>VZTE01001513.1:541472-630792 GCA_013397775.1 Eulacestoma nigropectus
AAAAAAAAAAAAAAAAGAGCAAACTATACTAAAGTAAATCAAGGTAAAGAAAAGTAAATTAAACAAAACAAGCAAAAATTAGAACCCTAACATAGAACACCAAAGTAGAATCTCAGCGTAAAACCTCAAAATTTATCCCCAAGGTTAAGCAAAAATAAAAAAAGTGGGACAAGTAATAAAAATACCAAAATAAAACCAAGGAAAAAAAAGGTAAAAAAGTTAAAAAAAAAAAAAAGGGAAAAACTTGCAAAGCCCCAACATACAACAACAACAAAAAAAGAAACTCAAACTGAAAGTAAAATAAAAATTAATAACCGAAACAAGTAAAACAAAATGAAACAAACAAAAAGAAAATCTCAACAGAAATCTCTATTAAACTCCATCAGAAAATGAAAGGCAAACAAAAAAACCCCTAAAAAGGCCTAACATAAATAAAACACCGAAGTAAACAAAGAATATAAACAACCCGCCAATGCAAACCTCAAAATTAATCAAACAGAAATAAAACAATGTAAAAAAAACCCCAAAACATAAACCAATGTAGAAGAAAAGAACTAACCTAAAGCCTTAATGTAAAGCCCTGAAAGGAAAAAATCAATGTAAAACTAAAAAAAATAAAAACAGAAAGTAAATAAACAAAAACAGCCCATGAAATTTAACCAAAATAAACTCAGGGAAAAATTAACAAAAACCCAGAAAAAGTAGAACCCCAACATAAAACAGCATAAACCCTACAACAAAGTAGAACAAAAAAGAAAAACATACCAAAATAAACAAAAGTAAACTGAAATAAAGAGTAAAACTCAATGTAAAGCATAAAATGAAACAATAAAAATCACAGAAGTAAAACAATGTAAAACAAAGAAAACCCAACAAAGTAAACCAAAATAAATAACAGAATCCCAAACAAAAATTATAAGTCCAACTTAAAAACAGAAAAACCCCAATGTAAGATCTCAACATACACCACAATATAAAACCCCATCATAAAACCCGGCACAAAAGATAATATTATAGAAAACTAAATGCAGTATAACAAAAAGCCAAAAAACCAACAAAGTATTCCAAAGAAAACAACAAAAGACAAATAAAATGCAAAATCCCAAAGTAAAAGCCTGGTAATTAAATGTAAGGGAACCAAAGAAAAAAGTAAAGGAAGAACTCCAAACAAGAAGCACTAATGCTAAAAAACTAAAAAACAAAAGAAGTAAAACAAGAAATAAAAATATCAAACCTAATTAAACCAAAATACAACAAAAAAGTAAAGCAAAATACCGTACAGTAAAAAAGAATTAAAAAGTAAAATAAAAAAAAGGCAAAAAAAGGGAAATATTTTAAAAATTAGGTTAAATTGGAGTAAATACTAAAAATAAAGTAAAACGCGTTTTTAAAATAAAGTGAATTCACAGAATGGGTAAGGTTGGAAGGCACCACATTGGATCGTCTGGTCCAACCTTCCTTCTCAAGAAGAGTCATTTGATTGCACATGGCACAGGATCATGTCCACGAGGTTCCTGAAAATCTGCAGTGAGGGAGACTCCACAATCTTTCTGGGCAACCTGTTCCAGTGCCTGGTCATTGCACAGTAAAAAAGCTCTTCCTCATGTTCAGATGGAACTTCCTGTGAATCAATTTCTGTCCATTGCCTCTTGTCCTAGAGGTTGGCACCATGAAGAGTCTGGCTCCATCCGCTCGACACCACCTTTTAGATACTTATATGCATTGAAAATGTTCCCTCTCAGTCTTCTCCAGGCTAAACAGGCCCAGCTCAGGGCTTTTCATCAGGCTGGTCCGCAGTCTGTACTGGTACCTGGGATTATTCTTTCCCAGGCGAATAACCTTCATTTGCTGTTTTTGAATTTCAAAAGGTCCTTCTCTGCCCATCTCTTCAACATGTTGAGGTCCCTCCAAAGGGCCACACAGCTCTGAGGTATCAGCCACTCCTCTCAACTTTTGTACCATCAATGGACTTGCTGAGGAGGCATCTGCTTCTTCATCCAAGTCATGGATGAACAAGTTAAACTGTCCTAGGCCCAGTATAGAACTCTGGGAGGCTACAGGCCTCCAATTAGACTCTGTGCCACTGTCTACAACCCTCTGGGATCAGCCATTCATCCAGTTGTCAATTCACCTCCCTGTCCACTCATCCTGTCCACACTTTCTGAATTTACCTATGAGGATATTGTGAGAGATAGTGCCAAAAACCTTACTGTATTCAAGGTAGACAATACCCACTGCTCTCCCCTCATCCACCTAGGTAGCTGTTTCACTATAGAAGGCAGTCAGGTTCATCAAGCATGATTTACCTCCAGTGAATCCATGCTGACTACTCCTGATCAGCTTCTTGTCATCCATGTGGATAGAGATGGCCTCCAGAATGAGGTACTTCATCTCATCTCCAGGAAATGAGGTGAGACTGACTGGCCGGTAGCTCCCTGAGTTCTCCTTCTTGCCCTTTTTGAAGACCAGGGTAACATTTTCTTTCTTCCAGGCCTCAGGCACCTCTCATGATCGTCATGACCTTTCAAAGATAACTATGAGCAACCTGACTACGATGTCCACCAATTCCCTCAACACTACACACCATCGGGGCCCATGTTGTGAATGTCAAGTTCATTTTGATGTTCTCTGACCCAATCCTTCTTGACCAAGGGAAGGTCTTTCTCCCAGCATTCCTATACACTGGTCTTCTGGGTCAGAGATCCCTGAGGGCTGGTGTTATCAGTAAAGACTGATAAGTTCCATGTTCCACAATCTTAGCTGAGTAGATGTGTGGGCCTACGAATGCAATCTACAGCAACCAACACAGTGAATAAAGAAAGAGCTAAGACAGGCTGTAAATATCTTCACAGCTGAAGTCCTACAAGTGTATTCCATCTGCACTTGAGATAAAAGTACAAAAGAGCAACTCCTAAAAGTAACCTAATTATGAGTAAATTCAATTTTTTCTCTTTCTCAGAAATTAATTCATCCTCTCTTATAGGAGATAGTATCAGGATACTTCACAATTTTTGGTGCATTTATCTTCACAGTATTCTTGAGCTATAAAAGAAGCATAATTACTGACAGTGTACAGAGAAATTAAGGGAATAGCCACAGTCATTGAGGAAGACTAGGAAAATGTGATAAACTGGTTGGTTCTAAGAGCCTTGACAAGAATCTGAACCAAATGATTGCATTTTTTTCTGCTTCCTTTTTCACATTCCATGCTTCAATCTGTTTGTCTCCTTTCGGTAAAAGAAAGCAAGGCAATCAGGAGTTCAGTCAGAGAGATCCATAGGAATGCATGGAAGAAAAGACCACAATGAAACTAGTAATTTGAAAGGAGCTTAAGTGAAAGGAAAAATGTGATTTCTTTATTTTAAAGAAAAAAACATATACAGCACGAGGTAGGAAGGGCTACAAAACAAGACAGAGTGCTTATGGCTGTAGATTTATTTACAGAGAAACTACTTGTGGCCTGTCCTGGATTGCTACATGAGTGAGGAAAGAGAAATGACAACAAAGAGCATCATTAGCTCAGTGGTGAGCCAGATACATCAGCAACCAGCAGTGCACTTGTTGTCAAACAACATTCTTCTCTTCCCTCTCTTAATCCCGGATTTCTAAGAACTAGGATAATTCAATGTCAGCTTCTGCTTCATATCTTTGGCTTTATATATGAAGTTTACTTAAAGATTTTATTTAACAGCAGCTTGCCAGACAGTAGTTTCACATTTCCTGAATTTCCTGACATATTTTCTGGTAGTCCCATATTTTGCGGAGATCACAGATTTCTGTCTTTGCAAAAAACCCCCTCCCATTTTTTAGTCAGTCGTTTTGTACACTACAGTACACAGAAATATGGCTGACTTTACAATTGAAAGAGAAATGTCAAAACAATACATAGAAAATCATAATGAAAATAGAACTTGAAAAAAAAAGTATTTTAAAAAACCAGTGAAAGGTGGTTCTGGCACTGCCCCTTTGAACTGTGACATTTCTATAGTCATCCTTTTTTTTTTTAGAAAGACTGATTTTTAAACCAATTTTAAATTTTTGCAAATGCTAAAATATGAATGAGAATGTTAAAAAAGCCTATATTAAGATCTGTATTGTATGTCTAATAAAATTGCTTTATAAGATTACATTACTGTAAATATTATTTTTTATTCATGCATACAAGTATAAGAATTTATTTGCTAGTATTTCTTGGTATTTTGTTTCTTAAAAAATCATTATTTCTTTTCTATGAGTAACTTTGGCAGGAATTTTCAATACAAGGGCTACTTATTATTTATTTTAAATTAAGAAATCTCTCTCTTCAGGGATACTTCCTGAAGCTGGATTTCACCCTAGCATTCTTCAAAACAACCTTTCCCAACCCAACAGCTAATACTCATATATGTCATAGCAGAAAACTATTAATATTAACTGTTAACCAATCTGTGAGAACTATGACCAAGTAGATGATGACAAAAGCATCATCTGGGACTTTTATTTAGAATGAGCTTTCCTTGACCAAAAATAGTCCAGTAGTAGAAACACTAAAGTCCACATACAACCTCATTTCAGCCAAATACTATGCTGTAAATAAAACCTTCACACTTTTGATCTCTGATTTTACTCTTGTAGCTTCAGTGCAACTGCATTTCTCAAGTGAAAACTTACCAAGTGTCTCGCATGACAAAAAAATCAAAAGCACACTTAGTTTATCCAGGCCGAAACAGGTGTGTTACTCTAACTACAGCTGTTGTAGATGACAGACGGCATAAAAAAAAAAAATTAAAAACCTGAAAAAGCTGAAAAAACCCAAACAAGCTGTTTGAATTCTGCAGCTGCAGAGGATGTGGGACCAGATTCTGACATGAAAAAAAAAAGTCCAAATTCAAGATACATCAATTTAGAGGAAATTTTTTTTGTGTTTAGAGTATGTGTTACCTTTATACCACCTTTACTTTTGGTCTCTCTTGCAAGGACCTTAGCTACATAAAAGGCATTCTGAACCTTCTGTTGGAGTAAGTTCAACACAATTATTAAGACTCACATTTTAGGTCCCCGATATTGACATTATTGAGAAATTATAATTTCTTACACCAAGTAAACTCATCCAGACTCAAATCTCTACCTATTTTTTTGAGTGGTCTGCCAGGGGGGTCTTCTTGCAGGGCCACTGGGAAAAGCTACACTGCTCAAAAACTGTTGTGTAAACTCACACCTTACAGAGAGCAGCTGGTTCTCTGCCACCTGGTAGTACGGTACCTCAAGTAGCTCCCTGGTTTTTCAGCCACACTGATACTACAGAGATACAGCACAACAAAGCACCATGAGAATGACATCCAGACTAGGAATATGGATCATTTACTGGTACTGAAGACGGCTACAGTTTTATACCACCTTGTGGTAGACAAAAGTTATTGCAATATTCAAGGGTGCATTTTCTTTAAAATCTTCAGGCCATCCATGTTTTGATGCTGCTTAGCCTCAATACAGGTCTTTGATACTTCAGCTATTTGAAGAAAAATCTCAAATATAAAAATAATTTCATAGGTTTCCAAAGCTTCCATCTCCACTCTATCCTCTACATCCAGTGACATACACAAATGTAGCATTAGTAAGTCACTTGAAAGGTCTAGTAAGCTTACCCATGCAAAAAACATAGTTCTTCCTCCTCAGACGGAGTCTGAACATTTAATATACCAGGACTAGTATAATATCAGTTCTGAAATATACCTTTATTTTTTTATCACCAGGGTAATCCCATGGGCTCCCCTCAGTAGATTTTTGTCTTATTCTCTTCAAGAATCTAAGTAAAAATGCATAAATGTCTTTTCCACTGTTTTTACTTATGTATGTATTCCAAGCTTTATAGAATATTTCTAAATAAGAAACATTCTAAGTTGGCACATAAGTCTGCAACTTTTTTATTCAGAAATCAGATGTTCAAAAGAATATTTAAATTTAGGGTATTACTCTTCCCTGAAAGGGAAAGGAAACAGAGCCGTCAGTTGGAGTTTTACTGTTTCCAAGTTCAGAGCAGTGGTGGGAACTGAGCCTAGAGGGAGTTCTGAAGACTGAACAGGAAGATTAATGGTCCATTGTAATACTGTGTTAGCATTTGTTTCTGAAAGTAGCGATTTTGATTCACGTTCATAAAGAATAGGAAATATATTTTAAAGCATTACATTGTTTTCTTAGTGTCTTGAGTAAATTTTAAGCTATTGAGTGTAAAGGGTTATAACAGAAAGAAAATTTTAATTACAATATGGCAGAAGTATGAAGGAAATAAGTAGTATATGATATAGAAAGAAAGACTGAGAACTTCTGTTATGAGTGTGATTTAGGTGGATACGAGACTCCTTAATTCTTTTCCCAGATTTGGCAAGTTGTGTAATGGACTAAGAAATATGGGAAGTTAGATCATATTTTACAAATGTGTAAAGCACTATAGAGTACAAAAACATACTGAGCCAAAATTTTTCAAAAATTTCCAACTAATTCAGTAATAGTGTGCTAAGTTGTTTGATTGTGATGAAAACATTTTATGGTTTTCTTAGAACATACCTTAGTTACACATTAATAAGGACTAGCCATTCCAGGACAACAATTTTATCTTCTTTATATGTTTGATTTTCTCAGTGCTAGTACTGACATGAGATTGAAAACATGTTGGATACATTCTGACTGTGCAGGGGAAAAAAAACCTAAATCTACTGAAGATCATGCGAACTAACACAAATAACTGTGTGTGATGTGTCATTTCAAATAATAGTTACCAATACGCAAAAGAATTAATCTCTTTTTAAAAAATTCACTGTAGATTCTGTAGAATTTTGTGATCACACATAACAATCTGCTACATAGATGCATTTGAAAATATCTAACAGTTTTGTATGTTCTTGTGGCTTAGTATTAATTATCTTGATTATAGTCGTTCCTAGGAATCCTTGCAATAGGTTTCAGACTTTGTTCAGCAGCTTTACGATTAGTAACTTCTGTAGTGTTTATTCTACTATAAATGCGAACATTAGGTCCTGCATTTGACCAAGTCTAGTACTACTTTATGTTGCCTTTTCCCCCCAGAATCACTTCGAACACTGAACTGGCTGTGGAATATTAGTGTTTCTGCCTATGTGATAAGAACTCAAGCCCATAAGAGTTGGAAAACACCAAGAATATAACAGTCACAGGTGTTGATACAGTCAGTATAATACAGATAGCTATTAAATTTCAAAAAGAAGCTTGCTTGATAAGCAAACTAATATAATTTTATAGGCTGAGTTTACACAGGAACATTTGCAGTTGAGATCCATGCTGCCTGTTTTCTTCTGTCCTAATTATTTTATCTTTTTCACAGTGTGGTTCCCTCTAGTGATTCTTATAAGGAAAGAGGCTACCTGATCCCTTAATCCAGCTAACATTTTACAAAAGAAGATCCAAATTAGTTTTCCTTACACCAGATGCTTTATGTGCAATTGGGTATCAGACAATGGTGACTGAAATATGAAACACACAAATTCAATGATCTCCTTTGAAAGAATCTCTTACCTGGGGGAGCTAGCATGAAATGAGTTGTTTGCATAGTTGCCGCCACTGTGCAGTCTTGTCTCCTCCCCGTATGCAAACCAATGAATGTGTAAGCTGATTGCCAGATATCCCCAGTGTCAGACTGTAACAAGGAATGCAATGAGTATTTGACAGAAGAGAAGCAAAATCAGATTTAGCAGACTGGTTACAGCAGGCAAATATGTTAGCAAATGAATGTATTATGCCTACAAGCTTGAATGGGCTATGGTGATAAGTTTGTACAGGTAAAAGATAATAGAAATAGCAGAAAGTACAGATAGAAAAATATACCAATAATTAGCTATGCTAATGACTTGCTATGTGGCATTCTGCAAGTTATGCAACTTATTATGTTTTAGTTTAAATGCTGTAATTTTTTGCCTAAAGTACCATACAAAATATTTTAATGTCTCATTGCTTATAAAAGATCATGTACTTCTATATTTAAAGAACATACACAGGAACACATCCCGTGAATCAGCAAAAATCTGGTGATTATTCAAACTACAGTAATGGGATCCCAGTTCAAAGAAAATAAAATTGCTGAATATACTGGTGGTTTTATATATACCCAGGTGCATTTGGAAAGTTAGAAAAACCCAGGTACCATTCCCGGGTAGAAGTTCATGCAGTCACCCTGTTTTGAAGGATATGACCATTGAATAGAGTGACTGAAGCCCTTCCACATCAGTCACCCTCAGTGCCACAGAACAGTCACTTGTGCATTCAAGTTATTATTATGCAGTCAGAGCCCATAGAAAAAAAGTGTGGCAAGAAGAGAGAAGAGTTAGCCTAATTAAATTTTTGGCAAGTGTTTCCTAAGCATCCACAAATAATCAGGATATAACTACCCAAGAGACACAACTACCTACCCCAGATAATCAAAAAAACCACCCTAAATATCTAAGCCCATATCCCAAGTGATGTAGCCCGTCTCAACATCCTTCTCCAACTGTTATCACAATTTCAGAGGCTGATGAACACTGATCACACTTTGGCTTTCAATACATTATTCTTGTGACACATACTGTGGTCTATATTCGCAAGACTACTGCTCGAGTCATAACCAAAGTGCCAATCTTTGCTCCTGTGCTTACTTTGCTTCCCATGCTGCACTGTTCCTGGACACTGGAGACAGTCATAAGTCCTGAGAGTTTGGAAGGAGGTAGAATTAATTCTTCTGCCTGCAAAATACTCTTAATATATACATCCTGCAGAGTGCTTTGCTTGCAACAGTTATCCTCCGCAGGATCAATTTCCTGCTGGTCAAATCCCTTTACCCACATTCTGTCTCACAGGATCCCATCTGTTGGAGGGCCTTCTGTGATTTTTTTTTTACTCTGGACAACAAGCTGTCCACTGCTAACTTGTCCAACAGTTGTGGACCCAACGTGGCATCCAGAGGTACACCTCATCTTCAAAACCCTCCTTCAGGCCATTTTTCATCAGTTATAGCTGCCCTCCTCATCTTGTCACACTCTTATAATAGTAGAGTCAAGCAGAAATGGTGTAAAAAACACTTTTGTTTTGAGACACCACAGGCCTGCTCTGTTATGAAGCAAAAAGAGCATGAGTTTTAACCATAAGATTCTTATCAATGGTAAAAGAGAAAGCATGGGGGAAGAGACAAGATTCCTGTGAAGAAAAGAAAGACAGACGAAAGACAGAAAATCAAGAACAGGGCTTTTTTCCTTAGAATCATCAAGTACAGAGGAGAGAGCAGGCCAAGAAGCACTTGTCCCTTATGCCAAGGGACAGGTATGAAAAAGGTTTCCTTGGCAAAAGATACCTTTACTGAATATTCTTGTTAAGTGAGCAGCCAGCTACCAGGAGTTACCTATAGAGAACCACAGGACTCTGTGGTTAGACTGGGAGCAGATATTCACATCCCAGACTGAGCCCTAGAATCTGGCACGTCTCTCGCAGACCAGATGCTGAGATGTGCATGCTACTGTCACAGAGATGGCATTCAGAATTTGGATTACATTCTGTTCACAGTGCCTTGTATTTAGCTGGAAAAATAATGAAGATTTTGATGTATTCACAAAGGGCAACATTCCCAGGATCCTGGAGTCTGTCAATCTGCTAATGCCAGGCAATAATCTGGCTATGTGCTGAAAGTGTGACAAGGATGACTGCAGCAATGTCTCTATGCACTTCAAGTGACTCTGTATATTAAAAATATGCAGACATGTCCTGGAAGAGATCACAGGATCTCTGTATGTCTCTGATGTTCATCCTGGATTGTTCAGTGCAGGCCTTAGCTGTTACATGTAAGAACACAAAGAACAGAGACAGGTTAATATTTCTACCCAGCTCCACTCATTCATCTCCTCCAAACTGCAAGTGTGGTGGGAATGGATCAAAGCAAGAACACCACCTAGTTTCCAGATTATGTCTCTAGTTTGAAGACACCCCCTCCTGCCTCCAAATATTTCCTTCATTGTCTCTCTTTTCCCCTCTCCAGTAGAAAACATCTACCCTGCTAACCTTATCACTTTCCTCACCAGGTCTCCCTGCTGTATTCCATTAGTTACTTTCTAAGCTGTGTGGCCAGCTGCCTCATACTAATCTACTTCTTATACTAATCTACTTCTAAGATACTGTGAAAAATCTTTCTGTCATTATCTTCCATCTTTCTTTACTCAGACTGTTCACTAAGTCAGCCAACAGGCATTTGAGGATCCACTCATACATAGACCCTTGAATGTCACAGATATTGCAGGAAATTCAGGGGGTTTTGTTTTATCACAACTCCATTAATTGTGCCTTTAACAAGACACTGTAATAACTTGTCCAGATATCTTAAGCACTTCCAGTCCTAGTAAGGTAAAAAAACAGTGGACAAACAGATACAAGCACATCACACAGGGTAAAAATGCAGATCAACAGAAAAAGTGGAGACACATTCTAGACTTTGGAGTCCACATCCACAAATGCCTCAGCAGAAAAATTCAATTCTCAATTATACAGACTTTAAAGATTCAAGTAGTTTTTTAGTACAGTGGTACAATGATTATTTACAGAAGTCACAATTGAAAACTTTCATCAGGTTCCCCCTCAAAGATCTTCTCTACTGCAATTTCTACTTTTTCTCCATGTTCTACAGATTACTTTGCTAGAAAAACAACTTCTTTCAAAAAGAAAAACCTGGGAAATACTCTCAAATTTTATAGAAATTTAAAAAGAGTTGTTTCCTCAGGCATGCAATACTATGTTAGTCAATTAGATCAATCTTCTTTAAAAAATATTCAAAATGTTTAACTCCTTCAGTGTATTCCCTCCATGTTACCCATATATTATAAACCTTGCAAACCTGCTAGTTATATCTAAACTGAAATTTTTTCTCCTGTCTACTACTGGAATAAAAAGTTTCCTCAATGAACCTAGCATAATGTTGAATACAATGACTGAAATGCAATCTTAGGCAATCTTTGTTCAAAAAGGAGTGTCTTCAATCTTTATTATCATACACCATCACTTTTTTGAGTAGTCCTCTGGCAGCTGTGAACAAAGCTTTCCAGCCATTTATCTACTTCAATCACAATAGGCTGAATCATCACTATCTCTAGCTGGAGTTTTAACTGTGCACATGATACATAATAAAAGAGTTTGCTAGAAAAATGCAGATTTTCTATCCCAATTTTTAAAAATCCTACTGAAAATTTGAAAATAGTAAGTTTGTTCAGGCTTTTGCATTAAAAATATTCTCTTGTCTTTAGTCATTAGAGAAGGCTTTCCCTCTGTTTTCTCTAAATGGATGATACTAAGAAAGCCATGCTACTAGGTATGGTTGAAGTTTAAATGGGATTCCAGGGCATGTTTTGGTTGTTGTTTGACAGGAGAAAGAAATCAGTGCTAGAAAAGATCACTGAGAAGTTACATGGAGCCTGTAACAATCCAGGTTTTGGTACTGACCAAATATCTCTTCAAATGACATGGAGTCTTTGGTTTTTACTTATCCCCATGGGACTCAGTTATAAAAAAAATCACTCTGCTCAATTCAGAGAATTTTTATTTAAGGCAATGGTTTCTATTGACTTTTCTTTAATGTTCAGCCTCAAATATATCCTTACTCAGTAAGTGTACTCAGTGAGCATACAAAGTGAAATGCCCTTACCAGTTTTTCCAAAGTTGGTTTCAAAATGTGCAGCAGAAAAACCACCACTGGGGATGCAAATGAGATTATCCTGGCTGAAGTAGTGGATGTCAATAGGCAGAGGGCTTCACAAACAGCAGGGTGGTCAGGGCTGATTAGTTCAGATGCTTAGCTACCTGTTTTCTCCAAAAGTATTCTGATTACTTTATCCAAATTAATTTCTATCACAATCACTGCTATAGGGGCCAGATGTATGTGTTCAGAGTGCTCAGTAGATACAGTTTGACCTGAAGAACCCCACACTTCTGATTTCTAACAAAAAGGAGAATATAGTACTCCTAATTGCAACAGCAAATTTTTATCTTATGCCTCTTCATATTTGTTGATTTGTTGCTAGACAAAACAAAATTGACACCTGATATTCTATGATTATCAGGCAGTGATTGATAACAGTTCCTTTCTTTCTTGCAGAAGTTGCAGATTGTTCCTTGTTCCTTTTCTTTGAAAAAAAATAATAGAAAAAGCAAAGAAAATAGAACATTTTGAGTAAGAATATGGAAGGGAAACATTCTTTATCAGAAAAGTTTAAAATGTTTTGCTTAGGATTTCTGAAGAGAACTGAGGCTCATCTTTGCATAAAGACGCAGAAAAGCACAAGGTGAACATACAGCCTTAACTATCAAAGCCATTTCACACCATCAAGCATAGGACACAGATATATGGATATCAGAACTGGGATATATTGTGCCAAGAAGAAATGAGGATTTTGGCAAAATTTTTTGTGTGCTTTGGCAAAAAAAATAAGTTTCACCCCTAGTTCAACCCACCAAAACCTGACCTCGATAAATCATAATAGCTGTACTCTAGTCCTGCCACTAATTTTTTTATAGATTAATTATTTAATACAAATGCCTTTTTAAAGAGGTTCTGTGGCCTCCACTTGCTCATTTGTGCAGAGGAAAAAACATCATACTGAGATCTCAAGTGTTGGAGCAATTAGAAAATGAGAAAGATGCTGTTCTAGGATTTTCAGGGACATTGTACTTCACGATCTTCAATTTTACAATTACGATAACTTCAAATGTGTTTATAACCTTAAGAATGTCAACATGTTTCCATTATCTACTGTGTACATATTATTTTGAACCTACTTCACAGTGCAGAATATATTAATGTATTTATTTAGATTCTGATAAAGTGGTCCTTCAGACACTTAAGGACTTAAAGCCTTCATAGAAATCTTGAACAGATAAGTATTTAAAAATACTGAAAAATCATTAAATGTTAAATAAGGATTTGCATATATTTTCATTGGTTCATTAGCATTTTTTGATTAAAAATGACACGAAAAATTTACAAAGAGAACACTAAGGGTCTAATACTCTCTGGCACTTAACAGTTCACCAGGGCATATTTTTCATTAAAAAGAAAATAAGTAAAAGAATAGAAGAGAAATAAAAGAAAAAAGGAAAATGAAATGTATTTTATCTTGCTTTGAACATGATGGGCAGACATGATAGATGACAGCTCTTGTACATTCACTATTTCTGCCTGATAGAGGGTCAGTCTCAAAAAGTGACCTATTAGGTAGGGATCTGAAAAATGGATCTCATGGGAGCCATGCCCTTTCACATTATTCTGAAAGTCTCCAACAACTAGTACCCCGTCTCTCTCTTCTCAGCTTTCAGAGGGCTTCAAAGTTGATATGGCTGGCCTCAGGCAGGTACTCATTGAATTGTGCCTGTAAAACTGCTTGAAGTTTTTACAGCTGTGTTCTGAAAATGGATTATGTAAAAATACCCTCTTGCTTACTCCTCATCCGCTATCTTTTTGGAGTTAAAGCCACATTGTAGCCTTCCGAAACATTATATCTTTTCTACTTTTAATTGTTTCATCATTTTCATACAAGGTAAAAAATTGGGATTATACTGGACCATTGCAGTCATAATATGTCAGACAGTCAGAAAAGGGAAATTCATTCCATTGCCATTGTAATGCAGAGGTCAGATATGCTGTTGTACGATATGACCTTCATAATTGTTTCAATTGTAAGTTCTGTCTCTCTTCCAAATTCAAATACTCAGATCCCAGCTGTTTTCAGGTATATAGTTCAAAGGCCTGCAAGGGATTTTAATCATGTTGCCTTCCACCCTGTATTTCAAAAGAAGGGGAAGGAAATCACTGACTCATTGGGCCAACCTCTTTGCATTTCCTAAGAGATAAGACAGAGAGAAGAAACACACACAAGAAAATAAAAATAATTATCCATCTTATTTGGAATCTAAGGACAGCAGATATGAGAATGAGAAAATACGTTTCTATACAATAGCAAGCTTTCAAGTCCTGTATCAAATTACAGCTACCACATGATTTATATGTGTGATTTTACACTCACAAAACCCAAAATGTTTTCACAATTTTCTGTAATAAAGTTCTATAAATGTAAAGCCAAGTGAATAATCTACTAGGAATAAGTTGTTAAATATATTTCTCTATTTGTTTGTTCAATAAAAATCTAAGCCTTTTTTTTCTCTGAAACCATTAACCAGATTTCTTTGCAAACAATTTTCCCTCTTTAGAGAGCAAAAATTGCACGTTCTTGTGCTTTTAAACAAATTTTTCAGATCCACATAACACTTGTCAGTATTTGTCTATACAGTAAGTAACACAGTTGGAGATGAAGAGACGCACAGTGGGAAATGAGGGTGCTCACCTGATTCTTTTGGTATTAGATTTTACTTGGCAGAACCAACACCAGTTGGGAGCTCACACTGAATAAAGTTATTTGTGGAAAATTAGTCATCCATAAGGTCAAGAGAAAATGTCTTTTTCCAATTAACTCAAGTGCCAGAGATTTTAAAACTTCGAGAACAGAACTGTACCCATGAAAAACCACAACTTGATGTTATGTATTATTCTGAAGGTGCTTTTTTCCTGTTTCTTATTAATTTGAAACAAATTGCCAGCTTTCAAAGAATCATTTTTTATGCTGACAAAGCTGAAGCATCTCCTGCAAATCTCAACAAATATTTTCTTAAGAAGGCTACTATGCAGGATGATAGTTGATTCATGCAAAACTTAAAACCCATGAGTAATTCCATTCAGTTCATGATATTACTCATACCCTTTAATGAAGATACACATTTAAGTATCTTGACGACTCTTTAGGATATACAGGGTCAATCAGAGAATGAGAGACTTTTCATGTGAGCTGATCACCAACTTCCCCTGTTCCTCCCCTTCCCCAGAAGTCCATTTTTGAATCACTGAAGCCTCTTAGAATTCTGAACAACTCATACAGTAAAAAAATAGTAAAAAACAAGAAAGAGAGTTGTAAAAGCAAGCCGCACTAGGTTGCTGGATTATGAGGCAGACTGTGTAGGATAGTGTAACAGGGGAAAAAATGCGGACTGACTTACCTTCTCCTAAAAATATATATTTCACCTTGCATCTGTGTGCCCAAGTCCCTCTGGAAATTTAAGAATGTGATGCATAACTAATTTTAAAACTAAACAAAATTGCCATCTCTTTTTCTGAATGTAATTTAAGTGTACACTTGTGCAAGTTTTGGGCTGTTTATTTTAAATGGCAAATGGAAGATGGACCCATACTGACACCAAGAAACACCAAAGAAATCCCCTGGGAAAGGCCCAACATAGGTCATTGCACCCACTGTCCCTCCATCTGGCTAAACAGAAGCAAGAAGTTTTCTAGTCTGCCACCTAATTAATAAGAGCACAATTCCAGAATTCATTTGCAACTCAGTACTAATGAGTATATATTGACAGCAAGAGTTTCTATTTTAGACATATTAGTGAATATAATTGTATTCCATTCCCAGTGATTGGCATTTTGGATCACACATCATGAAAGAGGGTGGAGATAAAGTTTTCCTCTCTGAAGAAATTCAGTGTTGGATACCAGGGTTCCACAACAACAGCCAAATCAAATTGTTGGAACTTAACACTGTGAAGCACTTTTCTTTCAAATTACTTGATGATTTTGAAAACCTGAATCCATCTCTTACTATCTGTTTTTTAATCCATATGGAGCATCAGTCCAAACTAAGATCTAGAATTAAAACTACTAAAACACATTGGAAAATCTTTGCACAAAAAGAAAGAACAAGAACTAAAGTTAATTATTTTTAAAAAGTGGTATCATTTTCCATCTTTGTATTTGTAGGAATTCAGATATATCAACTGTATTTTCCCATAGATCTCACAATTTTTCCATTTTCTATTAACCTGTGATGAATTTAAATAATGCAATTTCTTAAGTTGCTCCTAAATATAAAATGACAGACAGTGCTTGACAATAGTTATGTGCATTTTATATGAATAAATAATTTTTAAAAGAACAAACATTCTGGTACTTTCAAATAAAGTCTTTACTGATTGGTGTACCACAATAATCTTCTCTTGTTCTGTGTATTGACTCATCAACACTGAAGGACAGGAAAATTACACTGCAGCTTGTGTGCTGCACAGTAACAAGAATATTAAATGCCTCGCTAAGGGTGATATAGAGAATTGCATCACATTCCAGTGGAAAGAGATGTTAAACACAAATATCAGCCCAACATTCAGAGGCCGATATAAGAATCAGAGAGTGCAATAACAGGCATTTTGAAGGCAGTGATTCCTTTCATTCAAGTTTTCAGACTACCTTAAAACCCTAGGCCCTCTGGTAAGATTGAACTATTAGCTGTGATGAAGCATATGTGTGTAACACTTCACAAGTGGCAAAGCTGGACAAATGACATACAAGACAGCTGAATATGTTAAAGCATATTCATGAAGAAAGATTGGTTAGAGAAACAGAATATATATACACATTATCAATAATAACATCCCTTTCCCTGACAATCGACAAATTTACATGTCACTATACAGTGCCAGTCATTAAAGTCTTTATAACTGTCACTTAAAATGAGTGTAAGTATTTTCCTTACTTTTCTGAGGTTAACTACATATAAGTGACAAATGTGAAGTTTTACAGGTGTGACCTGTATATATATACAGATAAACATAATTGAAATTAATTTGTTCTTACAGAGCATCCAGAGTCAGTGACTGAGATTTGAGAGTGTTGCATCCTTGATTGTACATGAGTGCAGCTAGAAAGTTTCCAATGAAGTTCCAATTCAAACACAAAGGAAGTGAGAAAAATGTCCTTATCACTTGTCATGATGGCATAGAGAGAGAAATCAGCTTTCCCTAAGCACAGGCAAAATGATGAGCCGATTCCAGGAGTAGATTTCCATAGGACATCCCAGCAAACAGTGCCAGGACCTCTGCTGCTTACAGCAGAGTCTGGCATCAGGCATCAGCATCAGTCTGCAGATGATTATAAGGAAGTAGGTACTCTCCTGGCAGAGTCTAAAATTTTCTTTCACCTATTAAATCAATGCATGGAGCTGATCCTTTGTAGCAGACCATCGTAGCTTGCTCAGTTTTTTTAAAACTAGGTTTTTCTGACACCAGTTCTAAAGCTATTCGGTGTACTACAGTATGTGAAATCACAGCAAATAAAGTTACATTCAATTTTTCATGAAGTTTAGATCTGATTCTGTCTTCATCCTTACTTGTGTCCGTACCTACCTGGAACTCTGTTCAGTATATAGACATCTAAAGCCTACACAACAAAACCCTACAGTTGAACATAATATTTTACACTCTAAGCTGAGATCTTTCATAATCCCCTAGTACACTGTATCAAAATACCGATGCTTGTACATGTAAGTATGAGCGTATTGCATACTTGAAGGTTTCAGGACATGTATGCCAACGTGAAAATACACTCATTTACATGCTAGGAGACATTATGGTAAAGATAATCAAGGGTACAGACACATGGATTCGACTAGCAAACCCTCTTCAATACAGGCATGTTTTACCGATATGAAGGCACATTAGCAGATTAGAACTGATGTTCCCCATACTGAAGAGAATTTCAATCTACATAGCTAAAGAACAAGCCTAATTTAGATTTTCTAGGTCCAGGATTTGCTACCAAAAGAAAAAAATGAAATCTGTTTGATGCAGCATGGTCCTATTATCTTTCAAATAAAGAAAGAACTCTTGACAGTCATAGAAAATTATCCTCTGTAATTTATAAAAAAACCTGTACATATAATTAATGATCTGAAATATTTAAAATAAAATATTCAAATTATATTTGTGTAGGAAAAATGGACCCCTATGAACTGAGCATTTTTAAAAACCATTTTATCTAACTGTAAAAATAGAACATTTAGAAGAAAATACTGAAAGAAACAGCATTGGTGAAAGCTGCGGTTTGTAATTGCAAAGTTAATTATCTTTCCTAAACCATCAGTTGTCACTTAGATAGACCAGATTCTAGCAGGCTCTCAGGGGACTGACTTTATTTCATTCCTAATGGCTTGGGACCCACCATTTTGCTGTCTCTGAACATTTGGTCACTGAATGCACCATTTATGGAGTATTGTTTAATTAAGGGCAAATTAAGAGAACTGTGCACAGAATTTAATTTCATATCCTGTGTAAATTCTTTTAAAGAGGGTACTAACTATAGGCATTATAACTTTTCATTATCCACTGTTTCTACAAGGTATTGACAATTTATTGTTTGCAACAGTTAAGAGTTTTGTTTACCCTTTGGGGAATTCTGCTGGCACTGCAGTTTTTTGCCTCATCATTCCATTAACCCCCTCTATGCCACTTCCACTATTTTGTGATCAGCCATATATTTGAAAATGCACTTTTTTTCATATATGTTCAAATATACTTCCATAACAAAATAAAACAAGGCTAGAAGATAAGATGTACGAGATGCGTGTGCATATAGTGCCCATGTGCAACAGGAATTCCTACAGGACTAGTGTAGACTACGTTGAAGGCAGCAAAAATTCACTGAAACTCCCCATGCTGTTGTCTCTGAACAGAAAGTAAGAAAATGCAAAGAGCTAGAATATTCAATGTTGTACAGAACCTCCTAGTCCCTTCTTGGCAGAGACTTGCACAGTTTGGGTGTAGTTTCCATTAACTGGTTCTTCAGCTACTGCATGTGCCCTGCAGTTTGCTTTTCCTTCTCCCTTACTCTCACCCAGTCCTTCTGCTTGAGCTTCAAAATCTGTTTGGATTGTGATACAGCACGATGGCTGGAATTTCACCAACATAAAGAAATTCATGTTTACTGAAGTCAACTAAAAATTGTATTTACTAACAATAAAATTACTGCATCTGGAGTGAGGAACCAAATCCATTTTATGATCACAGAAGCATATAGCTTGAAAGTAGTTATTGCTAGTCTTTGAAAGCCACAATCTGTCTCCAAAGAAAGCAAAAACCTGTTTCTAGAATATTTTAATAATCATAGAGATGCACACTTGGGAGCAAGGTACTCCAAACAGTATAAAGCACAGCTTATATATACCCTGCAAAGCTAGTTCTGATTTATGTAGAGCACAAGCACAGAGCACAAGTCACTGTCAAACATCCATGGTATATTTTACAGAATGAGCAGAAGAAAATAAAAATGAAGGCTCCTGTCAGAAAAGAGGTAGAAATGGTTATCAAAGCTCGAAGACATCCACTGTCCTTACGCCAAAGCAGTGTCAATTCTTGATTTTTTTCAGGAAGATGGCATAAAATTATTCAGCGAGGTTAATCCAGCAAAGCTAGTAACTGCTATGCAGAAAGGAACACTTTTTTCAATCCACGGTAAGCAATCTTTCCTTCACTTCAAGTTACCTGCTGTTCTCGCTTCAGGGTGTGGCTGCTTTGGCTGAAGAACTTTGATATTCACCCCATTTCTTTCCTCATGCTTCTGTTCCAAGAGGAGAACAGTAAACTGCAACAATTGCAAAGTGACTTCACAAAATACCAACCAGGATAGCCAGAAGATGTGTATTCCTGGTTAAACTGCTATTATTTCTATATTCCAAGAAAATCCCAGACCACTGGTCTAGGATTTAGATGTAATAGAGGACTCTGCTCTCTGTCTTATGTAATTAAGCCTGTCCTAATATTTCACTCACTGCCTTAAAGATATAAGATCCTTGATGTATACCAATACTCAAGTAAATTAGTATAGGATCCTAATAAAATTAATGTTTAACTATCTTTACTTCCTAGCATATTTTTTAATGGTGTCAAAGTTGATAATGCAAATCATTAGTATATATTTAAAAGCTCAGAGCATAAAGGATTGTTGTTGTTGTTGTTTCTCTCTAGATATAGCTGCCTATTTCTGAGGAAACTGGATCTTCAAAGCATGTCTTACTGGAGAATGAAGCATTTAATTTTTTTTTAAGGAAGCTCATTTGTCTGCTTAGAAAAAGCATATGAAATTTCACTGCAAAAGCAATTATAAGACAAAATTAGCACTAAGAATGGAAGGACTATCTTAATGATGATGGTAGCATCACTGACATGACATTATAATACTGTAAGAATTATACAGCATCCAAAACCTGTCAAATGAGATTTAGGAATATAGTTTGGAAGTTATCCCCTATTGAGTTACTGTCCATAATCCTGATACAAATCCTGTAAAGTGTTCGTGTGAGGTAGTCCATATGCTAAGGGTAGCATATCATTTCAAAGCTGTCAGTTTTAATTTCTGTTTTATTAATTTTCCCATAAGTCTACAGACATACATTTCAGAGGATATATATCAAGTAGATTGTATCCACACAAAGAAGCAATAAAGCGATGGCTTATTCTGACATGCTTCACAGTGAAGGGTTCACACATTGGAAGGAATAAGTGTAAACATCATGTTATGAGAAGCAGGTGGGAAGATTTTGAAAACCTGGAGGACCAGAGATGAAGGACAAAGTCATTGAATCTAGGGAATCAAGAGGAGAATTTGGATTTTTGTGTGCATGCAGAGGGAAAATGGAGGGAAGAACCTGTATCTGAATAACTGGTCTATGCCTGCCTAAGTTTTTCCGTCCTACCATCACATTCTTGCCCTTAAAGAAAAACTGTGACAAGAGTTAGTTTAGCCCTTTGCCTGAAAAAGCAGCTATGACCATACTATCTGGAAAGAGAATCTCTAGATATCTTGGTAAAATTCTGTCTGTGACCGACTGTGATTTGTTGAAAGAGAAATGATGTAGGAAAAGGTAAATGAAGAACTGGGCCAAACCTTGTCTAAAAGTTCAGAGCAATACAGTAAACATAAAAGTTTGCAGGAACTCATTGCCAGTTGTATTCTTTTCTAGTAGAATGCTTAGCAGAGGTTGATCACCTCCTGTGGCAAGGCCATGAGAACCTGAAGTAACGTTTAACACAGTATCAGTTTCCTTTCTACTACACTGCAATTTGCACTTTAACATAAACCTAAGCCTTACATTTAAGGGGTAGGACTATAAAAATGCTCTGAACTCTGAATTTCCACATGTTCTTGAAAAAAAAGCACGACAGGAAAGCGTGCCACTGTGTCAGTGATCTATATATAGACCATTGTTACCTTTATCATGCCTTTTTCATCTTTAATTCCCATGTCAAAGACAAGGAAACTCAGACATAAGCTCTCTAGACACACCTACACTGCCAAATAAAATAGGATGAGGGAATGAAATCTGGAATCTTGATTGTTCATACTGCTTAACTTCTCTCTCACCTTTGACCTAGCTCCAGGTATCATCCTGGACACGGTTTATTCTCACGACAGCTTCCAAAAGGAGTATGATAACACTACCAAGTGTGCTTCTCTCTACCCTGCATTATAAGCCACTTTTCCAAGTGTGCTTTTTTCAGCCAATTCACCACCTCCAAAAAAACCAAAACCACCAAAAAGTCATAAGGCCTGATAGCAATGTAGGATTATAAAATTATAGGACCAGCCCCTGCTCTGACTGATATGTTCTTTTACTAACTTGGTAACAGAAAAACTGAGGAAAGGAATTTTTTCCAGTAACATTACTAGGCTTCTAGCATTTCTGATATGAATCTCTGAAATAGCTTAATGATAGAATCAAATTAATTTCTAGATATCTGTCCATATAACAGAGACAATTATATCATATGTAATGTAAGACTGGTTTTAAAATTTCCTGGCATCATGGATCACCATTGCACAAATTAATGCAAATGTTTATATTTAAGTTAATACTGTATGAACACTGCAGTATGTACAATACTTTTATCATGCAAAATAAATTAATGTATTGAAGATAATTAAGTTGCAATGAAAATGTGTTTTGATAATTTGCTAAAAATAACTGAGGCTAAATCTATTTTTGTTAGGAGTAAATTTTAAATCCAATGTTCTTTATTTAAATCTCCCATCTTACATTGTCCCTCAGATAATTCTTCTTTAGAATAACAGCAGCTATGTCTACATGTCAGTTCTTGGATTCCAGATGTGCCTTAGACCATCTTGTGACCACAAGAATAAATCTCTGATCTTTTAAGCAGAGGTTTAGCTCTAGACCTGTAGGAACAATGAGCCAGTGCTCAAGATCAAAGTGTTGGCTCTCCATAGGATACCATCTGGACTCTGCAGCTAAGATTCAAACACTGGGCATGGCACAATCATGTGAAAGCCAATCATACAAACAGCTGCTGTCATTTTGTTTCTCCTGTATACTGAGTTTGACTGCTTGCGTACAGTACTGTCCTCTCACTGTCTTTCCCTGTACTGAGGCAGACACAATAAATGAGAGCAATTTCTTTCAAGAAGATAAACATTCTCTGTTATGACTCGTGCAAACTACTTTCTCTGAAACTATTATTTTCAAATAACTTGTACAGGTGGGATTTTTCCATCTTCTAAAAGACCATCAGGAAAACTACTGCAGTCATAGAGAATTGGATTCGTAACATCAGAAATCATCTGCCAAAAAAATTTGGACGATTGATCCCGTGCTTCTGATCTCATCACTTTCAAAATATTTATATAGATATAACAATTGTGAGCAAGAGTACCTTCAGAAAACAGTGATACGGGTACTTAACAAGGATGGTGGTGATCTTTCTCATAGGTTCCACTACTCATCTTATCCAAGGTACAGGTTAGAATGACAAACTTGTGAGGTGAGATAAACTCCAGGAAAAAGATGAATTACAATCTAGACTTAAGATTCACCACTGAGAATCTCAGGTAAAAAAGTTGATATTTGGCTTCCAAGATATCCCATCTATCTCTCCAAAGATTCAGGCCTTGAAATTTCTGTCTTGTATTAACACTTCTTTCTTACAAACTGAGCAAGTTTTTCATTCAGCACAAATGCTGTCTAGACCCTGGTCTTCTCCTCCAACAGAGGAACTGCATTTTGATATCTATGTGGAAAAGCATCTCAGTTTAGCCATGATGATAAGAATCATTCTGACACTAAAATCTTTCAATGATATCTCAACCTAAAGCTCGTTAATTTTAAAAAAACCTAATTTCTAGTGTGATTTTTATACTGATAGTGTTGCTTTTACTGCAGAAACAATTACAGTACAGCATTCTTTGAAATTAGTGGAAGTATGGAGGAATTCTAATCCAACTAAAACAACAGTTTACCTGACTGTTCTTAGCCACAAACCACGAGAATGCTTCCCTACAGCTTGGCAGGTGTGATTTGGAGATAATTGCAATAAAGGCAGGGGGCCATCACTGGCTTGTAATTCTCCTAGAGAGACTGCAGGTCTTTTTTCCTTCTGTGCAACCTTGTATGGTAATTTGTCCAATTCCACCTCTCTGCTAAAGTAGCTCTTACAATTGAGTGTCCGTGGTTAATTGATACAGTTCTGGTTTAGTGCAGCTTCTGTGCTAGTCACGAGAACAGGCAGGAATAATTTTTAAAGTTGAAAACTAGATCTGGAATCACTACAATATCAGTATTTTGCTGCAGAGATTTGCTAAATGGTCAATCTGGATGCTATTCTTTTCAAAGAGTTCAAATCTGTTGCAAGTTTTAAATTGAAAACCTCTTCTCAGGAAGACATACAGATTTACATACTGCAAAATTTAAATCAGAACTGGAAAATGGAGTGAAAAATAATTTCAGTAATCTCTTGGCTGTGATAAATAAAGATACGATAAAATAGTCAGGGTGACCTTGGCAGTTTAGTGCAAAAACTTGTTCTCAGAAAGTTCATGGATTTGGAAGCAAAGATCTATCATCAATAGCCTTAAATATGTCCACAGATTGAGAACGAAGTTGAATCCTAGATACAGATCCTGTAACTAACCATCTGGATATTAGTTCCCCAGTTTTGCAAGGAACTTTAGCAGGTGTCTAAATTTATATTTTAAGTATTCATGGACAAAAAGTTAAGAATGTTCATAGGAACCTTGGCTGAACTGTTGGCTGCATATCCAGACAATAAATCTATTAATAGACACATACATATATAGGCCATATGACACCAACAATCCATATTGTATATGCTAACTCAGCTGAAGGCTTCTCAGCAGTGTAGGCAGAATAAGTTTTATGGAAGCAGCAATATGGGTCACAGCAGATGGGAGAAAGAGGCTAAAAAGATTCAGTGGAGGCTTCAGCGGACAGAACAGATGGGTTGTGGGGGGAGAGAATGGGGTTTCTGGAGTAAGACTGGAGCTAGCAACTCAGAGGTCAATGAAGGTCCATGATATTCTGGGTACAAAGCGATTGAGAAGACTAAAATGGCTGGAGAAATTAAGTGAGGCTTTAGAGGGGTTGTGTTATCGGGGTAGTGACAGCTCTTCTTTCCTTCTGCGCTTCTGAGATCTTGACTATTTTCATGGGTAATCTCCCTCTTCCTCACTTTCCTGAAGTGCAGAACTTTCACCATCCACCCTTTACTCGTCACCCATGGACTCATCCTCATCTCCTACCCTTTCCTGATAGGAAGGCCTGCAGTGTCCTGACCTCCCACAGAGGCAAGGCCCGCTCCTACTGGGATAAGCAACAGCAGAACATTGAGAGGGGTGGCTGTCAGAGAGGAATTTGGCCACACACCTTCCTGAAGGACAGACAGACAGAAAAGTGACTATCTTTTCCCTAAGAAGCTGCACATCCCTAGGTTACATCCTGTTTGTTCACTCGGTGTTAGCAGCAGCAGGAGAGGAAGATGGCTGTATAAAGCAGGAAACAAAGACCTGCTGTTCAGCCTGGAAAGCCAGGCCCCATCTTTGGCATAGATGAAGCGCACAGTCTGCTGCCATAAGCTGCTGCCTACCTTGTCTTTTGGCTTAATACAGCTCCGTATGTGAGTGTGAGTGTTGTGTGTATATACATATGTGTGTATGTATACAGTTTAATCCAAGAAATAATGATAAAAACACAATAATGAGCTTCCAAGTATTATCAAGCCTATTAAGCTACAAATAGTTCATTGAGGACCAATTTCTAAGTGCTAAATATTGCAGCTAGATTTTGCTTTTATGCAAAAATCAATGCAAACACATGAATCATTGAGAAGCATGCCGCAGCCTTCCAAAGTCAGTTTCTAATTAGCAATCCATTGATCCAAATAGCTAGTACTACAAATAACACACACACACAAAAAAAGTGTTCTACCAAGTGTATGGGAAAAAGTCAATTTTTTGCCCTTTATAATGAATTGCAATTCTTTCCAGAACTGAGGAAAGTGCCAAAGTTTTGTATTCCTAACACTACTTCCTATGTTCAGCAATGTTCCTCCTTTCATTCTGTCCCATCAGTTAGAAAACTTACTCAGATTACGCATGAGAATAAAACAAATACAGAAAATAAATGAGGGAAATTAGGTTTTGGAGGAATGTTTTCCTTGCTGCAAGTGTTCTCCTCTCTTAGAACAGGGCAATTGAGCTAGCCTTATTATTCCACTACAACAATTTGCATGTGTCCTGATGTTTTGACAGATATTTAGGGTGGTGAAAAACTGTCATGAGCCTGGAATGAAAACTAACACAATCTTAAACTTTTATTTATTTATTTATTTATTTATTTTGTGCTCAGAATAAAACATGTTAATATGTTCAGATCCTTCACATATGATTGTCTGACAGTTGCAGCAATGCTCAGCTATGTCCTATAGGAAGCTAGGACTCACTGCGGCTAAAAGTCATAGGAATGACTTCCAGACATTAAGAAGAACACAGATTTCACCATAGATGTTTTCAATATGAGAAAGAAAATCCTAAGAACTTCTCTAGTTGAGATCCCCTATTTAGATGTTTTGCCTTTTCTGTGAAAACAAGGGTATATTCTAAGACTGAACTGAATCTTACAAAATGTCTGAAGACAGTCAACAGAAATTTAAATATTGCATAGTAGCAGCTCTGTGTCTTGCACTTTTTCTGGCTAAAGAATGAGTGGTCTGGTGTTGGTCAAAGTTGAGGTTTGCTGCAAAAGAGCCATTATTTAGTCTCTCTTCAGTGATGTATGGGGTCACCATCTGTCATTTGGTGGTATGTATTTGTATTTTCCAACCCATGACCTCTATACACCTTCGATTTTCAAATAATATAAAGGCTTAAAACTAATTGCTACATCTCAAGGTAAATTGAACAATTTTTAAAATGCATTAAAAGTGAGAGTTGCATTCTGTAAGGAAAGCCAGTCTTCAATATTCACATAATGGTGCTAACTGAACAGCAGCTGTAGTTCCAAAACTCAGTGAAACACACCATTTAAATGAAAGTTTAAGATATCTTTTCAGTTCAGGAGTTAATATGTGAAGAAAAAACCTGGGATTTCCATCTTTCTTAGTATCTGCACATTCAGCTATTTGTTTAGAAAGAACAGCTTATTTGAGAATCTTGATAGAGTATTTTCATCTAAGTACTTAGTTTATTAGAAAAAAAATCTTCATCATTAAGGTACATTTTTTACACCTCAAAATGATATGGCTTCTCAAGGAGTTTAGAAAATTATTTTCAAAATAATAGTTGCTGAAATTTGTCAGTGCTAAATATCTCTTATTTTTGACGTAGCTCCGTGTGTCTGGTTTCGAAAAAATTCCAAAGCACAATCTTGAATAACATGATTGTAACTAAGGAAATTGATGAAACTATTGATTTATAAGAATGTGTAGTTAAAATTATGGAGCAGTCCTGAAGCTTAGCAGAGAGTACTAAAAGAAATCCTAGAAGAATCTTAGCTTGCTGTCAAGACTTCTTGTTATACATTGTCAGACTGATCAAAAGCCATTGCTTTGTTTCTGTGCTGTATCTTGTAGCACAGCTCATAGATATTGAACATAGTACATGGGGTCCACAAGGCATATTTACGAGTTGAAATTTGACAAAACCTACAGAAATCCTCAGAAAAACATAGTTTTCTCTTAAATTCCAAGATATTTAACAGAATTTCTGTACATCCTGGCATCCCTCTTTTACTCTATGTAACTTTTCTGATGATAAAACCAATAACTGTATGAAAATAATAATTATTTGCTGTTGGCAAACATCATGGTTTTAAGCATTTTATAACACCTATTTATTAAATTATCATTGCTGTGAAATACTCTTGCTTATATGATAGGCAATAAGGGAAGAAGAAATATATCCCTACATTTTCACTCCAACTTATATATCCTCAAATACAGAAAAGTGAGGGGCAATGAAAGAAAAAAAAAGAGTGGTGTCACCAGCTCAAGAAAAGGTAGGACACTTTAGTGATAATCAGTATATAGCCATGCAAATGTTCCAGCAGTCTGATCTCATCAGTAATGAACACACAGCCTGTTTCTCTATTTAAAGATCATTAGAAAAACCATCAGCCCAATTAATACATATAATTCTCTGTATTGTTGTCACATTTCTTCCTGTATTTACCTTTCACTGAATGACAATATAGAAAAATTTTCTGTGTGTTCCTGTTTTCTATAAAATTTATCATGGCAATACGCTTCAGTTTTTGTGCCTCAGTTATTTTGATATAACTTTGTCTAACCTTCTGATGTGCCTGCAGGATTCATGTGTGCTTTCTAGTATGCAGGAAGGCAAAAGCAGAAACTTCTTAAGAAGCAGCCTGTTAGTCTGATGAGATATTTTGAAACAGGATGTTTCCAAAACAATGAGTTGATGTTTCTGTTGAAACACATAATTTCTCTTTGGTTTCCTCAACTATGAACTTTAGATTGAGGTACAAATGCATTTTACCCTAAAACTCTGCCCAATGAGTGGCATTCCTATTGTTTCTCTAGCATTCAGCAGTGTCTTCTGATAGGAGAATTGCAGTGGTCACTTTTCGAAGCTCAGCATTTGCCCCAAATTTCCAAGCAATTATCTACAATGAAGTGATGAGAGCAACAGGAATCAAAAGCTTTTCGTTTCTGAAAATAAGAAGAAAAACATCTCAAATCTCTAAACAAATGGCTATTCCTTGCTATAAATTCATGGAGAAGCGTGAGGGTCTCAAGTACTAAACAAACTCTCAGTGTAATCATGTTCAACAGTGAAAATACTTGGTTACTTATATAACATTGTGCCTTTTAAGTGTCTTGTATATGTCTCCTCTTCCAAGTTCCCCAAAAAACTGATACAGGGCAAGATTTTGAACTGAGATTTAGGTGGCAGCTGGAAGCTGGTGATAGGTGATCCATGTTGTTGTTGTGTGTCTTAGATGTTATTTTAGCAGTAATCCAGAAAAGCAATCTGTAGTCTCTTCAGCTGCGCATAAAACCTGCCTCCCGATTGTCAGGAAATGGTTCTAGTCTTGAGATTATTGTACAAAATGTGAGTAACTAGTACTGCTATTGTTTGAAAAGACGCAGAGCCATGGTGAAATCACAGAGCACATCATGGGCATTTAAGTCCATGAGAGAGTGCTGTAAACCCTGAAATTACATAGTCACAGACAGAGCTGAGCAGGGAGAGGTTTCTCCTAGTGTTCAGGCATGCTTGTCCCCTGAACATTCCTTCCATGCTGGTTTAGCTGATTGCACTTTGGTGTGCGGGTTATTGTAATGCCACTTTCAGGTCAAATAAAATGCTGTTTGCTTTAAAAAATTGCACTGAATTCTGCTCCTGGATACCTCAACTTTATTCCAATTTCTAAATTTCTTTGTGGATTGGGCCTTAATATTTATGAATGTCCAAAAGTCACACTGAATTTAAGTGATTTGATGCTTGCACATATACCTGTCTCACAGCCTGAACACAAGCAATAAACAATTTTAATACATTTGGAAAATATATCTCACAGGATAAAGCATTCTTTTCCTTGTTTAGAAAGTAAATATATAAATAAATAATTCTATTAATGAATAATGCAAGGCCAAATAAATGCACATGTGCCTGATCCAAAACACATTAATTTTCTATTGAACATTTAACAGGAAAACAAAGAAAATGACTTCAGGTGTAAATGAAAAAAAATAAAACTAAACAAAGTTTTCTTTAGAGACATTTAAACATTAAGATCAAAGAAACTGCCTGGTACTCTTACTAAAGTACAGGCAGCCAAGACTGTTTTGCAAGCACAATATTCGCAGTGGAATTTCCAATACTTTTTTGCCCTGATTCAATGCTCTAAGAAGCTCATTATTTCAAGTCCTAGCTAGATGCAGAGAAGTTATCTGAGAGTTAGGCTGACATTGATAATACATTAAAAAGCTTAGAAGCACATTCTACAGCACCTACTTATGGTAGAGATATTTGTAACATGAAACAAATAAAACTATTAAAGTATTCCTGCCTTTGACATCTTTAGCCATCCAAAGCTGAGAGGAAAAGGAAAACAGAAAATCTTGTCAAAAAGTAATATTTTAAAATGTCTCATGTAGAAGAGACTTTGCATTATATCTTTCCCTTTGCTGCTGCAGTCATGAAGGAGTAGAAGCAGTCAGCTCTGAAGTGGGGAAACGCATTCTAGAATATGATTTATTTCCCAGATCTAAGGAAGCATCGTACCAGTTAATATTCCCTCTCCAGCCCAGGCAATGACTGAACAAATGGTGCTATCCTTTAACAGAGAGATTAGCCAAAAGTCCTCAAAGTGTCAAAATGTTTAATGATCGCATGCTCTGCACGGTACAATCTTTCTGAAATTTGTGTTGCTGATGTATCCAGACAAGCTACTTCTATGCTTCTGATCGGTATATACATCTTCTAATATATACTTTTGGGGCTTTGATTGAATAATAATTCTCAACAAGAGGTTGAAAGTATACAGAAAACAAGAAAGATGCAAGAATTTTCCATAATTCAGTTCCATGAATAAGTTATTCAGAATACTTAAATATCATCATATAAAGGCTTGTACGAGGTCCCCTTCCCCCAAAAAAACACCAAACAAAAAAACCCCACATTTGTCCAGTGAAACCAGGTGCAGTGGCAACATTTTCTTTTGTTTTTGTAAAATGTCAGTGAACAAATCCCCTAGGACTCCGTAAAAGCCAAGTATTTCCTGGTTTTGCTTCTTTTATGGTTTGATTATGCAATTATCAATGTATTTTACATGACCCCATCAAGAAACTTCTTCTTTGCTTTCACAGTTAATAAAAATTAAAAGAGGACAGGAACATATGCAGTTGTCCTGTGCTTATGTCTGCAGCATGCTTGGCCTTACATAGGTCTAGATTCAGCTACCATTTGGAACATTTTCTTTACAGCCTTAAGGGCTGAGTGCATTTCTGTGAAAATACAGTTTCTGTAGAGGTTGATAGGGTAGCAGCAGTTGTTTTCAGTCATCAGATGTGCTAAGAGAATTAATGTCACTTGTCACATCCAAACTGTACTCTGTATGGGTAGTCAGTCAGAATTTCAAGAAGGCCAGGACCACCATGTGGTGTGCCACAAGGCACAAGTGTCCTGGAGTTTATATACAGCCACTGTGATGCAGCAAAGAAAAGGCATATATAAGCAGTCTGGGTAAATGTGCTACAGTCAAGGTATTTCCAGAATAGACAGGGAAGTGGGCTAGATATCGGTAAGATGTCATCTGGAAAAAAAAAATAGAATTATGCCCACGAAGACAAAGAGGAAACTCAAACTAGAAAAAGATACCGATAACAGCTATGCAATAAGCAAGAAATACGTGAGAATGCTAACAAGGGTTTCTTTGCTTATTCTAATCAAACAAAGGCTGAGAAAGGTATGTGCTGCCATCAGTAAATACAACAGTGGTGAACACTAAAGAACGAATGTTGAAATTGATGTTGTCAGAAGAATAAACTGGTATGCTTTTGCTAAAAGTAAAATTCTTTTGGTAATTCAAAGACATTTCACACCATTACAGCAGGGAGCATCTGGAACCATCCTTCAAGTAGAGCAATGAGGGTAAAAATATATTTGATAGATCTTGATCCTTTCATTAAGGCATTATATGAGGTGTACCCTCTGATAGCAGGGGAATGGTCCCAATGCCTCAACCTTTCTTCATTTCTGCCTCTGTCTTACCCTCTTAATTTCATTCAGCTGAAATGTACAGGCTGCATTTGCCACTGCCACTGCCTCTTCAGCAGTGTCTTGTAATCAGAGCAAAACAGAAATAATGGAGATAGTTATTACGAAACAAAAGTTTAGCAATTGTATTGTTGTTCTGCTAATAACAAGTCTTGCTGAGAAAAAGCTATGGCAAATGACAGTCAAGAGGTGTTTGACCTTTATGTAGTTATATTTCTTAAAAGTGAGATATATATGTATATATATATGCACATAAGATTTTAGTAAGCATCAGCTGGCACATCTATTTAGCTATTCAAATGTATTTTATCTGACAATGTTGATTTCTCACATTTATTTCTACTCACTGGGCATAGAATTGACTGCATTATGCCAATGTTTGCCATGTTAACTCTTTCTAAAGGTTACCAACTACGTAATCATATATGACATGAAAAAGTAGTTGAATTTCACTCCCCAGCAAACTGAGTTCTGAGTCATTGGTATTTCCTTCTGCTGTAAGCTGTAAGTAAACCACCCCTCACACTACCCCCAATGTACATGTTAGAGAAATAAAAAAGTCAAGTAGATATGCCATTCTTCTTCGTTTGTATATGAAAGAGCTGCGGGCATGTTACTCCCTTCTGGTTGCAAGATAGTGCTCGTATACGCTCCTACAAAAACTTCACAGAAACATCCTGACCTCTTCAGATGCTTTTTGTTCAAATATTTTCAGTTGAATAATGAAAGCCAAAGGCTTATGATGCATCTCCTAATTAAGACAAACAGCATTAATTTCCATTTTTAAATGCTATGTATTATTTTGCCTCCATCTTTCTTCTTTTTCACTTTTCACTGTATCCCAACCATCAAATATAAGACTTCAGATTCGCCTCAAAACAAAGGCCCGCACAGCTGTTACTTTGCAACAAGCACATTGTAGGCCCCATCCAAAGCTCATTGAAGCTGTAGTCTTTCAATTGACTTCAAAAGGCTTTGAATAGACTCCTTTCTTAAGCTATATCTTAATATGTAATGCATTTTTAAAGCTGGAAAACCTTTAATGCACTGACGTTTCTGCAGTTTATTATAACAGAAGATACAAGGAAAATGTGCAAACAAAAAATGAACTGAGTTAACTCTGCACAAAGTGTTAATATGAAATATATTCTTATGATACTGCTGCCAACTACTTTTAATATCCTAATAATGTATTGTTACTCTGTGACAATACAGAATAATTTTAAATCCCCATTCATAAGGACTCCAATTATAATCTAATTCAGCTCAGATTAACTGTGCTTTGATGGCAATTTCCTTATACAAAAAAAAAATTAGTCTAAGATAATGCTCTGCAAATATAGTTTCAATACTAATAAGAGGCAGTTTAACAGCCTAGAGAAGTTTATTCTGACTACCTTTTCATTGCAATGATAAACGGTACATAAAGCACTTCAATTACATATTTAATGTAAAAAATGAAATTGTAACATAAAATTTAGTCAAACCACTGATAACTTCACTTTAGGTATTGGGATTTTTCAATAAGTAAAACTGGAACTTTGCTGCTTCTACGCAACTGTGACAGAGTGGAGATCGGTGTTAGCAGTGTCACTGCAGATGCATCTGTTTCATATAATAATTTCATTGCTACGAAAAACTGCAGCAGCTTTCATTGTTTAAAACTGAAGCAGCTGTAAGTGGGACATTTTGGTTCATTACTGCTTCAGCCAAGCTTTGCACTGAAAATTATTCAGTAAACTTTCATGACAGCTTTTGATTTTTACTATATCTTACAACACTCTTTTACTGCCATAAGTTGCTTTCTTGCAATAAATGTAAAATGATATGGAGCTGCATTGCTTATGCCAGCTGAAGATTTGATCCAAAAGCTGATTCTGACATCAAGACCCTGGCACAAGGGCATATCATAAATCTAAATGAAAAATTACAGTAACGATAGGTTTTAATCTTAGTGAAATACTAAGTAATTCCTTTCACAAGAGTGCAAGGATTCCAATGCCTGTAATCTTTAATATTAACTTCTAATTGCCTTTTTTTTTTCATTCATCTAAAAAACAGTAATTATATTCCAACCTTCCTCTGCTTTTTTTTAGCTACTGTTCAAGAGGAAACTTATGGATGTGTGAAATCTTCTGAGTAATACATAGCAGAGGCAACCAGAATTTCACTTCATGAAAAATTCTTTCAGTTTGGATTTTATATTCCAGGGCAAGCAAGAAAGGGGTAAAAGGGAATTCCTCTGAAACTCTTTTATGCAAAGAAGAGTGACCAGAAAGCAGCCTAATTGTGACTGATGGCTTTGATTAAAGGGGCCTGCATGGAATTTTGATATGTTTTATACCAAGCAGACAAGTGGATTGGTCTCCTCTATCCCCAAGTAGCCTAGACCGCTAATTAAAGGGACAAAAACCTCTTCTAAGAAGTTGTTCTCTTCATTTTTAGAAACAAATATTTCTTAAACCTGGTTAATTTTATAATGGTTGTAAAGCACGTCCGAAAATTGTCCACAGAAGACCCAGATCTGAATTCCCAGTTAAAATCAGAGACACGGAATAGGATTTTCAACATGTATCTTCTTCTCTGAAAAGCACCTTAACCGCAATTTAAGATGAATGGGTTCTTCTGGACACCACAAATTCTGCCACTGAGAGAGGAAATCTATTTAAACATACCTAAATATAATACATTTTCCATTCGATGGTCCAAACCAATCGAAACACAAACAGAACTCTTAAAGGTGAAAGACTCTCTCACAATGAGCCTATGCTATGGTCAAGATACATTTACACTTCTTTTCTTATTAATAGCTAGATCTAATCCCTTAATCTGAACAAATCATTCTACTGAAATTATGACCTTTTGAATAAACATTGGCTTTGTTTAATCTTTTTTAATTGCTGATTATCCCTCTTACTTTTTGAACACTTTCCTTTCTTAGTGATTTTACTGAAATGAAACGCAATTTTCTCCAAATTTGAATTGAATCAGTGACTTTCTTTTTTCTTTTTTTTTCCCCCTATGGTATAAATCTAATCCATTTTGAAAGGAAAATGGGGATGATAATGAACCAGCCTTTAAAGTAACGGAATAAAAAAATTTATTTATGCTGTAAACGATGGAGTATGTCCCTTTGGTAACTGCCATTTTCAAAGTCCTTTTAGTATCGGAAATGAGATTTTTCAAACTAATTACCCACTGAAGACAAAAGAGAGAACAAAAGCCTTCTGGGCTTTGGTTACTACGCCCCAGTTCCAGGAAAGCAGAGGGTTATACTGCTGACCAGCAGATGGAGACACAGTACTCTTCTTGGAAGTTATGTGCCATATTAATGGAGTCACGTTTCCTAGGCTCTCACTTGTACATGCTTTCGAGTTTAAATTTCATAAATTCAGATACTTGGGTTTGGGGATTTTTGGTCAGCTGAACACAACCAAATAGTTTTATTTGTAAATCACAAATGAATATTTGGAACTACATTTGGCTTGAGAAAGCTCACACATTCAGGTTCAAAATTTGACTTCTCTCAATACTCCTTAACGTTAAAATGTTTTCCCGCAAATACTCCCATCCATAAATTTAATAGTTTTCTTGATAATTGAAAATAGGAGTATAAAAATTAGTTGAAACAATTTTTTAAAAGAGTAGTGAAAAAAATAGATTTTCCATGGGTTGCAACCATGAAGAATCTTGAAGATTCATCAACAGCTCTGAATCCTATGCCTTCAGATACTCAACACAGAGTTTTATCTGCTATGTGAAATAACACCAGCATTCTCTCTGATTTTTCTCTTGACTCCAGAGAAACACACAGGCTATTCATTTTCTCAAAACAGAAAAATGAAGCTACGACTGCCATATTTATTCTAAGAAAAATTGTAACTGGTGCATCAATTATTCTAATCACTTGTGTGACTGATGTCTAGAACACTAGAATATTTTTCCCTTCTTTGTTAAGAGTTGCCATATGAAAATTTTGAGTTAACTTATATGCTAAATTCTGGAGAATAGCAAGAATATTTTCTCAAGCAAGACTCTTTTCTCAAGCATGATAGTAAGCCCGAGTAAATAACCAAGACTGAAGAGAAGAGAAATAAAAGCATAGTTTATGGTGATGCAACAAATCTACCAGTGACTGTTCCTCTTATGATTGGAGCAAAATGGCTTATCCAAGAGGTTTGACAGAAGTCAAAAGACAGCTAGAAACCTGCAGAATCAATAACAAGAAGGGCTTTTCAAGGTGATTGGACTTATTATGGAAATATGGAAATCCCAGAGTTCCATATTTACAGAGGCTTGATTCAGCTTTAGGGTGCCAGAACTCAAACCATCCATCACTAAATAGATCATACTGATAGGAACTAACAAGGGAGAGAGAGTAGGGCTTGTTATTAGGGACATAAAGGGGAGAAAGCTCAAAACAACATGTTTCTGAGCATGTGGTGGAAACTTTAACTTTCTCTGTCTCAAAAACATCAATTCATTTCATGACACAATAGAAAAAGGAACAAAAGTCAAATAGAAAAAGTAATATTTTACGAAAACTGGCAAAATCAGACTGTCATCAAGAAATGGCGTGTGAAATCTGATTACAGATGATTTCCTAAAGCAGTACATATTATCCATCAGGTTTCCATGACCCAGGATAATATCAAATACAGAATTACATGGGATTTAATGTTGTTAACCCTTACAGAGACCTCCTGTAGCACACTGACCAGAAGTAGAAAATGTAGTCACAGTGAGCTCATGAGTTAATGGTAATTTTGGGTGGCCTGAACTGTTCTTTCTTTGAAGGAATCACATGTGCACTTTCTTTATGTTGGAGAAATAAAGGATTCAAAGTCGTATATTTTGTTACTTCCCATTGAAACTGTGCTAATAATAATACTAACTTTCTAGAAGTCTAGAAGTGCAAAAATAATGTTCATCAGTGGATAAATTTGTTCACAAAATGAAGAGGTAGAATTTTTTCTAATAAAATTGAAAATATTGTTTCAGTCAAGTCTTTATCAGTCATTGAATGACCTCAGTTTATTTTCTGATAGATCATAACAACAGACATTCCATTTTTAGAACAGTCATATTCTGAGACAGTAGTAGTAGTAGTAGCATTATCCTCCTGACTGAAAAAAATTAGGACCATTGCCAAATTACATAGTATTTTGGCTCTTCAGCAGAACTGAGGAGTGTAAATTAATAGGAGCTATGTTTTTTGCATACTGCATATTTTTGTTTTAGCTTCAGTCCTAAAACTTCATCTGCTTTCTGACTTCAAGTATCTATGCCAACTTGCTTTTAGATTAAAGTCTCTACATATATGAAGAGAAAAAAAGAGGTATGAGAGCTCTGACAGTGTTCAGGTCATCCATTAATTCTCTAATGGTAGGGAAACCTCAAAAAATAGCTGTTGTTGAAGTGGAACGAATCAGACTTAAAGGGCTGGTGAATCTGATTTTATATTTGCTGCATTTTGCCTTCAGCAAATACTACTGAACAAATCCTTTTTCGCCCCAAAGGGATGGCTAGAGCTGGTTTTGGTTTGAATCTCTGTCAATATTTTTAAATCAGGCAAATAAAAGTGATTAAGCTACGGTTTGAATAAGTTTGTCAAATCAGTCTTAAATAACAAAATTAATTCTGAGTTATTCAAGCAAACACGTGAAAATAGAGATAGCAATAACTTCTCATTTTCCTAACATTCAAAGTGTCTTTTTCATTTTCTAAAACTAAAAGGAAAAGAAGCTTTTCTGTAGCAGTATGTGGAGTACATGAGTACTTATGTCTACATTTCAACTCTTTAGAAAGGGTTAATGGGGAACATTATAAGCAGTGATGTTTAAGAAAGTGTTATAAGTTAACCTTTACGACTATCAACACAGAGACATTTCTTGCTCTGTGGTAACACTTCAGTTACAATAAAACATGCTCATGGAACACATGGTCAAAACTTGTTGTCAATTATTTAGTATTCCCATAAACCATTAGATGGTCAAAAATATCTTTAATTGATTCCATCTCTACCTACACTACTTATTATTTATTAGTATAACAAACTTCTCCATGGGAACAGCTAATTGTACCTCCCTAGTGGCCACTTCAAGTGGAATAAGCATTGCACAGTGCTGCCTAAGATACTGCTGAAAGGTCTTCAGCATTTGGGATTTGATTAAAACTGTATTACATATACACATCAGCAACCATTGCTAAAACAAAATACTAATTAAAAAAAATCCTTCTGCTATACTGCTTAACACAATTGAAAAGCCTTGCATGTATGGAAAGAGGAAGGTGGGAGAGCCGGAGAGCCTCCTATCTCTTCCCTACCCACACCCTCAATAATCATTTTGTAATACAAAAAACCAGCATTCTCTTATACAATGAGAAGGGAAAGTGTACACCCTACCAGCTGCACTATGGGAGAGACCTTTTCCTCTGACATACATGTAGCACAGCTAGCTATTGCTGTCTAAGCTGAATGTTTTTGTTTCCTTTTTTTTTTTTTAAAGACATAGTTGTTAATCTGTTCTATAGTAGAAAAGACAGATGTTATGGAAATAGTAAGTCACACTGTGTTTAGATTTTTCTGTGACAAGACATTCCACAGGCAATGTTTCACAAAGGAAGATTTGGACAATAAATTATACGTTGAAACATGCAGGTGAGTTGTAAATACTGCTGAATCATATTAACATAAGAGCCGCTACACTATATAGATCAATATAAACAATGATTTTAAAAATAGATATTACACTGATTATTGGATTAAAAGTTTAACAAAAAATTAACAGGTATTCTTTTTAGTTGAATTAATGTTCTTTTTTCATACTCAGAGACCCTTTGTTAAAAGGAGCAATTTCTGAACATCTTTTAACACACACTTCAAAATACACCTGGCTGATTTGGAATACTCTTACCCATTCTTCTGGGGTTTGTTTGTTTGTTTGTTTATTTTAAGCCAAGTAGCATATCTAGAAGTAATTTTGCATGCAACTGTTGAGAGGCATATTTCAAAAACTGGATTCTAACGCAGCAGAAAGGATGCTCAGACTATATATCTGAAAGTAGATCTACACTAGAAGTGCAGCATGGGTTTGGGTCACAGGAAGAGCAAAACATGGAAATCATCTTATCCGGAATAGAATCATGATTTTTTTAAGAATAGTCATGGATAACACAGTCAGTTCAAATGACCTCAAAGTGCTGAGTGTCAGAAACCTTAAAGGTAAAAATAAACTGGCAAAATATTGATGAACCTGCATGCAAAATCTCCACCGTTGTTTGCAATTGGAGGTGCCATGTCCTAAACCAGATGTTGATCACCAGCCAGAGTACTTCACTGTCTATACAGTCCTTTAATTCAAATTGCCTTCCATTTGAATTTTCCTACTTAAAAAGTAGGAACAACTTTTTGCTTTTCTTTCCTTTCCTTTTCTTTTTCCAGTGTTCTAAATTTATGAAAATGCACATTTTTGATAAATATTCTTCCTTGTGAAATTAAGTTGCTTTTTTTTTCCTCTTCTTCAGCAGCACACTAGAATTAAAACTGCCAGAATGTATGCAACACTAAAAGTAAGTAATGTGGAGCAATGAAGGGATCAAAAATGAACAAAAATTCAAGTTAGAGGTGCTAGCAGACAAAGCTGAGTCACCAGATGTGGTGGAACAACATTATTGAACATTATTGAAGTAGAAATAAAAGCAGGACATTAAATTCTAGACAGAGATGACAGAAACAAAAGCTATTTAGTCATCAGCATAAAATTACAGGAGTAACGAAGCATTATTTTGAGAAAGGTCTTCCTTTCTGCACATGCACTTAAATGCAGGACTTTGGTGCCAACACTTGTCCCTTATGTTAGGTCAATGGCATATTTCAAATATATTGTCAAGACCTGTAAAATTGGAGAATCAGGGTCTCAGCTCTGAGATGCTGGAGTTGCTTTGCTTGTTGGAGGGTGTGGCTCTTACTATTCACAGCACAGTGCTGCTCACCAAGACTGCGGTAGGTATCTAACGAGCAACAGTGGCCGCTCAGCTGTGATTGCAGTTACTATTTCCTAAGTGAAGGAAGGATCATGGAGTGGCAAATGCTGGGACTGTAATGGTTCGCACAGTAAGAGAGGTGAAATCTGCTTCTTATGGAATCCTTGCTGACACCAATGGAATAAAACTGAAATGAAATGTGATGCTACAGATTGTCCTTGTAGTGCCTCTGACTGGGAAAGCTGGTGTACCTGGGTAGTGACGACTAATGTTTTACACTACCTACACATCTAGGTAGAGTTTCTGCTTATGTGCAGGTCGGACTCATTGGACGTACACTGTAGGGTTGCCCTGCACTTGCATAAGTTACCACACAAGACAACTGTAGTGGGCTGTCCATGCAGAGTACTGAACTTTCTGCCCTGGTCATAGAGTATCCTTCAAACTAGGTGCTCCAGCTGTATCAGGTCACATCCTGAGGTGGCAGAGAGGCCAATCCCTACTCTAACAAACAGATCTCAGGGGATGTTACGAAGAAAAAAGGTTATTAGTATTTGCTAACACAGCTTTAAATGTAATTTTAGGACTAATGTTCAATTTTAAGTCTTTAACCATTTTTAAAAGAACATCAGGCATTTAGGTAATTCCATTAGCTTATTTTCTAAAAAACCTTCCAGCCTAATGTTGATGAGACTTATTTTTCTGTGTATGAGAGGCACCAGAGTATGATATCTACCTCCATGCCCTGCTGTCCATACCTGCTGCTGTTTTGATTTCTCCTATAAGAACAGCAGAAGCAATGAATAAGAACAGTGCATAAGACAGATCTTAATGTATTTTTGCCCACTACAATGGGTAGATAGCTTGCACCAATATAAATCAGAAATAGCTTTCTGATACCTTGGTATTCACCAAGAATTAATAAACTAAGGAAAGCTTAGAATCATCCCTGCTTCTTAATTGCTTCTCTTTGTGGGTTTTACTTACAGTAAACAACCCTTCTATTAGCTCCCAAAAATGTGTGAGATATATAAAAGCCTTTTAACAGAATTGGTTTTGAATGACAGTCAGTGTTTTTCAACATTTTTAGTAATCACTTTAACTTACTATTTTACTTCAAAATCTGTTAAAATCTGTTCATTTATCGCAATCATTTTTCTCTTGAGAGGAGGAGCTAAAACACTGGTTTGTAATTGATCCCACTATTACTGCTAGGAATATTGTTTTGACAACAGTAGACTGACTCTACTAATATTAGTGGATGATCTTTGCCATGTCTTCCAGCTGCCATATGACTAAGGCAAAAGTAGCATATTAATATATGCCTCCACCATAGATGTTGACAAATATCAATATGACGACAAAGTATAAATACACAAACATCTTACGAAAACAGACAATTTGACAAATTTAAGATGCTTATCCAACCAATGTGCTTTCCACTGAGAATGAAACAAAAATCTTTGAAAGGGATGAGCATTAGAGCTAGGGAGAATATATTCTCTTCATCTTGACAAGAAATCTAAAAATAGAAATTCCTCCAGATTATTACTTCACCAAACAAACTTGTTTTCTTGACCCGTCACTTAATTAAAAACTTTCCCATCTAGCATGAAAAATGCAATTTTGTGTGTTCTAAATACCTAATAATAGGGGAAAGTCTCTGCAAAACCCAGGCAAACTCTTGATTGTGTATAGATTAACATATCTGGCTCAGTCATAATGGTAGAAATATGGAAACCCAGAGGGAATTGTTCTGCTGTTATTAGGACTTGCTATAAATAAAATATGAAGCATATATTCCAAGAACAAATCTCCATTAGGATTACAAAGAGGTATCTAAATGAAGAGAGAATTCTCTTGCTTACAGAGCATACTGAAACAGAAAATCATTGTAAACAAAAAAATTACTAATATAACTTTTTTCCTGAAAATGTTTATGAATTTTACAATAGAATATTTTTTTCCCTCTGGAAAGACCCCCGCCTCAGACAGTATCTATATTAATTTGCCCTAATATATCTTTTAATAAAGATCATAATACCTAAAGGAAGCAAGAATGTATGCTAGGTGGAGAACAGATTGAGAGTAGTCCTGAGGAGAAGGACTTGGGGGTGATGGTTGACAATAAGCTGGACATGAGTCAGCAGTGTGTGCTCACAGTCCAAAAGGCAAACCATACCCTGGGCATCATCCAAAGCATTGTGTCCACCACGGTGAGGGAGGGGATTCTTCCCCTCTGCTTCTCTCTGGTGATACCCTGTCTGGAGCACTGCATCCAGCTCTGGGGTCCCCAGCACGGGAACGACATGGTCCTGCTGGAACAAGTCCAGAAGATGGCCATGCAGAAGATCAGAGGGCTGGAGTAGCTCTCCTGTGAAGACAGGCTGAGCTGGGGTTGTTCATTGTGGAGAAGAGAAGACTCCATGGAAGACCTTTGAGCAGCCTTCCAGGACCTGATGGCAGCTTACAAGAGAGCTGGAGAGTGTGACAGGAGAACGGGAAACAGCTTTAACAATTAGGGCAGGTTTAGATCAGATATCGGGAAGAAATTCTTTACTGTGAGGGTGGTGAAGCATTGGAACGTGTTGCTCAGAGAAGTTGTGGATGTCTTGTCCCTGGAAGTGCTCAAGACCAGGTTGGATGGGGCATTGAACAATGCGGTCTAGTGGAAGGTGTCCATGCCCATTGCAGGAGGGTTGGAACTAGATGATCTTTAAGATCTTTTCCAACCCAAACCATTCTGAGATTCTCTGACTCCATAAAGAATAAAAGAAGAATTATTTTCCTTTTTTAAAGGAGAGCTAGGGGTGGGCTAAGATAACATTAAAAAAACCCAATCAAGAAGCTAGCAAGATTAATGGGCAGAAAAGCAAGAAAAATGTGGTTTTTCAAAATACAAAAAGTCTGCTTAAAAGCTGTAGCTGAATGCCCTTCTTAGGTTTACAGGACTAGTTACGAACACAACATACTGAAAAAACTGCAAGAGGTAAGCAGTATGTTCATGAGTAACAAACTAGCTAAAGACAGAGTAAATGCTATTAAAAAAAAACCACGAATTTTTAAAAACTAAATACTAATATTTTTATATATAGGAATATTTATATTTCTGTTTATTATACTGTACTAGTAAAACAAATTTAAATCAATCTTTTTAATACAACTTCTTAGCTATTCCTCAATAATAATAGCAAAATCAAGAACTCATTAGTAAAACTTTCTAAAAGAATTCAAAAAAACCCCAGATTTCCTACAGGTTTCAGCTTTTTCTGCCCAGTGACCTGTTATGTCTGAGCACTAAAATGTTGTTCCTTATTAAATTAGAGACCTAGTTATGACCAGGGCAAATCAGATATGTCTATACACCTTGAAACAAGAGCAGCTGCTTCGATATATTCTTGCTCTCAGTAGCAGCAAAATCTCCAAGGATCTCCAGCTCTCCAAAATCCTTTCCCTTCTCTGGGCAACTTCAGAGCAGCAAATACTTTCTTCTCAATATTCTACAAAGGATGGAAAAGTGCTGAGTTTCCGTTTTTTCCCTAGTCCCAAATTTCTTATTTAATTAATTTTGTGCTTCCTAGCCTAGCCTGGGGTCAGACTACGCATCCATGTAGTCTCTAAACCAGTTTTTATATGCCAGTTATTTGTTTGCCACTTTTCCCTCATCATAACTGCATCTCCAGAGCTTCTTTTATCACCTGGAAATTGGATACAGCAGGACTTAAAATACTCTAGTTCACACAACAGGAGAAATCAACACAGTTTTCTTCACAGAAGTGCCCTTTCCTTAATAACACCCCAAAATCCCCTACAAAGAGAGAAAACAGAGATGAAGTGACCTTGGATGAAGAATTCCACGAGTGAGACAGGAGCTGTCTATCTTTCCATTCTGCTCATGGCACGGTACAGGGAGACATTCATCATAATGGTTTTGTTGAACAGTAGTAATTGCTAATAGTAATTAAAGTAAGCAAGATACAACGTGGGCTATGTTGAAAATTTCCTATCATAAAAATTAGAAAAAAAAAGTGCTAGTTCACTTCTTACATATATATTAAATATACAAGAGTCTATAAAGATGCAATAATGACTGCCATATTACGCTAGCTTTTTTATGATTTCAGAGTTCCAATATTATCCTCGAATGTTCAATGAAGACTTTGCTGCTACTCAATTCTTATTCTACTTAAAATATTACTGTCCTTTTTTAAGCGAAAAAAAAGGTGAGATCAACATTATTTTTATTTAATTGTACAAGTTCTCTAAAATATTCTTGGGTATTATTATTTAAATGAAAAATCTATCAGTGAAGTTCTGCTTTCTTGTGTGTTTCAGTTGTTTTGGGAATAAGTCATTCTTGGATGCTAAGCTATTATAATATCCATCACAATTTTCAGTATGACAAAGTTACAAAACACTGGCCAACAGAAAGGACTTCTCATTTTTTAGCCTTCAATTCTGAAAGATAACGTCCAAAAGGATTTCATAGATATGTCTCATATTTACCCTGAGGCATCAGTTTGTATTTCAGAAATTATTTACTTTAGAAAATTCAGTTATCCCACTGTTCTGATGCAGAATGTAAAAAAGTATATTAAAGAAAATTCCATTTTGGGAAAATTTACCCTTTTAAAACAATGGTCATGAAAGAACATTAAAAATGTACAAATATAAAAATGTTTACACTTGCATGTATAGTTGTATGTACACACACATGCACACGCACTCCTGCTGTAGTTTAGAGACCATGTCTTCTCCTTAATTATGATATATCATGAAAATATTTTCATTCTGACTGTTCCATTTCATTGAAATACAGGCACCTCAGCTGCCTGAATAGCTCAAGAGAAAGTGTGTGGACATTTCGGTGCCCATTATTTCTCTGGGCAAATTCAGCTTGTTCAACAAGAACAAATTTGCTCCCACTGAAAAGAAGCCACATATCTGTAGATAACTTTTCTCACTGGTGGCTTCTAGAGGACATAAAAAAATACAATAAACAAGACTGAATTAAACTACAGAGCGCTCCAGGGAAACTGGGTACAGGCCCACCCCTTGATAGTAACAAGTGTCTCAGCTCCATGCATCCATGCCCACACATGACATAGCTCACACATACTTAGTTGTTTCAGCAGATTTTGGTAGATAGCATCATTATCAGTCAGACTCAGAGCCAAAAGGTCTTCTCCATTGAAAGGAATGCTATGCAAGCAATGTTGCAAAAAAATATTAAGCACAGCAATAATAAGAGGTCAAAAACTACTCTTTCAATTACTGCTAGAAGTAAAACTGGTTTTTAGCTGGCCAAGACGTATGTAGGAATATGCCTGTGATGGCTTCCACCGTAAAAATAAAAAAGGTATCACCATTATAAAATAATATTGGTAATAGTCTGTCTATTCTATACACATGTTGAACTCTATGCCTGCTGTGAGGAGAAGGAAGAATAAAACAGAAAACAGAAAGGTATAATAGATGAGTAGCAACAACTTCCTACCTGCTTACTTCAGAATACTTGTTGACTGATAAAACTTCCTGGTACTGGGAGAGAAAATGGTCTTTATGTTTTTATCCTTAAAGTAATGACTGTGTTTTCTTTCAAAAGGTCTGAGATCAGTGGTTATCCAGCTAAACACGTTTTATTAACTAGTCCACTGAGGTGATTTCCTCTCCAAGCAGCAGCAGGGTCCAGCTAGAGAATGGCTGACAGAATCAATTAATGCCTGACAGACAATATTCACCAGCTATAGTCACTCTGCTTACACTTCCTTCTGTTTCATTTGAGAATATTTTCTAAAAACTGTGGTTTGGTTGCAGGTTTATTGTTTGTCACCCATTTACCACCTCAATCACAATGTCAGGGACAGATCCAGCCATACTGTGAAAGGGAGCAGTGAAACAGAAAGGCAGTGCAATCAAGTCAGGTGACATGAACCAGCAGTGCTAATGGGAGGGGCTGTGACTGGCTTATCCACCCCAAATAAGTCTACCCCCTGGGTAATCCTGCAGACAGGTTCCTGTGCAATAACTTTTAAAAGAGTCCTGAGAGTGTGAGGTAGATTTAAGGATGATGTTTTATTATCATCAAACACTTGCTCTACCGACCCCACTGGCTTCAGGAAGGACTTTTTATTGTGTAAGGTTTACTCACTCTAAGTATAGGTGGCAGAATCTGATCCAAAAGGATTTAAGCAAACTTGTGGGCTTTCTTATTATTTGAGTTATGTTTTTACTGCTTTCCCTTTTAACACCAGGTTTAAATTCAAGTGTCATTTCCAAAGAAACAGCTATGATAATCTGTGGTGAGCTGATTAATAGCACTTACGCAAATTTCAATGACCACAAAGTTGTGAATGTGTCTGTGTGAGTGATCTACTTCTTATAAAGTAAATGAGTCTTCTTTCACATATTTAATAATACTTAGAATTCTCTTCTCCTCCCCTTCCTCTCTGCATTCACTCTGAAGTCCTCTCTTTCTCTCATTTGTTGTTGTTGTGGCAAAGTTATTTTTTTTCTACTCTATTTCCACTCGCCCACAGTTAATCATTTATGGTCTTTTCCACTGCAAACATGCAGAAAACACGTAAAAAGGAAGTCTGTTATCACACAATCAGCAACTCCGATTACAGCTTGATCAGAACTGACATCATTGTGGTTTCATTAGTGATATTAGATGAGTGCAAACTATTTTCAATCTCCTTTTTTTGTCTTTTGTAATGTCAAAGGAGACACTCACCCTGCCCCAACTGGTTCTGTTTGACAGTGACAGGACTGCAAAAAGGATTCCTTTCACTTACCATCTCAAGACCATTTTACGTGCCGAATGGATCAAATCTACACATCTCTCACCATCTTTATCAACCTGCCCAGGCAAATGCTTGGAAGCACTACAACCTTTGACTTGTTAACTTATTTTTCTCTCTTTACAGCCCACAGCAACTCTTAAAATGCAGAGGATGTATGTGCAAACAAGTAAGTTTTGCAATATAAGTACTGGGGTAGAGAAATTCTCCCACTGACAAGATCTGACAATGAAGATAATGTTCTCCTCCTGTGTTTCATGTTGCATAGTCTACCCTAAGTTTGGCAGATATACCTAAACCAATTTTTGCAGTAAAAATAAAATAAGTACTTATCCCAGGAGATTTTTATTTTATTCTTAATATTTTTATTTTGTTATTTCTACACTTACAAAAAATGAATGAGAAAAAGTGCTTTCAAATGGGGAATCTTGGATCCCTTAGAAAAATAGCTTTTTGCCTAGTAAAACCAGCATTTTTAATTTTGCATTATCTATTCTTACTTATATAGTTCTTCTTCAACACTGTTAAGAAATGGGTCAGACCCCAGCTACAAATACGCTTCTTCAAATTTGTCTTTCTGTAAGAATTTTTTCTGATGTTGACTTTTGTGAAAACCAACACCATCCTGAGTTTCAGTAAAAGCCTGCTTTTCCCTCAGATGTTTCCAGCTAGACTGAATCAAGAACATACTTTCACAAACTCACAAGAAGCAAGGCATTCTTTTTGAGGAGCCTGAGAAAACTCAGCGACCCTGGCAAAAGGAGATGAAACTTCACGATCTGCTTAGAGCAGGGCCTAAGGAAAGTTTTTTAAAGCTCATGGGTATTTAAGTGTGCACCTACAGGCATGTTTGGACAGTCAATGCAACCATTCAATATCTGATGGCTAAATTAAGCTATTGTTTGCCATGAGATGGGAAGATCAATCAGGAGGTTAAACATTCTGTGCCTTGACTGGTTTCTCATCTCTCTCCTTGGGTACTTCCTACTGTCCCTGTCAGAGACAGAATATGGGATTAGATGGGGAAGGTATAAATGACTGTGGTAGCTATTCTGGGCTTAGTCCACTTGGACTCCAAAGTACAACATCATGAGGAAGGATATTTGTAGCATTACAAGATTATACCCTGAAGTTATACCTTAGAAACTCAGAAGATTAATGGATATTTTTGTACCAAACTGGCTGGGAAGTTGAGTGGGATCCCATGACAGGTCCAATTTAAATATGCAAGTGGTCATGCACGAGGCAGTCAGCCTCATCTATGCTGTTTATATCAGTAATAATTAAACTGTTAAGTGAAGAAACTTTGGAAAAGAAGACAGACTGGATGTAAGGTAGCATTAAGTTTTCCTTGTATTATCTGGCATAATAGTCACAGTGAAATGTATATGTTAAGTCTTTCATAGAATCTGTATTCGTTCTATAAAGAAGAGAGGGATGCAAAGTTCCTTCTTTCCATAAAAGGAAGGAAAGGAATTTAGAGAAGGTGAAATGTTGATTCTGGATAAATATAGAATTCAGTCACATATGGAAATTATTTACAGATAGACGAGTATTCAGTCTGGCTAGGTAACTGCATGCAGAAAAGCAGCCCTCCTCCACAACAGCTCTAAAGCAAAACAGCAAAACACAGTCCAGTTTGTCCTGCCTTGACAAGGAGAAAGGACATCTAGAGGTTTCCCATGGGAATATTCTTTTTCCTCAAAATGAGTGACTTGAAATACCAGGAAAAGAATTATAGAATTCAAAGGGCAGGTGAAATCTAGTAAAGGTAAAACTGCAGTCCCAAAAAAAGCACTGGTCAAAGTCAAGACGGCAATACCAAGATCTCTGCATGAGGTAAAATGAGCACACTTCTGTACTCCCATTAACTTTAAAATCCCAGCTGGATATAATACCTGCGCAGACACTGCATCTCTTCCTTACTCATATCTTTCCATAATCACCTCCTTTCATTTACCTATAACCTTCTATTCTCACCCAGACACACCTATTCTTTGATCTTCAGGTCTTCCCCCCACTCACATACACGTCTCATTAGCAGAGAGAAGATGCATCTGACAAGGAGAAGGGTTTCTGTCTGCAATGGGAGTTCAGCTGTGTGAAGGAAAAGGCTGGGTCTTTGGAAGAGGAGATTAAAATTGTTTTAACAATACAGTAGCTTTGGGAAACAGATACATGTCTGAGTGGGGGAGGAGGTGGGAACAGTTACGTGAGGAGAGCTACAAAGATTTTCATACAGGTGAAGATAAACACAGTAAAACCATTAAAGTCTAATTTTGGAAAAACTTCTTAGAAGCCATTCCCGACTAATTATTCTCCAGTAATAAATGAATAGAATAGTAAATGTTATTAGAATAATTTACTATTCATCAAGAATAATAAATGAATAGAATAATTCATTATTCCCACATCCTTGTTCTTTGCAAGCTCTGGCAAGCTAACTAGGGCACTAGGAGGAGTGTCTCAGGAAGAACAGGGAAATAATGAACTCAGAACTTGGAAAAAAGACTTTACTTTTAGGTGAAAAGTTCACATATCTATCAGCATTTTGTAATCGCGCTACTGAGATGAACTATTACATTTGAGCCACATGCATCTTTCCTACTACTTCCTACTAACTACTTAGCTAGTTATTGCATAGAGAGCCAAAATTATGGACTAGGACTACGATCTTTCCATAGAGGCAGAATTTTTTTTCAGTGGTTTCATTATTTTCTGGTCATACTTTTGTTGGCATAAAAAGATTAAGCAAACTGATATGGCATTTTTACAGGTAAAAGAAATTATAATAAATATAGCCTACATCCAATTCTCTTGCCCAGTTTCTTGGGTCCCCATATTTTATATAGATATAAGTTGTATATATTTTGTATTTTCATATATATATACTACACAAAAATAGTTTCTTCCATCAAATAATGTACAAATCCTTTCTTCTCTCACATGCTCCCCAGACAGCTTTCTCTGCATCACATGCCCAGTTATGTCCATAGACCCACCAGGTGCTCTCTCCCAGAGCTCCATTTGCTTCATGCTCCATTTGCTAAGCATGCTACTCTCCACCAGCAGCCAAAGGTCACAATGTATCACATCAGCTGACTTTGTCTAGGACATCTGTGTGTGTTATACAGATTCACAACGGTAAGTATGTTTCTAGGTCTTGTCTGTTCAGAAGTAGTTTAATGGTAAGAGTTGTGAAGGTGCTCTTATTAAGGCCAATATTCTGCTTTTTACAGGTTCTAAGACTTTTGTATCAGTAGACATTGCTTCTGTCAGACTCGGTTTATTTGATAACATCTATGTTTCTAGAGTTTTTTAGCAAGTGAAACTAAATCCATTCATAAACAGTTTAGCCCAGAAACACTGAGTGAAAGATTTTTTTTTGATATGGGAAAAAATACTTCTTTCATACTAAGTTAATACTGTGTATTAGAGAAGAAAAAAACAATAAACTGAGTGTTGATCAGCTTAGGGTAGGGCAGTAGGCATCCTTATAACCTTGGGCAAGTTGATTTATCTTTCTATGACTCAGCTTCTAAGATGTAAAATGGAAAAAAAATCTCTATCTTACTGCCTATCTTCCTTTTTTGCTGTTGGCTTAACCTCTTAGTTCAGTGGGTTCAAGGCTATCTCTTAACATGCATCTTGTAAATGGACAGTCTTGAAAGGTTTCTGCAGTGAGCACAGCTCACCTCTGTCCTGGGACGTGTCTGTGTTTTGCAATCTGTTTTATAAAGCAGGTAAGCATCAGCCTTGCTCCATTCGCAGACCTCACCAGACTGTGGGAAGAGATAATAGGCAAGCCTAGGATAATCCACATGCATGGACAACTTTAAAAGATGATTAACTTGTATTTATAATATACATTGATAATTTAAAAAAAAAAAAGAGGAGAGGTTGGGACTCAGAGATCAAGCTTACATCATAATTCTGCTGTAGCCATATATGTTGGGTGATATTGCAATATTCTGCCTTTTGCTGTGTGTTTATTTTCATAACTCTACTGAAATTTTAAACTCGGGGGAAAATGTCATGTCCTCTCTCTAAATTTAATACATAATAGTGATTCAAGGAAAATCTTTAAGATGTGGCATAAACCAAAAAGTTTAGACAGTCCTGGCCAAAACAGACGTGATTATTGCAACTGAAAAAGAAGAGACAGTAGAACAATGTGAAGAAGAGGCTCAAGAGAATTTCTAAAGCAATACTTGAAATGCATTTGAGAGGGAACAATGTTTTTCCAGTGATTAGGAGATGAGAACATATCCAAGTACTTTTGGTACATATAACTAAGGGTTGTTTCTAACAAATGTTACACAAAAATTTTAAAATTTATAGAGATGTTCATGAAGTTTCCTAACAGAAGAGCTCAGTTTTTCCCAGCAATAAAAATTGTATCTTTTGAGAGTAGCATGCTATTTTTTATTTGGTTTTGCAAAGAAACCTGCACACCTAACTTGCAGATTTTTTCTAATTTAGAGAATTACTGCTATTCTAAGCCTGGACAAAAAAGTTTATTCATTAACTTTTCATGACCTAAAACACAAAAACCATTTCATATTACTGAAAATACTGTGCTTAGCAGAAAAGAAAAGAAAAGAAAAGAAAAGAAAAGAAAAGAAAAGAAAAGAAAAGAGAGAAAAAGAGGAAGAAAGAGAAGTTAACATAGAAGTTACTCTAAACTAAAGTACATTTTTACTCTAAAATGTCATTTCTACATCCTTAATAACTTTGTGGTTTTAAAATGTAAATATTCTTTGAAAATTTTTAATCAGGAAAGTTTCCAAGCAGAACATTCTGTAGTTTGTGAATTGACACCTTTTGGTAAAAATAAAGTTGAGTGGAAAAAATTGAGCTGTTTAGCTCACTTCTCTTACCTTTCTGTACCTTCTGACCTGTATTTTTTATTCTGTGTTTCACTGAACTTTCTGTTTAATGTTACCGTTTAAATGTAAACCTATAATCTAGTTGATATTTTCCCTAATTTTCTCACTGCAGAGATATAAATTTCATGATACTTCCTCTTAGAGGGCAGGAAGGCTGAGAAGCTTCTTGTAGAATCAATGCTAGTCTTGCCTAATAGTTTTTATTACTCTCCTAAATACTTGAAAATAGTAGGGAATATAAAATAAGGCAAAAAACTAAGGAATATCTCAAGGATTTAAGTTGATCTAGATCAAGGTTCTCTCAGCTAAAGAAAAGAACTCCTGATATGAACTTACTAATTAACCAACACCAGAAAGTATGAGAAAATGAAAGTCTCTCACACTGTCCCTGGGGGAAGACGATCGACAAAAAGAGGCAAGGTATGAAGTGTGCCATAGGTGTGGTATGCTTGCAGGTGCACTTCATACAGTCATAACACGTGGGAAGGCAATTCCCATAATTTTCTTCTTGGAATGATTTTCAAAATAGTTGTGGTTAAAAGTAACCACAAACCTTGTGGGAAAGAGTGGGAAATTCCAGCTTTGACAGCTGATGGTCAGTCGCTACAAATTCAGTATGTTGCACATTGCTGAATGAGTATTTGAAGTCTGAATTCAAAAACCAAGGCTTGGAGTTGACTCTCGTTCTTGTTAATTCAAGTTCCAGTAAAAAAACCCCTGATACTTTTTACTCTTTTGTGGTTTTGGTTCTGATCATGCAGGGATGAAGCGCACATAATTTTGTTGTCGTTTAAGTAAAGCATGCCATTTCTACTTTTCTTTCTTCTCCTTTTTTCTTTTAATGGAGCTTTACTTTGCAATCCTCAAATCTGCAAGCAGTAAAAAATAAGCACTACACCAGCTTGTTTATCACAGTTATCAGTGCACTTGTTTGTGTGAGATTTCCTGTGTTAACAGAAACGAAACATACCGTAGTGGATGACAAATATATGTTTTGAAATTTGTGCAGCTGGGATTGCTACTTATATTTTGTACAACTTAAGTTGCTGTGCACTTTGAAAGAAAACACTGAGGAATCCAAATCTATAGTGAAACAATATGCCTGTCAATATAGCCAACTTTTCACCACAACTTAATTTAATTAAGGATAAAGAGAACACATTTAGACACCTGCAACTACAAGATAAAAATCCATTAGCTTTGAGAAAAGGTCAAAGATGTTCTTCAATAACTTCAGAGGAAAATCAACTTGTAGTTTAACAGCAACAACAAAATAGGTAAACTAACATCAGGAATTATTTTAATCCACTGTTTGGGAATCAAGCAGTCTTTGTTCTTCTCTAATATCCCTCTATACTCACCAACAAATCCAGCATATTTCCCAAATACATACAACATTCTCCCTACTAAATGGTTTCAATAAATATTTCACTTTTTAAATGATATAGGTTTATTTATTTTTAAGTGATTGGAAACTTTTTTCAAGTAAATCTTTTCTAAAAGTGCTCATGTCTAATAATTTTATTCAGGAGAGGTTTACCATCACACCTATCTTGCTTTCAGTACATAGCAGAATGACACTTTCCACCTGAAAGTCACCTTGATCCAAATGTCAGCAGCCTTCGGTCCCATACCACACACATTATTTAACAATGCCTCCACAATCTTTTGCCACTTAGCTTTTTGCTTCCATTACCAAATTTCCTCATGATTACTTCCTTTTAGGTTTAGCTGGGCATGTTTGAACTTCCACACACAGAAAAGACTTTCCTAATACAGGCTGAAAAACTGCTGTTAGTCACCTGCTTATAGCCACCCAAGGATTTCATCTTCAAGGGAGAATTTGGAAGTAAAGTATCCTTCTTACCTGATTACTTCCCAAGTTAAATCAGTGACAGCAAAGTCAAAATTCATTGTAGGTTTCTTTGGTAATCATCTGTGAAATAAATAAATAAAATTTTCTCAGACTCAAAAAATACCTTAAGCCAGATTTTCTATTTTAGACATGAATGCCTCATACATTCTTGCAAATGCATGATATATACATGCAAATCAGATCTTTACATCTACCTACTTCAGGGTGTAGATATTTCTCTATATATGTGCAAATAAGCAAGTAATTCTGACTAACACTGAAAAACAAGTAAATTTAAAAGATATCCATGTCCTTACATCTGAAATGAATAGTTTTATATACCTTATCGCCTGTATACTGGCCAACATTAAAAGGTTGGTTTGCAGATTTTAACCTAGGACTGAGGATTTATTTGGGGAAATTCCTAAGTCTGGCTTTGTTGCTGGGACTCTAGACCACATGAGCAAAAGGGAATCTTGACTGCTTTGTCCAAGAGAGAATTCAGATCTGCAGTACCAGACTAAAAACCAAAGGCACCAAACAGCAAATAAAAGCAGACTTGCTCTGATCTGTGAATTATATCAAATTCTTTTCTGGCTAGAATGATTACCTGAAAAGCCTGAGGAAATATATGTAGCCATCATACACAGGCTCAGTCAGGGTACTCAGAAAATAGTTTAATATTTCATAAATATTTGAGTTTACAGACTTTTTCTTAATGAAAATTCAGAGAAAAACTATGCCCTGAAACAGGAATAGAAAAAGCATCTGTACATAACAGGTGAGTGGACAAGCGCAAGCAAGGCTATGGAGTCAGCCTTTCATTTTCCCCAGTAATTGTTTATACTAATTATATCACCCGGTAATGCCAAGTAAATCACTGCCCAACAAAAACCTCGTTGTAAGGTATTTTCGAAAGACAATTTCTGCTTTCTTTAAGATTTTCACTGCCAGTCAAAACATCACCAAAAGGGACTAAGTTCTCCCATCAAATTTTTTAGAAAAAGGAAGAGGATGTCTCTCTTTTCCCTTTAAAAATGCAATCTGAACAGTGGAAATTGCAACGATTATTTCTGGAGAACCCAGTAGCCTTTCATGCCAAGATAGTCTTGTCCTATTGCTGTCTGCTTCTTCTCTCTTGTTAGTAGTCCCTTAGCCCAGAAGAAATGACAGTGAAAAGGTAATAGAAATTAAAATCAATTTCTAAAACATTTGAATAGTAAAAATGGCATTTGAACAGCAATACAAATAGAAAAATGCTTCTGAGATCTATCTAATTGTGGTAAAGGCTTTTTAATGAGAAATGGTATGTCTCTGCGCTGTTTCATAATTCACTGTGCCATTCTCAATGCCTCTATAGTTTAAATACAATAAAATTTTAGTAGGATTTTGAATACTCCCCAAGTTAACAGGTAAGTCAATTTAATGCCATAAAAATAGATGTAACACCAGAGAATTTAAATAGTTTAATCAGGTGTAACCATTTCTTCTAAAGTTCTGTGATATTTTCTATCATGCTAAAAAGCACTACAGCATAGCCAAGTGTGCGGCTACAGGCAGCTGCAATGACTGCTTTCATTTCATGTGCTTGTTGCTGAGCAGTAAAGTCATTCTGCACAAGCCAACACAGGTTTGGGAAAATCTACAGAACCTCTGCACTAACAAAAAAACTGCTCAGGTTTGGCTTTTGTGATTCTACTATCATAAACCCACACAATTTTGATGGGAAATGGAATAGACTTTCTGTTTTAGGCAACTTCTAGGCAAAAATAGTACTTTGTTAATACTCTCCTGCGTACAGATGAAAGTTTGCCATTGACTTAATATGAGTACCCACAATAAAACATATTTATTAATCCTTTGGTTTGGAGGGGAAAACCTTGATCGGTTCACCCTGCCCACTTTGGATGGAACTACCACAAACCCCTTTATCAGCTGCCTGCCTTTGCTAATGGGCAATAGACAAATAAGGCTTTTAAACCATTTTTCCATTTGCCCTGCTATATGTTTTGCAGCAGGCAAGAGTTACCACCAGTGCTGCTCTAGTTCTTGGGCCATAGTCATTGTTCAAGGCTCACTAAATACAGATCTGTTTAGGGCATTTTTTTTCCTCTTTCAAATTTAATGACTTTGTGTTTATTTTGTATTTTATTGCGCACCCTCCTACATCCCCACCCACCATTTACCCCATGTGGTAACACAGCAGAAAAACAAGGTTTGGTCTTGTCCTGGGAATTTATTTTACGTTACCACTAGTTTGCATTTATTAACTGAGTCCTGGGGGAGATATGACACTGACAATATTTGTGATTTTATTGTAAGTTTCAAAATAATTAGCCCTCTTACTTTGCGGGGGAAAAAAAAAAAATAAAAAACAAAAAGGGGAAAAAAGAAAAAAAAAAAAGCTTGGGGATGATAAAATCGCAAATTCTGGATGGTTAGTCTAAAAGAATACACACTTATACAAAAGCAGATATATTGCTTTTAAAAATCATGCAACTTTTTAAGCTGATCTCATTGCTTAAAAGCCGGATTTGTGATTCTGAACACTTGTGGTTGGCAATAAGGGGTAGTTTAGCAGAAATTGCCTGGGTTTTATCTCCTTTCAGTGGTGATAACATAGAGTAGAAGGATACATGCAGTAAAGTTAATCTGATTCCTTTTAGAAGCCTATTTTTTTCCTTATTTTTCTTATTATTCATTGTTTATCCCTGTTCTAATAGATCCTTTCCTTTTATTTGCAGCCTAAATGAAAGCAGGATATTAATCTTCCCAGAAACCAAACCCATGAAAAAATTTTACTACTTGCTTTGAGTTGTTCCAACTTTCCTATTCTTATTCAAGCTTGGAAAACTCTAGGTTTACTAGGCACTAAAGCCTCATTATCTATATTGAATTAAAGTTAGGCTTGCTTTTAAAAGGTCATTATACAAAATGGTGGATAGCCATATTTTTACTCATACTGTTACTTCTTCAGCTTCACATTTAGAGTTTTTTGCCTTTACCTCAACATATTACCTTAATTACGTTTGATGAAACAATTTTCCAGCTGCAGTTGCTTTGCTTCTTTAGAAAAAATGGAGTTTGATTGGCATTTGTAAAGGAAGGTAGATTTCAAACAATATTTAAAGACTGAAAATGTCTGTTATGTAACTAAAAAAAATCTAAAAATGGAAGCAGTTTTTAGTTATTAATATGGAATTTTTAGAGCATGAAACAAATGGATCCTATCATGCATGAATCAGTATGAACTACTGAACATACCTTTTTATTCATTACTGCATAAATATTCTGTGACTGATTATGATTTGTAGTGAATTAAAGAAAAAATATCAAATGGTTATAGAAATAGAAAAGAATACCCTGACCTACTGGTAAGTCTTATTTGTATTCTCATGACATTCCTTGATAGCAATGAGATGAGAGGAGGGGACACTGATAATGATTTAGTAGTACTGTGGCCTGGTGAAAAACTACAAATTTGACAGAACACCTAGAAAATACCATTTATCTCTTCTAAAAGATTTACCCGTGTCTGTTTAGATACTATTTACACACAACCACATTTGTAAGTTTTGTCCTGACAGCTGAAGTAATGGGAAAGTAAATAAGTAAATCTGTAAGGATAAGCCAAACACACTCCATACCAGCTGCGCAGAGCGTAAGTGTAACACATCCACTGAGCATATCCATGGGGCCTGCCTACGCTGTTCTGTCAACTTTCTCTTGAGAGCCAAGATCAGCCTTAGACATGAGCAAAGAGAAAGTGCCCCAGGGTGAAGGGATGCTGTCTGTACCTATGCTGCTTGACCCAGGCACGAGTTGCTTCAGACATGCTGATTATTCAACAAGCCTCTCTAGCATCCCTGAGAAATCTCAGGTAGCCCTTGAGTTGTGCCCCACTTGTGAATCCCTCAGGCTGTTTGCCGTAAGTAATTGTCTGCCTCTCACCATTATCTACCAGCTCTTCTGTTTATCAGGAAAATGTGGGAAGGAAGGAGAGAACATGAATCCAGACCCCTAGGCTATTAGCCTTCTCCACTTTCCAAAGAACTGTCTATACCTGTATCTGGCAGCATGCAATAAAACAGCAGAGCAAGTACCTGCCCCACAGGCTTAGCCTGCTTGAATCCTTGATTGAACACAATGGCCTTTCCCACTGGAGAGGGGACAACCAACATATCCCACAGTCATGCTCCATCATTGCCTACCTGAATATTCTCTGGAAGAAAGCTTTGCAACTTGGCCTTAGAACTGCAGAGCCCATCAGAGTCCTCAGGGGAGAGATAGAAAACCCTCCTGGAGCTTTTTTGGAGGAAAAAAGTGTGAATTAGCAGGCAAGGTACCTTCAAGAGCACCAAGTCAGAAGATAAGCTGCTGGTTGTGTGAAATTGTGCCAGCACGGCCACTCAGAGCTTTAAAAGAGGGAGGATTAGGAAAGTGGGTTGGATGATATGACACAAGGTTGTATCCCAGCTATCAATAACTGTTCTTCTCCTTCAGCATATCCCTGGTTTTGGACGCAGGTGGGCCTCTTGCCAGTTCAGAAGCGATGCACCTGAGCACACTTCCGCTGGTGCGGTGTTTTGGGAAAAGCTGGATGCTAGGCCCAGGCTGACCGCCCACACCAGAGGCTTGTGGTCGGCCACCAGCAAGTGAGGAAACAGCCACTGGCCCAGCTGGCCCTGCTGCTGGGATCCATCATCGGCCGGTGCAGACACCTGCCAGGGAAGGTGTTGCCAGGCGGAAAAAGGCCATCTGGCAACACAGGGCAGGGGGCAGGCAAGGGTGAGGAGGGTGAGGAGAGCCCACCAACCCTCAAGGCCAGAGGACAGGGGTCTGTCTGCATGGCTGCCCATTCTTTCCTCTGGCTGTGATCAGTCACACTCGTGGACTGTCCCCATGGACCATCTGGAGAGTTTCCTGACAGTCGATGTGCAGGCCATCCTGCCCTGCATATAGGGTGGCAATACCAACAGATGAATAAATTTCCAATGTAAGCATTTTTATGAGGCATTTTTGTGAGCAGTTTATGCTTTCAGGGCTGTGAAGTAACCGACTCTGCTCTGTGGTGCGGGGCGACAGCATTCTCAGGCATGGGTTTACCTTGGGAAAGAGAGGAGAGTGCTTCTCCCTAGCATCTCAGCCACACGGCTCTGAAAATGTCCCTCAGGACCTTCAGGGGAAGGATATCCGGGACCAAGGGCAGGTGGGCAGCCAGGCAGCTTGGCATTAATGGACTGACTGTGGGTTAATCTACACAATACGGAGGCAACCACAGAAATGAAGGTATTAAAATAGAAATATGGAGGCATTCATTTTTTTGTGAGTATGCACAGACATTGTGAGAAAATATCTTCTCTTTCAATGATGTGTAAAAAAGCAACATAGCAGGTACCATAGAACAGTATACAAAGTTTCCTTATTCTTTTACCCACTGATAACTTTACATATGTAACATAATACAGTGTATGTGCTTGCAAAAAATATTTTTACATAATTAGTCATTCACAGAATAATGAATTAATTAACATCAGAATATTTCTGATATCAAGATGAAGCAGTCCTGTTTGTGTTTTTTGTTTAAAGGGAAATGCATAGGTCAGAAATTATATTAGTCTCTCAGTTTCACACATAGATTAAAATTTTAATACTTTGTGGCTAAATCTCACTACCTCGAAAGAAAGAGATAGAAATCCCCCTTAACCAGTCTCATTTATCTTTCACTGTTTTCTGATGAGTACCCTGCTGTTATCTGCAGAGCACCTAGTACCACCAACAAAATTCAGACCTTGGACTTTCTATTGTGATTCCTCTGTTAAAAAATATAAAAGTGGAAGTGGAAGAGGAGAAGATGATGAAGAGCAGCAAAGAGTAGCTTTCCACTGGTAGTTCCATGAAACACTCCCATGAAAAGTTATGCCAGGCTTGATAATATATGTCAACACTTTTCTACCACTATGAATGAAAAGAAGCACCAATCATCTCTGAACTTCTACAGTAAGAAAATTGTGGCACATACACAACTCCGCAGTGCTCCATGCAAATATTCCTGTATTGTCAACCACTCTAGCTGCGACATCATGCCACTGTTTTGGGGTTTTTTTTTCAAACCTTCTGTAGAGAAGTTTCTTGTCTAGTTAATATGTGCAGCATATTAACAGCAGCCATCAATTCTTCTGCTCAGGCTGAACTCTTGGAAATTAGTAACTTATGAAAAATAAAACCCTGCCAAACAAAGAAATCTGGTGGTATACTTAACAAAATGTAGTAGAACTTTTCTGCAAATGAAAGAAACGTGATTGCATTCACTAATAAAACCCTAAAAGGAAGGCTTTTAGAGTGATAGGCAGATCAAGCCTAGAAAAGGAAACAGAGAGACAGGAAATGAGCAGAAGTGTTGGTTTCTCTTGGCTTATGATCAGGGTATTTAAAGAAATGTTTTCTTTCCTGAAAGTCAAGAGGAAGAAAAAATATGGACACAAACTATAGTCAGTTCAGACAAGGCTTTTAGAGCATCTTTTGCTCTGAAAGCATATGACACATTAGGCTGTTGCCATCTTGAAATAGCAAGATGAACCCTACACTTTTTCCCTCTACCTAGTGGTTATCTCAGCTGGATACTTTTTTTTTGTGAGGACAACACAGCCCAGTATTTTATGTGTGAATGGTGTGGGCCTTCATACCTGTGTATAGGTGGATCACTGTAGCATTAGTACTAAGTAGGTTAGAAAAAGTAAGCTGAGTTTTGCTTCCAAAGTGTTTCCTTAATCATGTATTTCTGAAACAAACTTTATTTTATTAACGAACATAAATAAAATCAAGGTTTTAAAATCTCATAGGAAGATAAGTGTTAAAGACTACAAAATCGAATTACTTTAAGTGTTCATGTGCGGAATTAGTTGGAAAACTTCAGGAGAGATACATTTTTCTACATCCTCTTATTAGAAGTCCATTTTCCAATGAAACCCAGATATTCTTATCCTGCATAAAAGATGATACTGCCTTATATTGTCTTTTCATTTAGATTCCATGTATTTATCTTACTTTTCGAACTCTAATCTGAATTTATGAATACTATAAAGGAAAAACTTACAGATTTATTAATTTCACCGAACCAACTTTTTCACTGTTCCCAAGTAGATGCATTGTATTTGTCATCACTTCAAATTATTATTGCTTGTTTGGTAGTATTTATTGAGAGTATTTGTTCTCACACCTTTGTTTATCTAGACACCTTTGTCTATCCAGACACCTAGAATTATATACTTGGGTATTTTTCAGAATCAAGGGCTATATGCTATGTGCTTCTTTTGACTGGAGTTCAGAAATCTCCTGTAGTTCCTAGTTCTGATTTCCCTATCTTTATTCCAACCATTAATCTTGCACTTAGTCCTGATGGTTAAAGTCATCACCTAACTTAAAGCACTCCTTACATTACTGGGGCCAAATTTAGGTGATATGCTGTCTTTAACCCCAATTCCTGACCTTACAGCCCACCTTCCCTTTCCCTGCTCTGTATATCCTGAAGAACTATTTTTGCCTAAAGATTCTGCCTTTGAGGCAGATAAAGATCCAAACAACCGCAGAAAGCTTTGTAATGAATGCCAACACCTTGAACTACACTCAGGAACTAATTAGCAGTTGATGTAGTAACAAGTCAAGAAGCTGTTAATTCACACTAAAAAAAAAAGTCAAGTTTACTTGAGTAATTCATTGTCAACACACTCATTTGGACAGATGTTTACAACTGGCACACTGTAGTACATATGTACACACATCTGTCATGAGCTGTATGTACACAAATGCTGAAGTTTACAGGTGATACTATCTCACTAAAGCACAACAAAGTACAATTTCTTGAGTAGGACTTTCCCTGGTTTAAGAAAGCAGCACTTATTTTACTGGGGAAGATGTACAGGCAACGGACCCACTCATTGCTAGGATCCTGCAGGATGACTGCTTGCATGTAGTTGAGGAACGCACTTACTGAAGGTCACAAATTCAGTCTTTATTCCCAGCAACCAAAGGGAGTCAGTCTTCCCTCACATCTCTTTGAGAAGAGATCCTCTCCACGAGCAATGCATGCCAAATGATATAGAGATAATATATAACAGGATTTGCTGCATTAGTACAAAAAATTGAGATTGGTCATGTGTTCTCATGACACTCCCAGTAGGTTATGCAGGTTCACTGTTCTGTAGTGTTTCACTTACAGCACTTTTCCTGGTTATGATCTCATCTAGAGCACAGGAGTGTTTTTGATAGGTCCCAGGCACTGTAGCTGGTCACCCCAAGGTGTTCTGCTCTGCTGCCATGCTCTCTTCTGCTTCATAGGCCCTGGGAGTTCCTGCACACAGTGCTCTGATTTCCATTCAGAAAGTAATGCAGTTGCATGGCTTAGGATCAAGACAGATGTTTCCCATGGTTCTTTTTACTTCAGCTGTGCTAGCACCATTTTCAAAGAGTAGCTGAGTAACGTGGACAGAACACCAGTGAATGTCAGTGTCTCCCTGAATAAATATAAACAAATTGCCACCAGCAAATATATAGTCATGTGACGGCCTGTGCCTCAGGGCACTGAAGGTTTACAAGATCACTGAATACACATTCCTCCTCCTACATTTTTCCTTCAAGTAAATATATTGGTATATTCCTTTCAGACTCAGCCAGCAAAATCTATCTAGTGCTGCAGGTAATCAGTCACAGATTTTTAGGATGTCAAAAGCCAATTTTCTAGAACTGTGCTGGGTTTCTCCTGGAGTGTTAGTGACAGAAATCTATGTATGAGTTCCCTTCTGCATGAAGAATCACATGGAAAGCTCTCAAGAAATATTTTGCTACTTAGCAGTAGGTAGACTGGTGTTTTTTTGGTGAGGGCAGATAAATCATCACATTTTTTTAGGGACAGTGAGCACCATTCTGAAGAAAATACTATTTTCCTACATCATAAAGCACAGTAAAGACATAGTTACGAAAGTGTTTGTATAGTTAGGGTCATACAGTTATGCTGTAACCACTGTTCCAAAAAAGACTTATTAACTTCCATCCCTTGTAATTCAGATACATAGGGGTGATGACTCACGATACTGCAAGACTTGATTAATCAGTACTACGTTACTATTCATATGGATGTTCTAAAAAAGTATAAGATCAATTTTTTTTATTTTATTTGAGGAATGGAATAAAATTTCTGCTGTGGCAGCAGTAACAATAATGCATTCTCCTTTACCCCAGTCATCCTGAAGATCTCAATTATCTTTTGTAAGCTTGGTTCATGAAGCCTTTACTGGACACTTGCACAGTGATACACAAGAACATCTGTATCAGAAACACCCTGTTTCTGACAAGTGTGTGTACAGATATTCTGGAAAGGGTCTAAGAACAAGACAAAACTGCAACACTACTTTCCCTCCCAGATCAGAAATGTCTTAATGCTAGAAAAACTTCATTGGGTGCTTATTTGATACATTTGTCTAGTTGTATTCTGAACTAATGAAATATTTTAACATCCACAATGTCCTGTGCCAAGGAGCTGCACAATTTAAATATACATTATTTGAAAAAGTATCCCCTCTTGGTTTTATTTTAATCTGCTATCTGTATAGGAGTAAAAGTCTTTACACTCCAAGGGGATGTGGGATTAAAATTGTGTATTTGAAAGACTTAGGAATAGAAGGAAGATACTGAAGCTAGACGTGGAAAAGAAGTATTTTTCTGTTGTGATATGAATTTTCTTTTCTTTTGATTACTCTGACAGGACCAAAGGAAAACTGTTTTTGCATAGGATGGAACAATAAATAAGCATCTGATAATTATATCCCCCTCAATGTTTTACTTGGCATACTATAGCCCAGCTGGAGAATTACCTAGTATAGGATTTACATATGGCACATATGATACAATTTCAGGCATGACCATTGCACACTGCAATCATATAAGGAGATCCCGTCCCAGCTCTAGCGTTTAGGCAAGGTGAATTGTTACAAGTGTTAGAACATGGTCAGGGCAGTATAGGGCACCCAGGTAAGGAAAGAGCTGACCCCAGCACTCAACAAAGTCATGTGGAATAACCTGGGAGGACTTAGACACCTATTAGTTGTTCTATGAGGAACAGATAGCCCTTCACGCTTTGCAGCAGGTCAGTCTAGCCCACATCTCAGTAAACCTATTTGCAAGCTTTAGTATTTTGCATTAAACTGTAATAAAATTTGCAACAAATAAGCGTTCAGTGTGAAGAGAAGGTGTTTTAACATGCGAGGACTGAAGCTAAGTTGCCACAAATATGAAGTGTACAGTGCTTGCCACAAATACAAAGTGTACAGCGGATCTTGCAAACCACAACTTAATTATTTTGTTTTGTTCCCATTGAGAACCCGACATATAGATGTTTTGTAAAAAAATGCAGGTAGGTCTGTGGCTTTCATCCTTGCTAAAGAGTTATTCCTGTTCCACTCCAAAAATTAAAAAATCAAAAGTAGTGTATATAGAAAGGCATATTTGTCTGTATGGCTACCTGTATACTAGGTCAATACAATATTCCTTTTGTACATGTTAGCGTCATTTGTTTCCTTTGTTGATACAATGATTTTGTTATTGTTGCTGTCAGTAGCAAGGGTGATAATGGATTTGTTATTCATGGAATTATCTATCTATGACTGGGAAGCAGACCTGACTGTAGCACTTGTATTTCTATAATATATCTGTAATTATGCATTCAGGAAATTTGACAGCAAAATGTCAAAACAAAAGCAGATTTGCTCTGTTGAAGGTGCTTGAAGACAAACAGCATTACATCAGAAGCTTGTATCTGGTTCAGACAGGCTATTAACTGCAACAAAAAAAATAGCCTTTTGAATTACTTTCAGCCTTCCATACCTCATGTTAAAAGGCTACTGTGTTGCCCTGTCACTTATCAGCAGTACAGGGGGCAAAGACGAACAGGAGTCACAAAACAAGTAAGAGAAAATGATCACTTCAGAGGAATGATTTCCTGTACCTTTGAAAAGTGAGGGTTTCCTTCAGTAGCATTTAGTAGTTATGGCTGAATACCGCCCTTACTTTACAGGCATTGCTAACACCCATGTGAGGCATTATTGATTTTCACACAAGACAATGCCTACTTGCCTGTTGGAGCTACTGTAGTGCTCACAAGAGGTTGCACCTAGCTCCAAAAAGATGCAGTGATAAATTCTCTCCTTCTATATGAAGGGTAATATATTCTTTTCCCTCACCCTCCAGTATCTACAGTCTGACAGCTTCATACGGCGGTGTCTATGAATCACTGTACAGGCAGTGGGAGTTAATTCTACGAAAAAAGTTAGAGGGTGATACATTTCAGATTATGGTTGGAAGTGGAATTTAACTGTCTACCTAAGAGGAAGTTAACACCAAAATAGTTTTGCTCACCAAAAAATTTAGGCTTACTGCATTCGATTTTTCAAAACCACATTATTTCATTAGTGTTATTTCCAATGACTATAACAAAATTGCAATTAGCACTAACATCAGGGTGAATCTTTTTGCTCAAATCTTTTACATAAGTGGTAAGAAAAGACTGAAGAGGAAATTAGAGTTTCTTGCTACAGACACAGGTGTGACTTCTGTACCTGCATTGAGGGTTTCCAGCAGACCCATATGTAGAGAGGCATCTGAGCATTCAGTCTGGAAAATCTATGGTGGCTGTCACACAACACTCTCTCTCTTCACCTTCTTAATTCTTATTTTGCTTTTGACAGTTGGTAAGTCATCTTTTTAATGGCTCACCACAGTTTTAATGCACAACTTCAGACCAAATTGTTTGAAACCATGACTTAATTCATGGAATCTATTAAAAAATGTGTTGACAGCCTTCATTCCAGGAAGAAAATGTTAATTACTTGTATCACAGTAGCACTCAAGATTCAGGCCATATTGCCCCAGATTATAGATATGCATAGTTCTTGTATCTGTTTTTTGCTCAAAATGAAATTGACTGATGTGAAATACTGCCACACTAATTTTGCACAATACAGAGCTAGCTGTTATTATTGTATAGGTGATGAATGGTGACAAAGGCATGTCAAGTGAACTGTTTAAGGTTGCAAAAAGGTCTATGGCAGACCAAACAATCACTTACTTACTTTTTCTGGCACAATAAGAAAGAATCACCTTTCCAGAGGACATAATGTCCATATGATACAAAGAAAGTATACGATGGAGAAACAGGACTTTTAACAATAGACATTTCCTACGTGATGGTTTTTATTCTGAAGCTCAATTTTGAGATATCCTTGGGTTTGGGTCTCAGAAAAAAGTACTCTACAATTCCACCAGACCCAAAATGCTTCCAGCTGGGCTTTTAAAATCTGGGCCACCCAGATCAGTGGCCATTTGCGAACATTTGCTCTTACAACTGTGATTTGACCTATATAAGACGAGTAATTCAGAAAATGTCTGGAGTCTTATTTTGTTCAACAGATCTGTAACTGATATGGGCTAATGAAATATCATTCACCATAGTTCCTAGCCAGATTCACAACAACTTCTTGGTCCATCTGTTCACTGAAGACACAGGATTTTACATATCTCTTCGTACCCATATTTGTAAAGTCTGTATTTAACTTACTTAAATATATTTATGATCCTTTCTCAGTCAGAAATACAGAAATGAGTGCATTTAAGAAATAGAAAATAATATAGGTTGGGTACAACAAAACATAAACCCCCCCAACTTGAAAAAAAGAAACCAACCAAAAACCAAAAAGCCAAAACCCAACATGCTTGAATCTTTACTGCATAATCTTTCCCTATTCAAAAATACATGCTTATGTGAATTCAATTCAGAGTTGCTCTTCGACCAATAAAGAACTACACACAGCTAAATTGAATAGCACATGAATAACAAACAGGCTAAATATTGATCATTCGAAATATTCACTAAGTACTTAGAAATTTTAACTACTTTAAAAGAATGACAACTTTGTCTGCTAATGACATCTTCAGCAAAAGGGAAATGAAATTAACAAGTAAAGATTTTATTTTATGCAACATCTCTGGATTGCTATTATCATGTTTTTACATGTTATTATCATGTTTTACATATTTTTCTTGCAGATACTGTTTACGTGTTGGAAAAAATATATTTTTTAAATAAGCTGTTCACTCATTCATTAGAATTTCTGATTATCAAGTTGTATTTCTTTGTTTATAAGGTATAAATAAAGGCAAGGGCTCTTTAAACTAATTTTTTTTCCAACAATACCATTTAGTGTACATGTAAATGAAGCCATAGCACTTAATAAAATGTGCCAAGTCATAAACACTGAAGATTTTCATTGGTTGAAAGGATCTTCATGAAAGAGTTAAGTTTGTCTTCATCACTGTGGTTGAATTCTTTTTTTTCTTAACTGCCAGGAAATGAAGCCTGATTATAAAAGACTGATGAAAAAAAAAGTTAAAGGAGCCCACATTTCATTTATGAATTTTTAAAGAGAGTTATGCACAAGTAACTCTTATAAAGACTGGCTAGGTATAAACAAGAGAGCGTGTAAATATATTTATATGTAATAAAAAAAAATTGAATCCCCAAAGTTGTAGTGTCCTACTGATATACTTTTCTTTCTTTTTTAAGTAAAAAGCTGTTGGTGAAAAGGGGTTAAATACAGTTTCTAAATGAAAAAGGGTTTTATTGTGTCAAGTGTCAGGAAGTGAGTAGAGGTGCAAAGGAAAGAGAGAGCGAGAGAATAAGATCGTTAGAGCTGATACCATGAAGTGAAACATAAATTCAGAGATGACAGAGCAGGTGAGGTCTTTGAAATGCAGCCATCACAATAATGTCACCTACAGCTGAGAATCCACAGAAGAAAAAGAAAGGAGAAAGGAAAAAAAGAAAGAAAGAAAAAAAGAAAAAAAGAGAAGAAAAAGCATAACCACAATCCAAATGTGATCTAAATACAGAGCAGCAGACTTTACTACAGAGCAACAGACTTTACTACGAGGAGCCTACTGAAAGGATTTAAAAAAAAAAATTCTAGTAAACATTGAGTAAAATAGTAATGATATCACGCAGACCTTTCACAGGAAATATGTCATCTCTCCTTAGCAAATAAGTTGCTTGCAGTGCCAGATTCTGTCTTATAGAACCAAATTTGATACATAAATTGCAATGAACATTTGGCCCTACATATATTGTTACTTTGACTGTTCCTTTTATCTTGTCAGATACCACAAACTTTCACAACTTTATTTGTACTCACTGTGATAAATTCTCTAGCAGTGCTCATAAGTGTACATATTTGCCCCAATAAAGAATGTTACCTTATGCCAGACATACTTTTGTTTTCATGTGAAGCTTCTTCATGACTATCCAAGGAAATGATGTCAGGAAATTTTCCTTCTATTATTTTCTCCTGGTACCACAGTATTTCACCTCATAGGCAGCATGTTGCTCATATCTCTCTGAGCTATGCTCATCCCATTGGTTTTGCTTGAGGGTCAAATCCTGCAGTCAGGATTACTCAAAGATCATAGAGAAGTGGATAGAGGTGTTACCCAATAAGGTTAAAAACTCCTTGTCTGGTTTGATATACAAGGTGGGCCAAGTTTTCAGCTGGTACAAATCAATGTGGCTCCACTTCAATGGCACGGAATTAGCATGTTTCAGCCAAGGAAGTGGTGCTACTTGTGCCACACCTTCATACTATAGCAGAGGTATTTGTTACACCAGGAAACAGAGTTGACGGTACAGCAACCTTGTCAGTTACCAAAAAAAAAAAAAAACAAAAAAAACCCACCAACAACAAAAAACTTAAAGAAAAACTAATGCTGTTAGTTAAGACTCCTTCAGTCCAAATGTTGTATCTAGTTATGATAAGAGAACACATAACAAACCGTATTTCATCAAAGACCAAAATTTGCAGGGCTCATACAAGATTCATTCCTGTTTACATTACATGTCAGATTCCTAACAGTTTCTTTTGCTGTGAATGTACTAGGAGCTACCTTGCATCTTATGAAATCTATTTAAGTTTCAGAATTGGGAAAAAGACTGTGAACTTTTCAAGAAAAGGATTAGAAAGAAAGGCACTAGAAGTCAGAGTGAAAAACGCGCACTATCTAGAATAACACAAAGCATGTCAGACTAGTAAAAAAGAGAAGCAAGGCATACTGACAAACTCAGAAAGGAAAAAAAAAAGACTTTTCAAATTCAAACATCTGTGTGTTACGAAGCATTGTAAAAGTAAAAGAGTTTTAAAAGTTTGCCAGAATAGGAAGTTACTTGACAAGCTTCAGTGATTTATATGACATTTGCTTAGATGAGAAAGTTAACACAGGACAGTACTCTAATAATTAACATTTAACTTGCCATGTGTAAGCAATTATTTCAGTATCATCTTTTTCTAAGCCACAAGTCTTATACTTACCTATAGCTTACCTATAATGGAAAACAAGGACAAAGGGGTAAAAAAAGTTTAAAAATACAGGCATCTTCTAAAGTGGATAATTTCTACCTAACTGAATGTTTTATATAAACATATGATGAACATAAGAGTCTGTTTAATTATGCTAGAAGACCAAACCGAAGTTGACTGCTGCAGGACATATTGGTATAAGGCTTCAAGCAGGTCAGTGCAGCAAGTCCCAGTTTGTTTTCATTGATGGCAACTAATGACAAAGTATCCTAATTTGGAAGAGTTATTTTGTGGAATGACCTCCTTTGTTCTGAAATCTAAGCATCCTAATGAACCAGCTGGCCATGTAACGTGTTTTCAGAGAGCTTTTTAAAGCAGATATATGAACTGAGGATATTTTAGACTTTCTCTCTACCCAGTACTCAGCCAATATTTGTGATACAGTTCTTTTCACAACTTTTAAGAGATAAACTTTATTGCTTTGAGCAGGAGAGCCTGGACTAAATGATCTGTGGAAGTCTCTTCCAACCTCAACTATCCTGTAATTCTGTGATCTTTTCAAAGGAATAGCTGTTTTCTTTTTAGTATGCTCTGTTTCAAGCAAAGGTTCAGCTCAGATTTAAATGGTCTAAACTCCACTTTTGCTCTTACATACACTGGGTTTTTTGATAGTGACATGTCTTTGACAACATGGAGCTACCTTGTGAGCTTTTTATTTTCTTAGTACTTGCACTACGGCATCTGACTTGGCAGGGGAAAATCCCAGAATAACTGGGGGTGATTCTTGGAATTGAAATCCATGCCCTGATCCTTTATTTCTGTTGCTCTACATTTAATTTCTATTGTATTCAATTTCTACCTTCATTCTTATTTGTATCCTGCCATTTTTAGTCTCTGCGCCTTCTGTAGTAAATAACACTATTTCCATGCTGTATTCCCTCATCCTTGGCCTTGTTCAATTAATTTGCATGTAACTTCTCAAATTCTTGCGGAACAAAGCGAAAAGTGTTCCCAGTCTTCCTTAATTACCCAGATGTGCTATGCATAGATTTATCACCAGACTGGACCTTTCCCACTTATCTTTCCTATGGCAGATTTTTCTAATATACAGCTTTTAGATCTGGTGTGTGGAAGGAGACACATTGGTTCTCTAGTGGCAAGGAACTACTTAGTGGTAATAGAGTGCATTAGATAAATACACAGGGGAAGAAAAGTTTGATCCCAGATTAAAAGGATAACAAGACAACATGGTTTAAGAAGTTTTATTTCATAGATAGAGCGCTGGGCTTTGTGCAGGATATAAAGCATGTCTCACAGCAAGGAGGGACAACACTGTGTAACAGATGTACCCTCAGTACCCAGGCCTCTGAGTCCAACTACCTTCTGTGGACTCATGTGAAAAGAAGCTCAGCAGGAGGATAATACAGCTCTTGCAGTTTCATTATTTCGCACCAGAAATGAGCAATAATGCTTATTTCCTAGTGTCCACTGAGGTCATCACCTGCCTGCTCCTCTCCATGACCTCATTTGTAGCAAATCTCAGCTAAATCAGAGAGCATTCTTATGCAGCCCAGGGAGGCTCATGGAGCAGGATGTCATGTGGCCTATAGCCACTCTTAGCTATCTGCAAGCACATCTTCCTCTTTACAAAGGCACTGGATGCTGCAGTGCTGGCTACCAGTGACAGGCTTCAGCTTGAATCTTGCAGATAAAGCAAGAGATATTCACAGAATTAGTTAAATATTTTCAGTAATGGCAGAAATGGAAAACATAGTGAAGGAGAAAGAAATAGAATCCTCCAGAGTGTTTTATAACTTGACTAAAGGTATCATGGATAGCAGGGACTTTACAGGCTGTCAGCATTAACATTAGCAGTTTTTAACCATGACCTGAGCTCTGACAAGCTGTTTCCACACTGTCAGTCTCTCTGCTTGAGCTGGCAAGTCATATATACTAAAACTGTCCAGACTTTATCTGTGCAGTTACTTAAAAATCCTATCTGGTGCATTTGCCTGTCCCACCAGTACAAAGAGAGCCTGGAAAAGTCTGAGTGACCTGTTAATCTGAGCAATCTTATTGGATAGTTAAAAACAAAATATCAACATGCATCGTCAGGTTGGCTTGAGACTCCTCACTGCCTTTCTATTTCAGCAGATTTTTTTTTAGAAAATACCTCACTGCTGCTTAGTGCAGGCATTGACTAAAATACTATTTATTAAAGAGATAAATAAAAGGAATTTCCCCACTTAACCACTAAGATGTTAATTCAAAAAAATTTTTTGGGTAGAGCAACTAATGATTTAGAGGTATGTAGGTATGTATGTTCCTGATTTTCAGTATCATCTGGCCTTTTTGCTGTGCCTGTGGATTCAGCAGCACTTTTCAAACACTAGCTCTGGGCATGCTAGTATGTGCCTGGAATTGCACAGGAAGGAGATCTGAGTGAGTTACAGTGTGACAGTCTTACCAGATTCCCAATCAGGACAGCAGACTAGACAATGGGGAACTCAATGCTTTTCAATTTAGATACAGCACATAATGCTGTAACTTGTAAATAGAAAAAACATTGCTCTCTCGTGCAGTGGCTTTACATGAAGTCTCCACTACAGAAAAAAAGAAAATAAAACAAACAACAAAACCCCACAATGAGAAATAAGAAGAAGATTATGGCAGGGAAAAGTTATGTAAATGTATACTGAGGGGAATGTGTGCATCTGTAAGATTCTACTGTCTCTTATAATGGTTTAGAGACCTTTACCTGGAGGTCTGGAGAACTTTATCACCCCAAATACCCTCATAAGAAGAATATGTCAGACAATTCTCACTGTTGATAAAATTCTGGATATTAGGCCAACTGCACAGCAAGTTCCCTCCTCTGTGATCTTGGTGTGGGAATGTGAGGTCACAGCTGTTATGGTAGTATATATTTGCATGGGTTTTGTCGAGACAAAATATATTTTGCTTTGTATACTTCCCCAATACAAGTCCTAACCAATCTCTCAATGGAAGAGTTGGAAGCTTTCTTTTCTTTGAGCCTCAATAAAGCAACAATCTTGCTTCTAAGGCTCTTTTGCTACAATCCCAAATCAGTCCAAGGAAATCTAAAATAAAAGGCAAATAAGTTGCTAGTGACATTTCAGTTACAGATCAACATAAAGAGGCAGAATCTGATCCTCCACCTATACAGACTTGAATGGTCCCTATCAAAGATAATTGAAGGGATGGATTCAATGTGATTTTTTTAATCAGAAAAGGTTTCTCTCATTCTTGTTTCAACAGTGTGATTGACTTGTGAATTTGAAAGTGATTTACTTTCATAGCTAGGGGATTCATGGCATTATGGGGTTTTTTTGTTTGTTTTAATTTGTCCAAAGGGTCAGTGAGCACCATCAGATCCTAAGTTCACATCTTTTAATGACCTCATATGCTGAACAGTTGTCAGCTGTTCCCACATCTGAATTTCCTGTCTGAAACAGGTAAAAACATATTATTATAATTTGACAATATTGTCTGAAATGTAATGCTTTGAAAAGTATTTTGAAAGTATAAACGAAAAGTATTGTAGAATTGCCAAATTACAAACCACTATTATCTAATAAAAAAGTGACACCAGATTTAAAATTTCACCAGACCTAAAAGCACTAGCCCAAAATGTTGAATCTTGATTTTCAGTTCCTAAATCTAAGTAGAAATTAATAGTCAGGAACTAGATTTGTCTGTGGACTGGAAGGCTACATCAAATCATCCATGAAGCAAAACATCGTGAAATGCAATTCTGCAGACTTCAGAGTTCCCTCTTAATTTGAAAATCTAATGTTGAACTCTGTATGTAAGTACAGTGGAATGCAACAAAAGAAACGAACCATTTAAAGCAACAATGCAGAAGTGGGCTAGAGCACGTATTCAGACTTGTCTTGAAGCATATTCTTAGGTATGTACCTCTGAGAGGTAAGCTACTAATTATCTGTCTTCAGCCACCCAAACAGCAGAGCAAGCAATTGATAAATAACTAATCCCATGTCTCTTCACATGGAGATTTATTAGCAGGGGAAGGTAAGACATGCAAGATTTGTTTTTGTTTGATTTTCTAATGATTTTTGTAGTTTATGTGTAAGTCTAGTCAGATCAAGAAGCAATTTTTTATTAGTTTTACTCTGTTTTTAATTAACTTTTTTTTTCTTCCTAGGATTACATTTGTATGTTTTTTTACTGTGTACCCTCAAGGAAAAGAAAGCCAGTGACCTTGAAAGGAAAACACTGAAGGGGGAAGTTTTTGGCTCTTACAGTTCCTTCTCGGGATCATTCCAGAGTCAGTAAAAAGGTCCCTTTTCCGAGCGGGTTGTTCAGCCATCAGCCTGCTGTGAGGCAGCAAAGCCAAAAGATCACAGACAAAACAACGGCCGATGCTGGAACTGGTCACAGCAAACTCTGAGCAGGTGAGGTCATGGTTCCGAAAAGCATCAACTGGCAAATGCCTTGAAATCCGTACTTGCTGCTTTGCAACAAATTTCTTCCCAAAATGTCCTTTGCCAAAGGTAAGAGGACGAACAAAATTCTTATAACAGGCCAACCTCATCAAATTGTAAATAAAATTGCAGCAACAGGCCAGCAAACTTCTGTATCCTGAATACTGCTTTTCAAGTGAAGGACAGTAATTAGCTGAAAAATGCAAGATTGCTGAGCTGTTCTTTAATATTTCTGAATTTATGTATAGGGAAGAAGAGTGTGTTCTATATCTCAGTAGTGGCTTATATTAATGAGAGTTCCTCTAATCTTTTCCATGATGGAAATAAGGTGTTAATAGCTCTAAAATGAAATAGTACCTAAAACACAACCCAGTCATTTTCTTCATAGTTCAAAGTTATTTGCATAAGATATATCACCCTTTGCAAATATTTACTTTGCTATAGCCAAAGACACTGCAAATTATATGTGATGGGTTTGAACTCCTGTCTTTCACACTTGTCTTTGAGTCTGTGTCTTTCACTCTTGCTGGGTTTCAGAAAGATGAAGAGAAAAAATAATTTCTTTCTCAAATAAGATCCAACATGGTCTTCAAAGTGAAAGACCTGAATTCTACCTGTAAAATTTGATTACAGCCTAATAAAAAGATGGGAGGGAAAAAAGGAGCTGTATTCACGGGCTCATTAGAGTCACAAAAAGAGGATGCTCATACAGAGCATAGAGAATTTAAAAGATTTATTTATGATGTATTACTGTAATTTTTAATTTAGACATGCAAATTTTTTAATTTGCACTGACTGCTTTGCCTTAATGGTTTTGATTAATACTTGGAGGTAGTGTTTGTGAAAGAGATTTATACTGTGATTCATCTGCAAAATAATCAAATCATTACCAGCTAATGACAAAGCTGTGAAAAATGATATAGATATTGTGTAATTCCCAGCTATTGCAGTGCACGTGAAGGTGCCCAGTTCTTTCAGTAAACGTGGACTTGTGTTAATAACTGCTCAGAAGTTTGCTCTAGGTCCCTTCTAATTTCGTAACAAAAAACATTGGTCTTAATAAAGCTGTCTGACAAAAGTAGCAGTGATTAACATCCCTGAACCCTATGTTCTATGAACATGCTGAGGTTGGAGATACCCCTTCTCTTAACCCAGAAAGGAAATCCCACAGAAATTTCTACCTGTCTGTTCATCTTACTTCAGTAGTCTCAAACCGTTAAGTCTTGTCATAGACAGGAGAGTCCTCAACAACAAGAGTAGGTAATGTCTGTGGCTTTCATTATTAACAAATAAAAGTAAAAATTATTGTCTGTAACTTTCTAAGCATTTTGCAATTGTAAGTTTCCTGCTTCCTATAATGGAATTCTCACTTCATCTTCTTTTCTTCTTTTCTGGGAAATATGTTGCTGTAAGACTAGTGAAAGAATCACTTGAGGGCTAATATATGGTATTTTTTGCAACATGAGTGCATGGTCACAGACATACATACATAAACATGCATGCATTGAAAGTCCAAAGTCTTAGAACTGTCTCTGGATGGAGACAATTGCAAAAAAAACTCCATAAAATTAGCTACCAAGATATTCTTTTGCTTGAGTTCAAGCTTTTTACGGATTTACAGCAGAATTTCCTTTTTTCTTTTAAAGGCTTTTCTGAAAGAGCACATAAATCGGAATTTTCTGCTGAAAAGCAGGAAGAAAACAGGAAGAGAAACTAGTTGCTTACCAGCTTCTGAATTTATACCTCTAAAACAGTCTAGATCAAGAGATGTAAACTAGAGTAGAGCTATTAAAACCAGTAAAGCTATATGACTTTAAACCAGCTGCTAATCTGGTCCCATTGGTTCCATCAACCTAAGGAAGCAGTCCCACTTCAGGAAAAAACTTAAATTCAGTTTAACTGCACATTGCTGCCTCTCTCCTTTCCCTTGTCAAAGCATACCTTACTGATATTTCACTTGTATCCAGTGCTGATTCAGTTCAGCTCACTGATCTGACAGAAGACTAGCAAAAGAATACAGTTAATTTATTGATGTGAGTCACTCTTCAGCTGTGGCATTGCTATAGCTGAGGCAAAGAAAATATGGGAAGCTGGGGAGGAGTGTGTGTGTGTGTGTCTGTGGAGCAGCCTGCCCTTTGGACAACAACCTTATTGTTAAGTCAGGTCAGGCAATAAAGTCCCCTTTAGCTACTCCATGGTGCATTTGGGGATCTCAAGCCAAATGTGAGTTGCACAGAATACATCAACCTTCTTTCAGCTCTTATTTTCTAAGCAGAGCCACTGTCAGATCTCTTCATGATCATAAATCTATTCTTTGATTTTTCTTACTGCATGACTCATACTTTCTATCTGCCTTTCCACAACAGCCTCTAAAACTTCAACAGCCTGCTTATGGATTAACAGTAACATCTCTTCTGCCAAACCATCCTATAAAAGTGCTTGGTTGTCTGATAGTGATTCAGCCATTATCACTTGAGTATCAAAACCTAGCCAACTCCCTGCCTTGGAGGGACACCAGACTGAGTGTACACACTCAGTTTTTCAACCCCATGACTCTCTGCACCTATGTTCCCTTTTCTGATCACAGATTTCAAGTGCCTGAGATTACATACCATCTTCAATGACTCACAGGTGAGCAAACTCAAGCCTGACCTGCTACCTGCCAAATAAATTCTTCCTTCATGGGCAGAGTTCAAAACAAAGTCAGTCCTGGACCACAGCTGACTTTTCCCATCTGGAGAAGCAGTCAAGAGGGCGAGCCAAATTCTAACTGTGAGCAGCCAGGAAAGTTGAGCTTAGATGTGAGCTTTAATCTAAATTAATTCAATAGAGGGTCTGTGAGTACCTAAATCCTGTCTGTTGAACTAGAACTATGCCACATTCAAGATTACTTCTCTCTAAAGCACTCTCAACTGTGAGCAGCAAGTCTGCCCACTCTATCACTGAGCTCAAGACTTCACTGCACGCTCGTCTTTACTCAATGCCCTTTGCAGTCCCCCAGCTGCTTATTCATTCTGCCTCAGCTTTTGCATTACTGTGGTTGCTCCTGCTCTGTCTCTGTTCTGGGAAAGAAGAATTCTACAGAAAGAGATGCTTGCAGGTGAAGTGGGGCAAATGAAAGCAGGAGGCAACCTGAGGTTTAAAAAATACCTACACAAACATGTCAAGAAAAAATATGTTTGTTCTACACAAACACTCAGGGAGACAATGTGAGTTACCTGTGAGGTGCTGTGTGGTGGCTACCTGGCTGTGTGTTCCTGTATCTGCTCAATTCCTGCTCACCTGGCTGTGTGTTCCTGTATCTGTTCAATTCCTGCTCCTGAGAATGTCTTGGAGTGGAAAGTTGTTAGCAGCAAAATGTCACCTCTCATTCTACTTTACTTATCTGTGCTACCAAATAATTAATTAGGTCTAATTTTAAGTATCCATCACACTGCTGATTAACACTTTCATTGAAGCCAGCATAATGTCCTGCAATTATTGAAAAAGTGTCCATTTTCTCTCCTGAAAAAAAGGCCAGCCTAAAACTGCTGATCTGTAACTTCATGAAACCCATTGATTTCAATACCTAGTAGTGATTTGGTCCAGAGGAGTGCATGCACTGATATTTTTAGTCCATCTAACCTGCAATAACAAAAAATTTTGCCATGCAAATGCCTACAGAACTGGGACTAGATCTGCAAAGTGATTTGACAAATGTTAAATGTTGCAAATATTCCAATACCTAACTTTTAGACACTGGGTTAGAAAGTTACGCAGCCTGGCTTGTCTTGTTTGCAGAGAGAAAATTTGGCACTTCTGAATAGAATTCACAGAAGACAACAAGCTAAGCACAGAACTGCTGAGATAAATACTGACAGAAAAAGATTTGGGCTGCACCACTAAAAACACCATGAAATTCTACCTGGTCTGGTTCCTTGACCCTTCTGGAAATAAAGGCCTAAGCAAGGTGCATTTACACACTTACTCATGCCATAAAAATTAGGTGCAGTTATAAACTCAGTAGTTCAAAGCTAGATACCCAGTAAATCCAGGCACTTTCAGAGCTGACAAGCACCTGTGCTGTAAGTTTTGAGAATGTCAGTCTATGTCCCTCTTGAAGCTATTCTCAATTGCAACCACTAACAATCTTCTGGAGTCTGACCTAATTCAAAGCCCAGAGAAAAGAGTAAAGTTCTTAAATCCAACCACTACTTTATTATTCAAGCAAAACTAGGACTTAAAAAATATATATATAATAATATATGCATTTTAATAATTGATAATGTGCATTGGTGGTTTATTTCACCAAACCTTTTACAGCACTTGGAATGTAACCATTTCTTGGAAGATTTTTCTACCGGTAAATATTTCATGTATCAGGAAATCTTAAAACTAATTCAATTTTCGTCTTTACCACAGTGGTCTCTACCATGTATTCACCATTAAAAATAAAGAGAAGATAATTCAGTAGTATATTACTAGGACATAGCCTCAGGCTAAGACCCATTGAAGAGAGCATATGATTATTGATCTAAGGTGGTCAAATTTAATGAATTTTTGAAGGTTTTTTTCTGGAAAAAAATACTTTTTACCTCCAAACACATCCACTTTCATTAACCTCTTGTATGATAATTTGACTTGTTGCCACTGATTTCTTATTTACAAGGTTTATGTTTTGGTTTATTATCACACAACTGGAAACACACACATATATATGTAAAAGAGTGATATTATCCTTAATACAGGTTAATTTGGCACATTAAATGGAGTTTCCAGGGGTTTGAAAATTATTTAGCTGCATCTAGTGTGCTTTATACATTATAATGCCCCAACCATTACAAAACAGAACCTTCAGTATTTGGAACCAGTAAAACATTGTGCAAGTCTAGAAGACTGCTATATTGGAACACTTAAAAAGGAACTACTGAAGCCAGTAAGAGCTGCAAGTTTCCAATGGGCTTCATTAGGCAAGACACTTACAAGACACAGATATAGAATTTATGAGGCAGGGTGATAGCAGCAAGGGAACAGAAATGAGTTGTGTCTACTTTAACATAATCATGTAGGTATGAACAATTCATTCCACATTACTGCAGCTTCAGAGTAGAGCTTCAGCCCATCTAAAAACCTCCATTTCTGTTAGTGTGATGTCTTTTTACAATTTGAATAAGTGATTTCAAACATTTCTGCTAAATATTACCAGGCAGATCATGATGAGTTTATACCATTGATACGCAAAATCCACTGGTTTCAATCTACATGTGGATGAGTGAATCTGTGTGGCAGATTTCTTTCTCATAGTTCAACAGTCTCCTTTTGAGTCTGCGAGAAGTCAAAATTCAGCTTGAAATTTAGACTTTTCTCAGATCTATGGTAAAACCACTAATTTACAAATGATTCACACTGAAAATGGCCAGTTCTGAGTTGTGAAAATCTAACTGTCTTCGGGTAAAAATTATGTTGAAAATCAGAGACAGAAAAACAAATATACCATGAAAAGTTTGCATATACCTTTAGTGGTTTTTCCAGCACGTGTGAAACCCCAATCACTTTAGTTTTGGTTTTCACTACCAAAAGAAAAAAAAAAAGGGCTAATGACATCTTAAAATTTCCCTTTAAAGCCAAAGGAAAAAGGTTATAATAAATTAACAAACACTTTTGAAGCCTCGGGTTTTTTTTTTTCCTTCCAGAAGTACGTGTCCTCTATTATTGTAGCTGGTTTGAATCTGTCTGGAGAAGCAACTGCACATTGTTGATATGTTGATACAAGTGTTCTGGAGAAAAATTCAACACAGCAGGGCACTACCAGTACCAGCCAAACTGCAGCACTGCTGTACTAAGACCCTTGCAGGCACACGAAACCTGAAACACCCCCTGACTGCAAAAATCCAGTACAGTTAGACACAACTTCACAGTCAAGGCATCATTTGCAAGATTTCACATAACCTCTGTGCCACATGTCACCAGTCTCCACACGTCACCAAAAGCTCCCTTGCATGCTCTAACAAACTTGTAACCAAACGCCAGTTTACAGAGATGTGCAGTCCTGCAAGAAGAGGACAGGAGAAGCTCTCTCTGATAGCAGATTGCTGAGATTTAATAAATCACCTCAGTGATCTTAGCAAGTAAAATCGCCCCCCAAAATTCAGAGAAACGCAACATATTCCTGCCAACCTGACTGTGCTGGTAGTGGAGGGGGAGATGATGAGTTCTTCCTAGGAAGGGAGGAAGCAAGGAATTTGCCTCCTGGTCCCTTTGAGAAACTAATAGGAACTCTGAAATACAGTCTGCAATATGAGGAAGATGCACATAAACCGCAGTCTTAGGTCAGTCACCCTGGGTTACGCCACCTTACTGGATATCCGAAAACTTGTATCATAGTTTCCCTGTTCCAGAAATTCACCTGTTTAAGCACACAGACTCTGTTAAAACTTATCACATTCAAGTAATTTCAGTCCTTAACACAGCTATTATATCAGGAAAAATAAGTCCAAGAGTTGTGAGAAACCTTCTGCTAATATCCGCTCTGTATTTATTCACAGCAATTTTAGAACCATAGCTCTTATGCAACAAAGACCTTTTCAGTTAAATAGGTGTTCTTTGTCTTTAACATTTACTTCTGAACACAATTCTCAAGAATCAGCCTATCCCCTCCCAACCTTTGTCTAGGCTTAACAACCCATCTCATTTAATCTCTCTTTATGAGATTAATTCTCCATTCCTATAAACATACCAATAATCTTTCTCTGCTTATGTTTTAAGGTCATCTTTCTTCAACATAAGTGACCAAGACTTTGCATAAATTAAATGAGAGCTTGTCAATGCTATGAACAATGAATAACATGAAAATGCCTAAATGGTAGCACACTTTACAATTCTAATGGACTATACAATTACAATAGACTTTCAAAGTTGCTCTGCATGGCAACTTATAGTCATTACCCAGATAAAATAGTATGTTCATATTTTGTTTCCACTATCTTCAACTGATAAATGCATATTCTATTCAAGACTAAGGTCCTGAAGTTCCTGGCTTTGTAATCTGTGGTAGTAAATTTCATTTCATCTCATCACTCACATAAACAAAATTATCTGGTTCTCCTTGCCTGATGGTCCAATCCTTTGTTAAGATGATCCTTCCCCATTTTATGTTATCTGTACACCTCACAATTACACATTTACTTTTCACTCCTTTATCTCCTGTATCACTAACCAATAAGTTAAATGAGATCATTCCCAAGACCAACCATGAAAGCACTTGTAATAGTCAGTTCATTATTCTTCTGATAGTTCTCCTGTAAAAAATAATTACTACCATCAACAATCAAGTTCAGCCCATCGTCATTGTCTATGAAATCTAATCTAATCTTTGCATAGGACTTGTAAATATGCATATTAAAAAATTCTTGGTCCAAGTCTTATAGACTGTCAGGATCAAGACTGGATGTTGTCCAAATTCTACAATTTTGAAGTACAGAACACTAATTTTTGCTTTTGCTTAGATATAAATTTTATTGCTCTATCCTCATTTGAGTAGACTGAAATTGTTCAAAACAATCATGCAGCTCTGGAAAATCTTCAGCTTCAGAAGGCTTTTTGAAAAAACTTCATGCTGCTCACGCAGAAAGAGATTGGGAAATTTGAAAATATTAGAACCATTGTTCAAGGAGTCATAACAAAATTTAACCTCTAGAACTGGGTCTACTGTAATACAAAGACTTATGAAGGAAAAAACCAACAAATGACAGAATACCGCCTGATCTGCATGGCCTCAGAGGAGCCAGCAAATGACAAGTATCTAGGAAGGGCAGCTTTCGTAGAACCTCTGGCGAAGGAAAGAAGGAAAGAAGGAAAGTGGTTGTGGTGGATAGGCACAGAGAAAAGGAGTAATCTATTATTATCCTCTTTAGTCATCACCTTTATCGAAAACTGATGGAAAATATTTATTTGATACTTGATCCAGTCTTTGGTAAGCCTCATCTCCTTCCTTGACACTCCATCATCAGCACGTAGAAGAACTAGCTCCACTCAGGTGGTTTATATGATCATGTTTATATGATTATTTATATGAATAACAAGCTTCAGACATTTATTTTCTGTGCTAATTCAGAAAGACTTGAGAACAATATAATTTGATTTCTATAGAGACTCTTTGAAAATGAGCAAACATCTTAGAGAGTAAAGAGTTTACAAACAGTAAACTCTTGGTTAATCTCAATAATTCTATACTCTTCCTTACAGTTTTTCCACTTAACAACATCATTGCCCCTTAGAATTGAAATAATTCAATTTCTGATAATGATTCGAGTTCTCAAGCCCTGAATCCTACTTCTCCATCTATTAACTAACTTCCCCATGTATCACAAATTTGCCTTTCTAAAATCCCAAACTTTGATTGCAGCCTTTATTCTTATAGTAGTTAAGCATCTCACAACAACAGGTAAAGCTAACTTTTAAATTTTTCTTTCCTCTCTGTAAGAATAAAACAGTTTCCCTGTTTTACAGAAAGACAATAAGGTAAAATTGTAAATAAAACTTGTAATTGTAATAAAAAGTACCTTGTCTACAGAATCCATGTCTGGAGTAAAACCCAAGCCCCATTCCTGAAAGCATCATATACGTGATAATTCTCATTCAAATTTAATCTGAATACGGGACAAAATTATGCACTGGGCACAACAGCAGTCACCTGAATATGGAATATAAACCCTAACCTACAAAGTTTCTCTTCATTGTACTCCACCCATTAATACAAGGCACATTTTTTTCCTAATCCTCTGTGCCTCTTTAACAAATATAATTTTTACCTGCTTACGTAATCTCAAGCAACTTGAGACTTCAGGGTGCATGCCAAGTGCTTCAGAAAGCATGTATATTCAGATCAGAATGTGTACAAATGAAAGAATGCTGATAGAGTTGCTGATGTACTTCTCTCTCTATTTCTTGCATAATATCAGTGCTTGGGCTCCCCTCACTTCTTTGGAAGGTACAGTCCCTTAGGGCCATGGAGATAACAACAGCAAATGCAAACCACCTGGAGACAGTATTTAGTAAATGATTAACTCAATAGTGAATCAGAATGTTTGAAACAGAAACAAGAAAACAGCAGGAAATAACTTGCACTGGGTAACAGCAGTGAAATCCCAGCCCCATCCAAGTTAATGCTTAATGCAGAAATCATTCTTGATATTTATGATCTTTCCTGAATAGTTCTAATGTCATTTATGATAAATTTTGAGATGAGAAAATGATATGGGACAATGTATCAGTTAATGTAAGAGTCATGCACAAACCTGTTTGCTTCTGTGTACTTGCATTTGCTGGAAATTTATAAAGATTCTTCTTTGTGATAATAGGGATAAGAAACCTGTAGAAACTTACCTCTTCTTCCTTTAATGCTGACTTGAGGGTTTGGGGTTTTTTTCTTGGAACAGCTATGCAAACTGAACAACTCAGGTGGGAGAGCAATAAAACTACTCATTGTGGCTTTATTTATTGCAAAAGCACCAAACAAAAAAATAATGTCAACCAAGTCTTAATATCTGTTGCTAGGAGAATGAATAAAGAGAAGCTTACAGCAGTCAAACTCTGAGGATGTTCCCCTAGTGTGGACAGAGAGAACATGCTCAGTGGAATCCACCTGGCTTCATCAGAGCTGGCAATCTTCCATACTACCATCAGGGAGTCATTTGGATTCAAGTTTCTGCTACTTGAGCTGAGATGAGGTGCAAGGTCAGAGTCTGAGTGGGCTCAGGAATCATGGCTAAATAGTCTCAATGGGTCCCAGCTTAAGGGCCCTGAAGGGCCTTTGTGGACAGCATCCACAGAGCTGCAGTCTCTACTGAGCAGTGTCCCAGATCAATTGTGGTTTATGTATTTGTAATATTTTCTCATCTGTATTTTATCTTATTCGCAATAGCAAAGTTATGTATTTAAAGGAGACCTGAGATTTGGGGGAAGAGGGCATGTCTTTGAATTTTTTTTTAAAAGACAAATATACATATATATGTAACATACGTAGGAAGAGTTCTGTAAGGGGATGGAGAGAAAGAGGAAGCTACATGGGAACTTTTAGTATTTCCTGTTGTTATCTTGACAAGCCTAAAGTCAAGAATCCATCAGGCTTCATCTGAGCACAGTTTTAAAATGAAGTACAATTGTGCCTCACTGTAAAGTCACTGGGACGGCTCATGATGATCCACATAAATTAGGCATGCATCTAAATGCAATGTGGGACTATGAAAATTCCATTTAGAAAATACCAGGAGGTTCTGGAGCATGTTAATAAGTGAAATCCTTTTGCTTTTTAATTTTTTTTTTTTTTTTTTTTTTTTTTTTTTTTTTTTTGGTAATGAAGTCACCGTGCTACTGCTGTAACATTATAAAGCCTTCTGGGTTGGTGGTCTCTGACAAAACTTTGGGGGAAAAAAAAATCCTTCAAGACAGCAGCATACTAGGTAATGTCAAATTAAAAATGAACAAACAAAAACCTCCAGTAGGAAAAAAAAAAACCCCAAACAAACCAAAACAACAACAACAACAAAAAAAACCCATAGAAAACAGAACCACATTTCTCCCCCTTTTCAAGCGAGATTTTCTTTTCCTTTTTTTTCCCACTGAAACTATTAAATAAATATGCTTGTATTTTACCAGTGTGCTTGCTGCAAAAAGTGCAATCTATTTGTACAGCAGAGAGAATGAAGGACTTACTGCTTAAAGGCACAAAAAGGGTGTGTAATAGGATTCTGGCATCTTCCCAGACAGCTTGCAGACAAATTCAGAGATGAACAGAGAAGTATCCTTTTTGAAGTATATTTGGCCAAGGTCTCATTCACAAACAGATAAAACCAACACATTTCTGCATGATAAGGGTCAACAGAATAGCGTATTAGTTTGAGAAGAGAACCCATCTGCAATTTTCTTATATAAAAATATACGAGGACACAACAGGAAAGCTGTCAGCATGACAGTTGGAGGATTCTGCCAAGGAGCCAGATGCTAGTGTCAGAAGAACATGTTCCACAGCTTGGCATCTGGGTTCTCTCATTGCCCTCCAAGAAGGAAGAAAAGGAGGAGTGATAAGATATGCCTAAATGAATAAAACTACAAGCAATTCCACCACCACCCCCAACATGCTCAAATTGCTCCTTCTTTTAGAAAATCCTCAGCTACATGTTCTCCTACATCTTTTAAATTAAAATGGAAGGTGATAAATTTAACCCACTTGTGTTTTAGTATGTTGAAAAAGCATTTGCAGTTCTGAATACATAAGTCTCACATGATTTTAACTGCTCATGTGTGTAGCTGTGCAATTTATTTTATTATTTTTTGTTAGCTTTCCACAATTTTGCTGCAGAATATATTTCAAGCTCAGTTTTTATCCCATGTAATTCTTGGGGCAAGAAATATCACATCTATGATTTACAGTTAAGAATAATTACAGCTTTATTCTTTCTCTGAATAGTTACTTACTGAGAAAAGCTGAGAAATATCTAGGGCAAAAAGCTAAGGGTCGGTTTAAGAGCCAATAAGTTGATGAAGCACCAAAGGGAATCACCTCATTATGAGTGTAGGGAAAAAAAGACTGTTCTTAAGATAGCTTTGAGAAAGACATAGTTGCTGCACAGCCCCCTTAATGATTCTGATTTTAGAGGAGCAAGGCTAAGACAGTGTTCACAGCCCCAAGTTCTTTAGTGATATTCCCTTGCTATGGGCAATTAAGTATGATTTTGTATCCAAGTTCCTTCCCTGAGTCTACCCCATGATGTCTGAAAGTGACAGCCTTGACTCGATTCGCAGGTGCTGCTGGATGTCTCCCTTTCTTCTGCTGACCAGCTCTGATTAGGGAGGATGGAATGGTTCCCTTCGTTAAGTTAGTTAAATCACATATGTAAAGATTTAAAAAACTAAGACCAAACTCCTGATGTTTCTGACATTTCTGTACAGAGACAAGGTAGGAATCATGTACTTTCACCTGTCCTACAAAATAAACCAGCTGCTCTCCTCTGAGCTGACAGAAACTTCTAAGATTAGATATTTCAGAATTTCAAGTGACGTTTTCCTCCACAGCTTACTCTGGATAGACGTGAAGTAGCTACATAACACTGATATTGTAAAAGACATGGGAATGATTTCCACCTTGGAGTATTCCTAATGCAGACGAAACAGCAGATGATTGATCTCTCTCTGCACTTATTTAAGTGCAGTTTAAGTCACCTTCAATACCAGTCCATCCCCAGAATCTTGAGGCAGAGGAATGAAGCAGAAGTACTACCACTGACAAGTTTTATTCCCTCTCCATGCAATAACATCTAGCTTAGCTGCTGGTATTTGTCCACAAAAGCAATGGTTGATCCCTTCCAGGAATTCTTCCTACTTCTCTTTCAACACAGCACCTGCAAAAATGATGAGGGGAAATATTTTTTCAAGTAACAGAGGAGAATTCAGAAAACAGTATTCTAAGCTCTGTCCCAAGTTGTCCTTTTGTTAACAAACTGCCAGAAGAATCTGTTACAATTCACTGTAAGGACAGAAGGATAAGGAAAGCAAACTATCACTGCTACTGTAATACCTACTTTTTGGAGTGATGATGAAATATGCACTTAAGACAAAAACTTATGCTGTTTGACCCCCAAATTAAGAAAATGTTATCCATACAAACATAGTCAAAGAAGTCTTTAAAATCAAAGCCTGTCTCAGAAAAGTGAATCTCCGTACTTGTTCAGGAATAAACTTGCTCAGCTGAAATCAAATGGTGATTTTAGTCACTGTCTATACTTTAAAATCCATTTGGGATCTGAAAATCTGAATATTCTTGTTGCCTCTTCCATCAGAACTGGTAATAAAGCATCTGCTATTAGAACTACTCCAACAACAAGATGTGGAACATGAGGTGAAGGAGATCTCAGCTCAGTCTTCTACAACTGTCACAGAGCTCTCTGTATAGTAGGAAAATTCACTTTGAGTCAAGTGGATACAGTGTACAGGAGCATATGGGAACCGATTGAGGAGAAGGACCAGCTCTGTAAATAACTCTTTCCTATTTCAATTTAATTTGTTGGTCCAAATTTTGTCTACGTTATGTTCTTAGCCTTACTGGTGGGATTTAGAGCTGAGTTTCACTCATTCTTAGAGAAACTATGTCTCCTGCTACTGCTGACCCCAAAATTAACCTACTCCTGCTGGAAGAAGAAAAAATCTGATCAAAAAAGGAGAAAAATCTTTGTCATTCATTGTTTCCATTGTCATGTTTGACAGAAAGGGACATATTAAAAAATGTTACCAAGTCTATTTTTTATTTTAATCTCCTTTTTCTTTTTATGAAGTGAAAAAATACCTGACCTTGTCAAGCCAAGGCTGCTGGATTCTCTTTTAGTTTACTGCTAGGACAGGAAAAATGCTGATCTTGACACCTCTTGGAAAGGCATCAATAAGAAGTCTAGATCCATCAACTTTTATTGCTGCATGACCACTAGGACAACCTTGTGAAAGAAAACTTTTTCACACATAATATGCAGTAGAAAGATGTATGTAAATGACAAAACAGCAAGAAATGCACAAGAAGGAGTGCTGATCACAGTTTGAGGACATTTGCCATTATAGAATCCATCTGACATGGAGAACTCTCTGTGACTTGAAATATATTAACAGAGCCTCAAACAAAAGCAGAACAAAGTAGGAATGGTGTGACTTAGAGGAAGTTGATAATCAGGTACAGTTTTGTTTTCAACAAAGTATTAGGCTGACATTTCTTGATTCCCCTTATATCATTCCAAAAAATTCTTCCTAATATCTCTGGGAAAAAATATCTTACCAGTGGCCAGAGCAGAACTCTTAAGGGACTGTGCAAATATCATGGTGGTGCTGGTGAACATGAAATGCTGCTCTGGGGAACCAGAGGAGCTGGACTGTGGACTCTAAGTGCACTCAAGGGAACAGGCAGGAAGTTTGATTGCAGTGGAAATTAACAAAAGTCACAGACTATGAATCTGCTCTCCCCAGTCCAGACCCTGTGGGCAAAAAGGTCCTGAGTGCTGCCCATAAAGGGCTACAGTATCCCTAAGCTGGGATACTTTGCACTCCGAGGTCTGGTCCAGGAATGTCAGCATTCTGAAACAGCCTAAAATGATGTTTTCATTTTCAGACCTGTTGTGCTAAAACAAGTCAGAAGTATTGAAAATCTTATAGGACTTCCAAGCCATCCAGTAGTGTCAAAGAGTTCTGCTGATGTACAACAAAGTTTGTAGTAGCAGACCACCCCAGCTTTTCCAAAGTCCCACTCAAAGTTCAAAATCTTCCCAAGGTCTGTCCATGACATCCATGATTTATCTGTTTCTACCTGTAGCAGCATTGTATATTTTATGTGATAAGTTATGAGGAAATAGGTTCAAAAAGGAAAGTTTTACATTCCAGTGCAGTTTCTTTGGTTCAAATTACCGAAAAATTAGTAAGGAGAAGAAGAGAGTATGAGTGCTGTGCTTGCTTCACACTTTTTATGCCACTTTGATTCGTGAGAGGAAAATTTCATTACATGTTTAAAGTCTTTAAAGATATATATTACTAACAAAACAAGGATTTTTACAATCAGTGAACATTTGTTTGGTTTCCTCCTTGTCTCCACCCTCCATACCCGACCCCCCAGCTACCACACACAATTTGAGGAGAATATTTTGTTGGCTATAATTAAACTATGTGTGTTAATTAGGATTAGATTTTAAATGCACTGCTTGGGAAGTAGAAAAAATACAGGATCTGAATGAGACCAAATTGAGATGACACTTGAATTTCCACAGATGTTTCCATAATCCTAATTTCAAATTGATTGCACATCCTGAACAGTAAGAAGCCATTTTCAGTTATTTATTCAGATATTAACTACTTTTTTCAGTGGGTTGAAAATGTCCAGTCCCATTGTTAAGTCCTTAAAATAAATGGATACCAAAGAGGATTTTGACTGGCAATAAGTTCCACAAAACCAAAGTATCCAGATCTGAAGGAGGACATCTCTAAGGATATGTAGAAACTTTAGTTCATAAAGATTGTTGCAGTTGCTGTTGGACAGGACACAGGAGGTTGATCCATCACACCTGTATGTGCCACCACGTATTTACACTCCTGTGCTCACAGTGGAGATCTGCAGAATCCATCATACAAAGCCAATGCAACCTGGCTTTGCACCAGGAAAGCCTAAATTATTCATCATGAAACCAAGTAGAGCCTGAGGGCTATTTTGACTTAATGGCAGCTGGCAGTGGCCCCAAGAGACTAAAATAGCAGCCATTAACCCATGTGCTCATTTGGTATTTGTTCCCTTCTCTTTTATCACAATCTCTAAACCAGTGTCAGGGAGGGTTGGCATCTCACTGTCTGCAGATATGAACTCCTCTTGCCTGGCAACTGATGGAGTCTACTGGAGGAATGGCATGGCACAAGAACAGCACGCTCCATGAACAAATTCAGCACAATAACTCCATTCACAACATTACTATTGGCCTGGTAAAGTTGGACCCAGATTTACAAACTGGCTGCAGAAAGGAGCTTATCACTATTATTAATGTATGTCCTTCTGGTCTGGCCAGGCCTTAGAATTTTTGCTGAAGGAATTCATGCAATTTAAAGCCCAATCCAACCTGATTTGGGAATAGTCCTAAATGATGTAATTCATAGTTTGTTCCTGGCCACATCTGTGGTACAGAATGTTCCAAAAACATCAGAGAGGATATGTCTGAGCAAGTTACTCATTTTCTTCCTAAAAATTTCTAAAAGAATTAATAACTTTTAGCAGTGAGTTGGGCTGGGCTTGTGGAGACAGTTTTCATACAAGCTTCTCCATACTGCTGTGCCAGTGATCTGTAACATAAAACCAAGTAAGTGAAAATTAATTTCTTTCCACAATGAAAAAAAATCTATCCCTTTTTTCATGTTGAAATCCTTTTTCCAATTTCTTTCTCCCACTTCATCATCAATTATACAGCAATGCTGGATCAAATGTGCGTAAGCAGGTTGAATTCCACCAGCTTGTGAATAAGAGACATGATAAGAGAATAGCATGACTGACTCTGGCACAACTACTGATTCTTACATGTGGTATACTTTTGTTTATATACTACACTATGAGCAATTTTTTTTACAAATTTAGGTCATGCTCCACCTTTGGCTCTTGTCAGAAATTCCTTAGTCTATGTTCATGTATCCTGAGTGTAAAATCAGAATCTCATTACTTAAATTTGTAAAAAAAAAAAATGGTAATTTTGTGCAGCATGGGACACTGGAACCACATTTGTCATGGGTTGAAACTGAGTTGACTGACAAGCTTTTAAGCCAATGTGTTTTTGCAAATTTTGCATATTTAAACCCCGTGCAAGGGCGGGAAGTTCCTCTCTTGTTCCCAGTCTCTGGAGGGAGAAGTGGGGGCGGGGCCTCCAAGCCACGGGCGGCCTCCAGGCCCGGCCCGGGCTCCTGCCTGCCCCCCCACCCCTCTCCCTTCCCTCAGAGCCACGAGTAGCTAAACTATCTATGGACTGCCCCATAGCCGAATTCACCTGGCTCGGCTTCTGGAGAAATCAGGGGGGGCCTCCCCTCTCCCCTCATGCAGCCCAGGGGAGCCTCCTCTCCCCCTCCTGCAGCCCGCGCAGACCCAGCGGGACCAGCGGAGCCTCCTTTTCCAGCCTGCACAGCTGGCACCGAACTGAACAGCAGCGCAGCCTATGAGGAAAGACGTGAGGGAGAAGAACATGGAGGCTGCACGGTCAGGGAGAAAGAGAAAGTAAGGCACGTGAGACGGCGCTGAGATGGCGGCGGGAGAAAAGGGCATGTGCGTCCCGGTGCCAGTCTTAAAACCCCTTCTAGCAGCTGCGGAGGACTGAACCCTTTAAATCATTATAAAAGTATGGGGAGATGAAAATCCATGCCTGTGAGAATTTATGTTGCAGCCTGTGAAGATGTAAGAGAATGCCTATGCCAGGCCATGTAGTTGTGAAGCAGCTTTTAGAGGTTTGTGAA
>VZTE01001513.1:633914-707415 GCA_013397775.1 Eulacestoma nigropectus
TTTATAATTGGCTTCCTGGAGCACCAGCAAAATTACTTTCCATCAGCCAGCTCTGCCCCCCCCTCCTGTCCATCCTCTACCCCCCAGCCCTTCCTTCCTCAGCCACCTCTCTTGCCTAGGAAAGCTGAGCGGTCTGCTCCCAGAAGTTGCTGGATAGACAAAGATACCTGAGTGAGTTTTACACCTAGAACTACGTGGCAGAACCACATTGTCAAATCTGCTCTTTAGCTTTGTCAAGGAAATTCAGGGAGCGCTGAAACTTTCTCTTTTTGTCTCCTTTTCTCTGAAGCCAGCATTGCAGGGTACGTGTTAGTGTCTGTCAGGTGGCTTCCTCTCATATTTACAGTCCTCTTCACTCGTTGGTCACAGCCTTGTGGGGTGACAGCTAGGTTTGCAGTACGCACTCTTAGTTGCCTCCCTTTGGACAGCTGAAGTCAGATTCCCAAAGTTAATCACGGTTTCCTGGGAAAATGTAGAATTAATTTTAAATGCAAATTATTGAAATTTACAACTAATAATTCATATTTTCTAATTAATAAATACTGTGTGCATGATGCATTAGTAATGTTCTTAAATATTTATCTATAGCTGGAGATATTGTGAATTATAATAAACAGTGAAAGGTTTCTATTAGCTTTTTTTAAAGATAAATAAAATTGAAATTGTGATCAATATAATGAATACATGACATTAAAATTCCTCTTGCCTCACAAAACCATATCTGTTTATGGGTTTTATGAACAAATCTCATAAAAATGTTAGCAATATTTAAAAACAAAATATGTTAAATAAAAATAAATTCTACTATGGAAAGTAAATTTAAATATTTAATGATATAATTAAGTCTTATTAATGTAATGTTCTTTATTTTTTTAGATTAAAAATTCACAAGAATTGTCATCCTCTTTCATCTTAATCAGATGGTATGTTTGTCATAATTATTTGTTATGTATTTTCATTAACATTTGATGAATATTAACTTTGCAAAATAGAACAATCTTTTTCCTGAACAAATCTGCTGGAGCAACATAAGGCCAAGTACCCTGTGCCTCTGCTGCAGCACCACTGAGGAGGCAGCAGAGCAACAGGAGAATTCTCACCAGCTTCAAGGACTTTTCCCTCCAGCCCACTGCCAGGTGTCCCTTCATGCATGAAGACAAGGATGCTAAGTTTGGTTTCTCATGTCCAATCTGCGTTTTTGCTCATCTGGGTCAGACTTTCAGCCATGGCAAACTGATGTAACTTCATAATTATGTCAGTTCAGAGAAGGCGAAACTTCACAAAGGCTCTCCTCAGTCATCCTCTCCTGATGCTGCGTCTCCCCATGGGCCTCTTCAGAGCCCAGCTCACCATCAAGCCTCTGAAACAAGCACAGGGCAGGTTTGGAGAAAGAAATGCGAGACCTTCCAGACTGTTTATGGCCTAACTTTCCCCTGCTTTTCAAGTCTGCTAAGCATTAATCCTCTGGGAAATGATTACATACAGGCAGCATCCAGCCCTGAGCTGTGCACAATGCCCGTGCAGTAGTGGGGATGCCCACAGACAGTAAAGCCAGTGGAAAATGAGATCCTCTCTCATGAGGGCTCTGTTTAACTTCTGGGTCTTTTATCTTGCACCACTCACATCAATGGGACTACATGTCCAGTAACACATGACCACAGGAAGAGTTTTGATGAAATAGTGGCCTTTTGCATTATTTCTATATGTTAAGTTCTGAAACATACACAGATCTGCACAAAAACTTGTTACTCACCTTAGAAAACCACTGCTATATCACCCCATGATTGTTAAGAGAAAGCTAAAATATTATTAGAGACCAGGAATTTAAACATCCAGTCCTACATTCCACCAGTATTGTTTACAGAAAACCATGGCATCGGATTATTTTTAAAGACTTGATTTTTGTCTCCTTTTCAATTATGAAGGATAAAATAAAATTGAGTGACTGAAAGGAATAAATAGATAATGAAGTATCAGGATGGGTTTTTTGTATCTAGAAGCTCCTTATTAAAATGACTGTTTCCTTCAACTGCTTAATTTAATTTCTCTTAAGCAGGTTTTTACTTGTTCTGCTCATACTAATGTACAGGTATCAGATGTGTTAATATGACACCTTATGGGACACTCCCTGAGCTTGAAGAATCACTTTAACCTCTTCATTACCCTGTGGACATAACCTGCACCTCCTCCCATGGGGCTGCTCACCTTGACCTACAGAGGTGTGACTTAGTGCAAAAGGATGCATCAGCAGTCAGGAGGCATCACGTGGTTTATCTGTCCTCTCTACCCTCTGCACAACTCCTTGGGATACTTCTCCAGTGTTATGACTGCTGCACAAGCAAGGCAGGTAATCACAGTTATCTTTGTAAGGCCAAAGCTAAAGCATGACTTTTTTATCTGTTGCCATTGGTTTATATTTTGCCATTGAAGCTAATGGAGATTAGGCGTTGTACAAGAATGTTTTTAAGACAGAGAAAATGCTCATTTCCTCTGCAAGAAATCTCTCTCTGACTGATGCATACACTATGAAAGCATATACAATATTTTCATGAACTCACAAAGCACTGAAATTATCTATATCCTAGAGAAAGAGTCAGTTACCTGAGGACTTGTTTTATGGTATGATTAGGGCTGAAAACAAGTTTTATTTGACAACTTGAAAAAAGCAGAGGCAGAAGCAATAGGGAGTCAGAGGTGTGATGGGAGTCACAGAGAGAACAGCTACTAGAAAGCACAGGCCAGGGGTGAACAGCAGTCAAGAAGCAAGTGGGGGACAGGATCAGAGGCGGGGGAGCTAGAGTGGGAGGAGGGATGCTTATGTAAACTTTTCATGTTAGCCACGTAAACTCGCAGTGTAGCTAAGTCACCAGACAAAGGGAAGCCATGATTTCCAGGTAAACTTCAGGAGAAAACAGTAATACCCTTGTTATCTTAATAATTGCTTTATGGTAAAACTAACTTCACTGGCCACCCTCCAGTTATGAAGTTTGTGTATTGTACAGGCATTTGTGAGAAGAGACAATAAACTGCCTGGTTTTGCTTCCCTTTACATTCATTTGGAGACATTTTTCCACTGTCTACTGGTTAGAGCAAGTACGTAAGGGTCAAGGGACTAGAGTTCAACTCCAAGTTTGAGCTACTGGCTCACTATCTGACCTGGAACAAGAAAACCAGGAAGATGGCAAACTCCCCTGACTTCCCCAGCATTACCTTGCCTCTGTGCCTGTTGCTGTTTAATGAGAACTGGAAGCATTTGGTGGGGTGCTCTCAGATCAAGGAGGGAAATATGCCTAAACTATGAAAAGTTAATTGTCTTTCTGTTTATTATGTGTAGGTGCAATGACTCCATAGGCAAGTTTGAGCATTTTTTGCAATTAGTTTCAGAAACAGTCTTTTGACTCAGCAGACCTCTGAAGGTAGAAGCTGGTAATTTCATGTGGACAGAGCATGTACCTAACAGGAGTGGGACTACAGATCTCTGTCCGTAGTTGTTGAATTTCATCAGTAATTGCCTTTTCCATTTCACCTTCGTTTTGAAAACTTGCAGGGTTTACTAACATAAAAAAGCCTTAGGAAATTTTGTGGGCTGTATTTTATGGAGAATTCTGACACAAGATACGGATTTTTCCAGCAGTTAATGCCTTCTCAGAGATTGTTGATACAGCTGAACAAAAGAGACTAACCTCACAATGGCTGAATCCCTTGCATGCACTTTAACCCAAAACCAAAATAGTAAGACAGATCCATAGGCACCTAAAATCTTGTGATCCTGTGGACTTCAGTTAAGAAATCCTTGCATTTTAATCAAACCTTTAATCTCAGGCAAGCATGTCAAAACTCCAATGTATTGCTTTAAGTCTTCAGTAGAACAGAGTGGAGAAAAACTTTTTTATGATCCAATGAGCCACAAAGATTGTGGTAGAATAAGCTGTGAAGCACAATCCCACTGAGTATCGATTCCCTGGCTTTCCTGTTCAGAAAACATAAGGGGAGATAGAGAAGAGTCTACTTTTTCAGTGATGTAGGCTTTTTCTTATACCTGTGCTGTTGATTCATCCTCCCCATTCTGAAACAAACTTAGACGGAAACTGTAAGCCAGCCCTTATTTAGAGTAAACCTGTTGCTGCCTCTGAAAATTTACCATGAAATTTTGTTTATAAGGAAGAGATTATAAGGGTTTATAAGGGGAGATGAGGAAGAGACTTCTCCACTTCTTCTTCCTCCTAGTGCACCAACTGTGTAAACAGAAATTACACTTTCCTTCAGCTTTGGTCCTTACAAGAAAATAAAAAAATAAGACATAAAGTAGGCTGGCTATTCCTATAGGCTATTAAGCTGTACTATCCAGCAGCAGAAGAGGAATATACGACACTGTCCATTTTCACAGTGAAAGCGGGGACTCAGAGAGAATGTTTCTTGGAGGTTTTTTTAGTGTTGCAGCTCCAATGTACCTCCAACAAAGCAACAAGATACAATCTAATCTACAGTAAACGATCAGTGATGTAATTAAAGGAAAAGACAGACTAAAAGAGATGAACACAAGTATATTCCCAGGCTTTAGATGCTGTCTTTGGCAGGTATTATTCTCCTTTTGACACCTCTTAGATCGCCCATTAACCATAAAAGGAGCCACGCCCATCCACTAGTTACTGATAAAGTCCATTATATGATTGTATTTCAGAGATAATGTTATTGATTAAAGGTACAGAAGAAACAAAAATAGCTTTTTAGCTGAACGATTTTGCTACCACTTTATCTGTAATTTTATTATCACTTCACCAAAAGGCAACAAAGATGCTTAAATTAATGAAAAACTTGAAGTGTATCAAGCAAATTAATACAGAAGAGAATTCCAAGGAGAACAATGTCTTTATTGAGGTCCAGAATGGCAGAGTCACAAAAGTACTTAATTGCTACAGCCAGCTCAGTTTCCAGTGTCAGTAGCAGTGAAGGAGTTAATACTTGGGTGTTAATCAGACAGAGAATTTCCTTGTGACATGAAGTGCTTGTAGATAAGCAGTAATATGCCTTGTTTTACAGGTTTTCTGTAGCTGGGGCAGGGTCCCTTGCTGCACAGCATATATTGAGAAAGACGGATCCACAGAACAGAGGTAATAGCTTTCCATGTTACAGCAATATAAACCAGACAGTTTTTATAAACTGGAAACATGGCTTTAATAGTAGTTCCATACAAGAAATATCTCTCTGAAAACAATGATATAGATGGGAATTTTTTCCCCTTCCTAAGCAGAGGTAAAAAGGAATGCCAAGCAACCCACATAAATCTATTCTCAAGCCTCATGGGAAACCCCATAGGTGAATTATGAGTAATAATAAGAATTATTTGTTGTAGTACTGTATGCAATCAATCAGCAATTCAGATGTAGATGATTTTTACCCTCTGTCTCTATCAGATAAACCCCATAACCCTTTCAGAGGACTTTAAACCAGATGTAAATTGATGTGAAGCATGAGCAACTCCCAATGCAGCCATATTCATAGTGACACTTCCCCTCCTTAAGGGGTTCTCAAACTTCTTCCACTCAGAATATCAAAGCTACTAAAACAGAAAAGAAAAAAAAAAAAGAAAAAAAAAGAAAAGGCTCATCTTCCCATGCTCCCAGCTGCACAGTCTGATGGCTCCTGGCAGAGGAGTGAGAAGAAGCTGGGGGATTAGTAGCAATGCAATGTCCTAGAAAATAGTGAATGGCAAAATTTTTCAATGAAATCCTGCTGAGGAGACAAGATACTGGCAATGTGTGTGTGCTTATCTCTCCTGAAGCCAGACAGGCTTCAAATGAGATATGAAGTGGAGGACATATTCAACAGAGTGAATAGTGCAGTAGGAGTGGAAATGCAGAAAACATAACGAAAGATAATTCTCATTTTGCCCTCTACCCCTTGCTTGTCCCAGAGTCTCACTAACATTCAATTACTATAGATGTTTTTATGCAATGCTCCAAAACACCGAAGTTGAGACTGTAGCTCCTTATCAAGGAGAACATATTAGATAACAGCCTCTCTGCTACTACACATTAATTTATATTTTCCCTCTGAAAACCCCACCCCAAATTTTGTCATGATCTTCTACAGCACAGAGGAAGACGCAGAAAACACTGAAAAAGCAAGAGATTCTATGAACAACAGAAAACCTTGTTTGGTTCTTTATGAGTCTGGTTGAGTTTAGACAAACATAAAGTGTGCTCTGTCCTAAACAGAGGGAGTAATGAGATTGCTATCCAGGCTCTGACCCATCCTGTTGAGATCTCTGCATTTTGGGTAAATGTGTGTGAAATTTGTCAAAGGACTTTGAGCCACAGATACAATATCCTCCACATATTCCCCAGGAAAGCCCAGCCAACCACAGCAGCAATCTCATGAAGAACCTTCCCCAGTTCATCCCCAAGGGCAATTTCATAGCCCACAAATTCCACAACCGTCTGATCACATTTACATTTTTCCAGCTTGGCAAACAGGTTATTATGGTGGAGGCATTTGAGGACAAGTTGAACATGCCAACTGTGTTGTTTCTGTGTTCTCAAAATAAATGTGGGTGTCATCCAGACATGCTGCTACATCCTAGTCTAACATCTTCCTCTCAAAGTTGTAAATAAAATGCTGGAATGTTGCTAGAGCATTAGAATGGCAAGGAATAGGACAGGATTTACCTGTACCAACTGCAGAAAGAGATCTGTTCTGAGCAGCCTGTCAGATGAGTTTATGGTCCCTGAAAAGGCATGTTGTTCAAGAGCTTTAAATAGTTAATTAATAAGATGCAGAGTCTATTAACTCTCAACTGTGGTTACAGCAGGGCTCAGTCACCTACAAAAAAACTTCAAGAGGCCAGAACCTTATTTTACAAAGTCATGGTTATCCACTTAAGGCATCAAAATGGGAATTCCTTGGCAATCCTTTAAATGAGGTAGTCCCATGTATCCCCAGCTTCTAACTCAGATAGCAAATATCTTCTAGAGCCAAAAAAATCACTGCTTCAGACCAGAGGTTAACAGGTGGAGCATGGTACCTGCACTGTCCTTTTATTCATATCATAAATAATTCAGTATCTCACAGGCAGTTAGTCTTGTCAGCTTGTGGCTCCAGTGTGGGGCACCAGCAATCACCTAAAACTTCCAGTTTGTTGCATGCTGTTATGACGGAATCCAAATCTCTCTCAAATATGCCAATCAAAAGAAATCCAAAAGCGATACTCTGAACTGAACCAGAATCTGTGGAAAGAGCAATGGATGAACCCGGAATTGCTGGGCATCATGGGGCAATATGCAGATTATATTAATTCAAACAGAAGTGATTTACTTTGGTTTTGATTAGTGAATCATGAAATACAGGTCTCAACATTAACAGGCATGAGCAGAACCGAGAGCTATTAGTTGACTCTAGTATCACACTTGAACTGAGAAAAAGCACAGTATAGACTGTTTAGAAATCCAGAATTCAATCTACATTCAAAAAGTTCCTGGATATCCCTCATTGAGTGTAGGGGGAAACAGAATGACAAAGGATGAGGAAAAGGCTGAAGTACTTGACGTCTTCTTTGCCTCAGCCTTTAACAGTAAAACCTATTGTTCTCTGGGTACCCAGCCCCCTGAGCTGGAAGACAAGGACAGGAGCAGAATGAAGCCTCCATTATCCCTGGGAAAACAGTCAGTGACCTGCTACACCATTTAGACACTCACACATTTTTGGGGATGGATGGATCTCACAAGGGTACTGAGGCAGCTGGCCAAAATCCTCATCAAGTACTCTCCATCACTGATCAGTAGTCCTGGCTCACCGGGGAGGTCCCTGTTGTCTAGAGGTTAACAAATCCATCTATCTACAAGAAGTGCAGGAAGGAGGATCCAGGGACCTACACCCCTGCCAGCAAGCGATCAGTGCCAGGGAGGTTCCGTAGCAGATCTTGAGTGCCATCGCACAGCACACATGGGATCAGGCCCAGGGGATCAGGCCCAGACAGCACAGGTTTGTGAAAGACAGGTCCTGCTTGACTAACTTGATCTTCTATCACAAGGTGACCTGCAGTGGATGAAGGAAAGGCTATGGATGTTGTTTACCTGGACTAGTAAAGCCTTTGATACCATTTCCCATATCATTCTCCTGGAGAACTGGCTTCTCATGACTTGGACAGGCAAACACTTTGCTGGGTAAAAAACTTCCTGGATGGCCAGGCCCAGGGAGTGATGGTGAATAGAGTTACGTCCAGCTGGCAGACGATCACAAGAGGTGTTCCTCAGGCTCAGTGTTGGGGACAGGCCTGTTTAATATCTTTATCAATGATCTAGATAAGGGGAATGAGTGCACCCTCTGCAAATTAGGGACTGGTTTGGTGGTGGACTTGGCAGCCCTGGGTTAATGGGTAAAGGTCTTTTCCAACCTTAATGATTCTATGATTCTACATTGAATTTTGCCATCAACCAAGTCTAGATGGCTGATCAGAGTAAGGTTTGCAAAAAAAAAGAATCATCAACAAATTTTACCTTGACTGAAAATCAACTTCTTATAGCAGAATTAGTTACCATCAGCTTATCACACATCTTGTGCAATAGGATCTACAAGGGTTCACTGTTTACCCAGTGGGTGGCACTCCACTAACCTGAATTATGGTATTTGGGTAAGTTAGGGAGTCAGTGTATCAGTCAAAAAATTACAGCAGTCATCTTTCAGACAATTGACCATGCAACTGCCAATGAAATTACACCATCTTTCATCACATACACAGAACAAGACAAACTCTAACTGAAAAAACAAGCAACAACAACCAACCAAACAAAAAAGACAGTGTGATGAAGACGAGCGAATTCACTATCATTCATGCACTTCATGCTCTTCACGCCCTTCACTTGCTTTCCTGTTCCTAGATGTCTTAGTCTTAGACCTTGGCCCTTAATCTGAAAATCCTACAAAAAAGCCTCAATTTATTTTGCAACTCTCAGCATTTGAAGACTAGCAAAAATGAAGACACAAAGTTGTAATGATAATCTGAGATAAACCAATAGGCAAGTCAGTATGGAAAATGAACAGTGAGATGAGGTTACTGTTCCCACAGATGGACCTGTGGGTTATAGACAACAGAGGCTTTCCCCAAGTTTGCAAATATTGAACCCCAGGGAAAAATTTCCCCTCAGCTGTATTCCTCACCACCACTTAATCACCTCCATAAATACAGGTTCAAATGAAGGCCATTTGAAGCACTGGCAACCACTTACAAAAAGGAGGCTACCACTATCTTCCCTTGAATACACTACTGTTACCAACCTTAGCTGAATTTTGTGAGGAAAATTAAAGGTGAAAGGTTTCATTTTTCAACCGAAAGCCCAATCTATTCTGAAGCAATGTATTTTCATAAATAAGTTTAAATTCAGATCGCCCCTTTTGAGGGCATTCTGTCTGGGCTGTCCTGTGGTGCTATATTACTCCATAAACATGTTTTTCAAATATTCTGTTCCTTCTCCATTACCACCTCGTCCTTACTCTTGGGACACAAGGATCTTTTCCCTGACATTTTAAAGCATTAAAACAGCTCGAGGGGTAAAGAAAACATTTTTCATGTAATCTTTGAAAAGTTTAGTTGTCAAGGAGACCAAGACCTTAGCGACCATGTATGGAGGCCTATTCAGCTCACTAACACACTTGTGAAAGAAGGTGCAAGGATGCCAGTATACCTGGAGGCAATCATGCTTAGTGTTTCAAGAGTGTCTTGCTTCCTGACATACCTTTATTACACAACTAAACAGTGACTCAGATTTTCTTCTCTTTGGATGGTATCATCTGGTGAGCAAAACATGGTTAAAGGACCTTACTTGGATGATATATTGCCTCAATAAATCATTGGATTGAGGTATGCTCTGGAAATGTCATTCACAGACTGACACTTTCCAAAGAAGAACAGGTCCAAGAGCGTATTTTATATAATTGCAGAATAAATGACAGTCAAAAAGTAACAAATTGGAAAGATGCTTTCCTAACTCCAGGCAAAAGGGACTCTATCAAATGAGTCTCTCTCTGATACTACTTCTGTTGCCAGGATAGGGGCATGTCACACTATGCCCAGGCTGAGACAGAGAGAGACAGATGCTTAGCATTTTCAATTTGCACAAAAGTCAAATTTTGTTTGCAAGTTTTAAGTCTGTCCATTGTCTGTTTGCTAGCATTGGGACCTAGAGAAGTGGACAGCTCTTCACAGGAGACAGTGTTTTCATAAGATTAACCAATAAATCAAACCATTTGTAAATATTATCAAAGTAAATGACAGAAAAAGCATTTGAAGTCTGAAAGAGCCATGGATTTGCACCTCAAATACACTTAAAATTGAATAAAACATAATACATAGCAAGTATAATTAATAAATGTTTTGTGATAAAATGCATAGCTAAGCATGTGCAAGGCACATCAGTATAAATCTCAGGAACCCCTGGAGATCACTCTCAGAACCAGAGCTGGTCAACATCTTTGTCAGTGATCTAGACAATGCAGTGTAGGGATAATACAAAGGCTTTTTTCAGATAATCAAGTGCCACATTGACCATAAGGAACTCCAAGAGCCAATCGAGTGAGTGTGCACAACACGCAGGGGCAGGTGAGCTTCCATGTGGATCACTGCGAAGCGTATCAAAAGAAGAATAAATTAAAGCAAATAAACTTTGCTTACCTGATGCTGTATTCAGAACAGTTTCCATTAATGGAAATGCTAATGGAGTCATCAATAATAGCTCTTTGCAATTCTGAGTTAAGTTTGCAACACCAGTCATAAAATGTTGGGTGTCATAAGGAAAGAGTCACAACAAAACAATCATTTTGCCACTGGGGACACCTTGCTCCACCCATGTTTTAAATGTGTTTGCAGTTCTCGTCTGTGCATCTTAAGACAGAATAGAGCAAGAGACAGACTAGAATTAGGAAAAAAAAAAACAACACAGAGAAGAGCAACTAAAGTGATAGAGAAGGTGTACCAGTAAACTTACAAAGAACAAAGAGAATAAGGAATCCATATATGAGAAATATATGGTAAAAAAAGGACAAATTATTAAACACCATACTGCCATGTGCTATTTAAAATACTGTCCTTTGTATTTTTGGTTTTGTTTTTTTTTCTTGCTTAGTGCACTTCTTCGGAAGTCCAAATGTGTTTTCCAACTTATTGGCCCATTGTTCAGGGATCTAGTTTTAAGTGTACTTTAAAGATGAAAAATTGCAGACTACAGCAAGTTGCTACTCTGCATGAGTGACAATAAAATGCCTACCTAGCAACAACTTCTTATTTGAATGAAATCACTCTTCTACATACACCACAGCGTTTCAAACTAGCATGCTTGTCACATCATGCCCAGCAGCAGTGGTCTGGAATAAATATAAGGAAAACTTCGATATAGTAAAGAACACAACCACCAACAGTGGCGCATGTGTCATTAAAACAGACACTAGCAAGAAGAAGAAAGGTGTATGGTAAGTTTAACTCATGGTAAAATAAAGAGATAATAGCTACTCCTGCTGCGAGGAAAGAGCATTTCTTAGCTGAAAAGCTTTTTAGGGTTACTTGGATCCTCTGAAACACATTGAACAACCACAGTATGAATTCTCAGTCATCTAATCAGTTCCACTCCTCTATTGCTTCCTAGGTATTTAGCATTTGTACACCAATACTTACATCTCAGCTTCCCAAGAGGCAGCTTCCATTCTATGGTTTAAAAGTAATGGCAGATAACTGACTTGTCCACATTCTATTTAAGAGTCCCATTTTCAAAAGCATTGAGTTAGCTTGCACTTGTTTTGATTTCCTTTTATTTCAAGTACTTTTAACTACTGACTTTCATTCACAGCTTTAGGGTACCAGCTAAAGCAGGTCTAATTCTGTGAATTGTTTTGGTGGACAACTTCTTCCAAGGAAGAGGTGGTTCAATTTGATTTTTTGTTGAAATGAATTGTGGTTGTTTCTTACTCCTTTGCTAGTTGATTTTCATATGGGTAGTGAGAGGGGAAGGGCAAAACAAGGTTGAATGATGGTAGAGAACTAATTTTCATAACAATTGCAGTACATTTTTGTTCAATAACACAGAGGTTGACCAAGCCAAGCTCAGCAGCACTGTGTGGCCAGTCAAAAAATTTCCCAATGGAAATCCCAAGTTTATACTTTTTTAACCCTTATGCATTCATGCTTTCTGCACCTCCACCAGTGTATTCAGTAAGTGCATTTTATTCAAAAAAATGAGCACATTCACAAGTTTCAACAATTTCCTCCAAAAATTAAAAAACTCACACACAATCTATTTTTATGAGTAATAGACACATTCACACAATGCCCCCTCTGTTCCACTTCCTATCCAGTGAGCAGTCTAGCAGAGATCACTTAGACGAATACCTTCATTTTGTGTTGAAAGGAGCATGCTTTTTGGGGAGAAAAAAAAGATTACATTTATGGCTTTTATGACAGTTCATCATTTTATCATAGCAAAAGAACTTCTTACCATTTAAAGTTCTGGGTTAAGGAGAAAGTCTAGAACACACACACACAGAACCACTTGTTTCCTCATTGAGTTGACATGACCTTGCACATGAGTAGAAGTGAGGAAGGACAGGGCATACATAGGGCTTTTAAAACAAAGAATAGGATTCTGCTATAGTTGACAATCCCAATCTTCTTAAGAGGATAAAAATGATATTTCAATCCCACCTCTGTTTAATTTTCCTCTCCATTTGGGGGACTAAATTGGATATTGTTTTTTGATCCTTACTAATTATTCTCCTTTTTTTTCCCAGCCCCAAATCAATTGGAGCATCATAGCAGTTTTCAAATTAATTATTAGATTTTTTTCCCCTGACTCATTTCAGACACGTTTATTAGAAAAGTGATTGATATATTAACAGCATTAATTACTTATTTGACCCATTAATTTTGTCTATCTGCACAGACCTAATTGAAACAGCCTACACTGATTCTAGGATCTCATTTTGCCAATCGAAAATTAATTTTCAGATACTCTTGACTGTTGAGTCTGTGTGATGGTGTAAAACACTGTTCCCACCTCACACATCTGTTTAATATTCCCACTCTTCTTTCTCAGTCCCAAAAAGACCTTCAGATTCTGCCCCTGAAAGATTTCTATGAGCTTCGTTCTCTTCCCTCAATAAACAAGACTATCTCAATAGGCCTCCAGAAACGACCGTTCCCGTTCATTTGACATAATTTGCCTTTCCACCATCAAGCTAAATTTCTTCAATAGACTCTTAATTATTCTAACCCCATTATCTAATGCTATTATAAATGTTTAAATAATATTTGATATAGTCCTGGTCCCACTGAAGTTAATGGGAATATTGCTGTTGCCTTAATTAAGATCAAGATAAAATTTATATTGTTTAATTTGTCACATATTACTGTTGGGTAAAAACAACCTAGTTAGTATTCAGAGGTACTAAACAGACCCAGCTCCCAGACTAGAACTGGCAGGGCCTCAACACTTCTCAGGAGAAGTCTGGGAGCCTGTGCTGCACAGTGGGCGAGAAGAGAAGGGAGCAGTCGCAGGGTCGTGCACTCTGCTGCATATCGGCAGCCCCAGAAGGCTTCCCACGCTCTGGGATGCTCAAAGCCTTTAAATGGAGCACTTGAGTCAGGATTCATCAAAAGGACAGGAAAAACAGAGAAGTGAGAAAACGGAGAAAAGCCTTCCCCGATGTGAGAACAAACCAGATATATTTTTCCAAATTATTTTATCAAAAATCTGGACAATTTTAAGTGAAGCATTTCAAAAAATCTTTGGCAAAAGACACTGTGTGCATTGATCAGATCTGGTTCAAAAAGAAATACATCTTTTAAACCAGAAACTAAATATTAGTAATATGAAGATTTTTTGGCTGGTGACCATTTAGCTTTCATTAAAATTTAGAAAATAAATTGCAAGCTTTTTTCAGACTATCAGCAAAAGTCATGGTTATTCTTATACTGCGAATAAAGCCATTCATTTAAAAAAAAATGAACAGATAAACTAGAATTTAACATTTCTTACAGGTCTAATATTGTATTATGTTCTCTCATACAATGCCAACTTAAGCAGAAAAAAACTAAGAACGGATTAATTTGTGACATCTTTGTTATGTTCACGGCCAACATATGATCACACCTACATTATAAAATCTCACAGTGCGTTACTTTCAGGCTTCTATGGAGGTGCCTCCCCAGAGGGTCTGGCTTACGAGAGTGACACGTTCCACAGAGACATCCGAAATTCCACCGAGACCTTGGTTCTGTTCCTGTCACTGGGAAAGTCCCCCAGACACTTCTCCATTTCTCTATAGATGTATTCATCCCAGTAGGCTGGTGACTTTTAGGACTATAATCAATAAAGGCTGCTCAGAGGCTGTTTCATCTCCTATTTTGGGGAAAGAGTAAAGCAAAAAGGTTTGCATGACCAGGTTTTGGTAGCAGAGGGCTACAGGGTGGCCTCTGTGAGAAGCTGCCAGAAGCTTCCTCCATGTCCAACAGAGCCCATGCCAGCTGGCTCCAGGACGGACATGCCGTTGGCCAAGGCTGGGCCAACCAGAAATGGTGGGAACACCTCTGTGATAACAGATTTAAGAAGAGGAAAAAAGTTATTGTGCAGATGTAATTGCAGCCAGAGAAAAGCTGCAAGAGTGAGAATATGTGAGAGAAACAACACTGCAGACACCAAGGTCAGTGAGGGAGGGAGAGGAGGTGCTCCAGGCACTGGAGCTGAGGTTCCTCTACAGCCCATGGTTAAGACAATACCACAGAGGACCACAAGGATGCAGAGATCCATCTGCAGCTCTGTGCTGGACCAGGTGGATGCCTGAAGAGAAGCTGTAAACCCTTGGGAGACTCATGCTGGAGCAGGCTCCTGGCAGGGACCTGAGGACCCATGGAGAGAGGAGCCCACACTGGAGCAGGCTTTTTGGTAGGACTTGTGACCCCATGGTGGACCCACGCTGGAGCAGGCTGTGCCTGAAGGATTGTGCCCCATGAAAAAATGACCCACATTGCAGCAGTTCATGGAGAACTGTTGCCTGTGGGATGAACTCATGTGGGAGAAGTTTGTGGAAGATGAACTTCCTCCTCCCTGTGGTGGGGATCTCACACTGAAGCAGGAGAGAGAGTCCTCTTCCTGAGCAGCAGCAGGAACAACATGTGATGAACCGACCATAACTCCCATTCCTTGTCTCCCTGCACTGCTGAGGGGCAGAAGGTAGGGCAGAAGGAAGGAGGGAAGGGTGAGGGCAAGGTGTTCTTAAAATTTTTTTTTACTTCTCATTCTCCTGCTCTGGTTATGTTAGTAATAAATTCAACTAATATCCCTAATTTGAGTCTGCATTGCCCATGATGGTATTTGGTGAGTGATCTCTCCCCATCCTCATCTCAACCCATGAACGTTTTGCTATATTTCTCTTCCCTGTCCAGCTGAGGAGAGTGATAGAGAGGCTTTGGTGTGTGTCTGGCATCCAGACAGGGTCAGCCCACTACAATATTGCTGCTGCTTTAGAAGGCAGAGGAGCAGAGTAAGCTATTGAAAAGAAACCAATGGGCCAAAGAAATGGGCATTTATGCCTAACTCCACTGTTTCACCCTGTCCTCCTCTCACTGTTTGTAGCCCATTTGTTACCTTGTCATCTCCTACCAGCCTCAAAGAAAGCCAAGCCTCAGCTTCTTCCCAGGAGCCAAGTAGAGAGGGTATTGAAACACTGAACACAAGGGCCCGTATCACTGCAGCATGTCTGGATATGATGAGCATAGCAGCAAACTCTGAAACGCAGGAAAAAAGGTCATAGGTGCTTTCATTTTAAAATGTATGTGCAAACAGAAAGGACAAAATTCCCCAGCAGGCTCATTTGCTGGGATTTCAACATGTATCTAGAGCTACTGGGTCTGAGCCCTGATAATGACTTTCTGGTTATCAGAGCTGGGAATCCTAAAAATACAGTGCTTCAAATCCTTAAGCACTCTTCATGATTTTTTTTTAATTAAGACTCTGATTCATCCAGTCCTTCACCTCCTCATGAGTTTTTAAATGTTGTCCTCTCTTTCTGGATTGCTGGAAGCATTTTGCCAGAGAACAGTATCTATTCAGTGAATTCAGAAGTAAGGTTGCTTTGTCACAGAGCTGAGACATGTGATGTCCTACAGCTGGAGGCATGAAGAGGCTCATTTCTGTCTCCTTTTCATTGACTCACAATACCCCACAATGCAAAGAAAAGGATCTAGATGCCTACCCTACACCACTGAGGAATTTGCTTTGGGAATTTGCTCTCCAAGAGCTCCCAAATGATAAAGCTATCTTTTACTACCCCTTGTTCAAGATAAAGGTGAAATGTCTTCAAACTGGTCACTATAAAGATATTTCAAGACCAGTAACAGATTTCTGAATTATTGGTAGGATCTTTTAGTCTGAATTTCCTGTATGACCTCAGAGGTAGAAACTCCTTCTGCAGTTCAGACCTTCACTTTACATTTGAATTTCCATTTGTGTTTTTAACTGCTATACTGACCTGCCCCATGACATTTTATTCCACTATAACATATACTCAGTAATTAACACTTGCTGCCCAAATTAACCTACCTATTACTTGCTTACATTAGTCCTAAACATAAGTGTAGCTAGCAAATCAATGAGGAGTCTGTGTTCCTTTGCTAGATCACTAGGATCTTTGACAGTAACTAATGACAATGCTATGCTTTCATCACCCCCTAATCTTATGGTTCTATAACTCTCCTCCAGCCTGATATTTATTTGTATTGGAAGAGAATAGCAAATGCATACTCCAAAGTGCCTACTACAAAGCAACACTTGTATATAAAAGCATTTTCAGGCATTTATAATATTTACTGTAGGTCATCAAATATATTCCCTGCTGTGAAAGATCGTCTTTGTTGTTCTTAGGCTCTTCTACTTGTTTCATCTTCCACAAAGAGAAATACCCTTATCTGTGCATACCTACTCTAACACAAACTGTAATCTTCGGCTTTTATCTGTATTGTTCTTGGGGAAGAATACACCGTTCCATATGAGCAGAGCTAAATCTGAGTAAAATATGTTACAAATCTATTAATCTACAGCAGTACAGCTCTTAAACACGTTCTGGGCAGGTTTCAAGTATCTGCATTGTTTGTCAGAGCCATAAACAGCTTGATATGAAAGTCAAAATAAAAGCTTGATATGGAATGGGGCTTTAATTTACTTCTTTTTAAAAAAGCACATAAATAGGTATGTTCTTAATGTCAATTTTCTGTCATGACACTTTAAGAAAAACTCTGAGTATAGCAAGACCTGACTGAAAGATAGCACTGCTTGGTCTCTCCAACTGCAAATGAGCATCCACAAAGATCACATGCCTGGAAGCTACAAAAGATTATCCTTTATTCTTCATCTCTCTTTGCCCTTTGGAAATGCTAACGTACTGTATATAAAAACTGTGCATAGCCTGCCTGGTGAAAACCATCACCAAACACCTCCAAACGGTTTTCCTCTGTGCTAATTTGCTTCTTGGCAGTCACTATTTTTAAATGCTACTGCATGACACTTCCACAGTTGAGCTCATATGTAGGATCAGATTTTGTATTCAAATATTCAGCTCAAGAAAAAAAAGAGATCAAAAAATACGCCTGTTCTATGCATATCGATCTCAACTGCCACTTCCCAACTCCTAAACTGAGAGCTAAACCAATCTCCCAGTGATGTTAGCTCAGGTTGCTCTAAGCTCAGTTGCTTGTCATCAGCCCACATAGACAGCTGGGTGTCTTGGGACGGAGGGATGTGCTACTGGCCATGAGCAGAGATGCAGCAATTCTCAGCACCAAGCAGGACTCAAACTGGTGGGATCCCTCAGTCTTGGCTTTGCTGGCTTACTACCATCAGGCCACAGCCATGGACTGGGCTGCATGACAAATATTTCATTTATTATTTTATTATTTAAAGGAAATAAGAATGCAAAGCCAAACCCAAGAAAATTGGAAGTTGTGCATCCTAAAGCTGCAATTCTATTTATAGAGAAAAACGCAGTTTTAAAAATCATGTTTTTGTGGGATGCTTAAAGGACTGTAGGGCTCCTTTCAGAATTATTCAGATTCTGGACTTTGAATATTTTGCAAGTATGGATATAAGGTCTTTATTTTAGATGTCTATTACCCAGGAACACAGCTTAGAGCACCCAGTCTTGAAAGTGTAGGTGTCTAAGAATAGGCAGGTTAGAAAAACGATTGGATGTTTCTTGAGAGCTCTGTAGAAATGAATTTTTCATTAGGCACCAATCTGTTGCTAATTTCTCTGAACTTCCAAAAACATTTCAAAACTTTTTCTGCCTTTTTTATTCGACCTTTAAAAAAATCTTAGCAGATTATAAACAAACCAATAAGTAGAGGGTTTGCATTATTAACAAAAGCCTCACCTCAGTGGCAGTTTCTCTAATCACAACACATGTACTATAAATGAAAGAAGGACATCTCCTGCCCTCAAACAAATAAAGTTTGCTTTCTAACTTGTGGAGATTACTGAATGACAGGAAGCTACATGTAGAGTTTACTCTCAAGAGTTTACTGTGGGTGATTAATCAGTATCAGTGAAAGAGACTAGTCCAAGTCACTTTCTATGGCTATTGTGCCATAGAAATCCACCACATCTTCCTTTCCTGAAAGGCTCAAAGAGACAGTGAAAGAGAAGAGAAGGGAGCCAAAACTGACATTGGAAACAGTACAAAGCACATAGGAGCTTGCATGGTTGTAAAAGCAGGTCCAAGAGGTGACAACCTGGACCTACTTCACACATGCAGCTTGCCTGAAGTCTAAAACAGTTCAACACAGCCAAGTACAAGGTCCCACACCTGGGTCGGGGCAATCCCAGGTGCACCTACAGGCTGAGCAGAGAAGTGATTGAGAGCAGCCCTGCAGAGAAGTATTTGGTGAAAAACTCAACAGGAGCAGGCAGCTCAGAAAGCCAATGGAATCCCAGGCTGCATCAAAAGGAGTGTGGGCAGCATGTCGAGGGAGGGGGTTCTGTCCCTCTACTTTGCTCTCCATCTGGAATGCTGTGTACAGGTCTGGTGCCCCAACAGGAAAAGACATGGAACTGTCGGAAGAAGTCCAGAGGAGGGCCATGAAGTTGAAAAGGGGATTAGAGCACCAGTCAACACTGACAGAGTTGATAGCCCTGAATTGCTACCTGGATATTTGAAGAAGCAGTCTTTCAGCTATTACTCGAGTTATTATGCTACATGTTACTATAACCAGAAACAGGTAGGTTAAGCCTATGCTTAATCCTACAAGGTACTGAGCAATCTAGTCTTAAATGAGATGTGACTTAAACATTTTAGGGGCCTGTGAACAGGTGTCTCTCTGTCTAAAAGGATTAAACCCTTCCTTAACACCAGTGCTAAGCATGTTCACAAAAGGCAAAGTTCACAGCAAGAGTTCTTTAATTAAAGAAGAGAGAATATTAGCAAACAAGGCAAGCTTTTAATTGCAATTTCACAAACATTTAATACTATAAAGAGAGTATTACATACCAAATAATAGTGCTGCCATGATACTATTAATCATTATGTTCATTTTTCCTGAAAAAGAGCAGCATTCAATCTCGGATTAGTTATCTCAGTGTCACAGAGATGGTAACTCATTCAAATCATGTCCTTATTTCATGGCTATGAAAGCACATCATTTTGACAGAAAAGTGAAACATCAAAATCTCACAGTACTTTCTTTTTATTTTTAAGCATACAATGGACTAAATTCTCACTTGAGTTACACCCATATAACTTCAGAATTGTATGGATGAAGCTAACAACAAAATAGGGCCAACTTTGTGAGCCTTTCTACATATGTTTAATTGAGCTAACCAAGAGGGACAAGGTTTTGTGTACAAAGGACTTTTGTATTTGATTTTATTGTAAAAAAAACTTCTTTTCCCATCTCCGCCTCACTCCTTAAAAAAAAAAAAAAACTTTTTTCCCCCCCCCCCCCCCCCCCCTAAAAAAAAAAAAAAAAAAAAAAAAAGATGAAGCAAGCAGGAACAATGCTAATTACATTTTGTATGCAGTAAGAATGAGCAGGAGGATGGGGAGGCATGGAAAACAGGCCCCTGCAGAAAATGTGTGAAGGATGAAAACAAAGTTCTCCTGAGATGGATAGAAGTTTCAGTTCCACAGGCTTCGAAATGAATGGTTCAGATGTTGTGAACACAATGGATAGTAATGATGATTACTTTTGCCAATGCCTATGGTGATGTTATAAGCTAATTATATTAGTCATTTACGCAAAGGCAAGATGCCTTTGATAACTACTATTTGGAGCAACAATTCAGCATGTTGAGTCACTGTTAAGTTACTCTTAGAGACAGACTCCAATTCAACTTACACCCAAATGAGTCTTCTTTGTTGGACACAGCAGTTTTAGCCTGCATTTAAACCTTTATAGAAAAATCCAGTCCTGGCTATTTTTCTATATACATTCCTTTTTACTTTTCACAGTTTGTCCTAATCACCTAATCCACACTTCATGGGACTGCATTAATGCACATACGGTATCTGAAGATACCTGATGTCCATAAAAAATATTAGTCTCCATTTAGCTTTATCTATTTCGACATTTACTGCTCTGATTCTTTGGAGCCATTAATTTTTCATTAAATGATAGGGAATCCAGACGTATTACTCAGTGGGGAACATAAGCACCAAAAGACTGTTTGTATCACTGAAAAAAACTTCTCCTTTAAATCCCTCTTGAGGAATATAACTAAGCACCAGTTTTTCAGGAAAAACTAAAAGTGCCTATCTTATTAACAAACCAGGATCGTGCCCACAAATCCCATCAAATTCCCCCAAGGCATGAACAACTTTCCAGAGACAGGAAAAAGGAAAATGTTAATGCCTGATGATTTTAAAGGACTTAGTTCCAGGATTTTTTAGATGTTTCTGTATCATTAGAGGAAAACAGATGTGGCAACCAGCAACCTATTTTAATATTACAAGTTACATTCTCTTCCGTAGCTCAAGATTTTCTTGCTGAGAATGAGACTGTGAGAACATTTGAGTCTCCAGTCTTTGGAGCTATTGGTCAAAGACTCTTGTCAGTCTTCACCCAAAATGGTCAAGACTGAGAGGAACCAACCAGCTGTTTTCATTTGTCTCCTTGCACAGATGCTTACCGAGGCCTCTGCCAGCAAAGCTCTACTCTGCAATATTATCTCGGTCAGAAGATAATGTCCCACTATCCTAACACAGTTCTATTATCTGCAGTGAAATCTTTCTGTTGGAAAATGGAAGGCAGCAAGTGTAGATGTCCACCAACTTTGTGCTAGCAAATAAATCTTCAGCACAGAAGTCAGTTTTTGTATGGCGATGGGGCATAAAAGGGTACTTACTCAAGACAGGATCTTTTCTATAGGTCTGTAAATCCACAGGTCTACAAGGCCGCAAGTGTCACAAACATCTTCTAAATCCAACATAATTTATGGCTGCAATGGCAGTAAAGTGAAATTTCTGAGCCCTCCCAAGTTACATTAAAAGTCAATGAGACAAACGGCAATCTTTGTGCCCATGTCAAGAGCTGCACATACCATACATTCCTCTCTTTTTGACTGATCAGTCTTCCTAAGGCTAAATGCTCCAGAGCCGTCCCAGCCAGGAGCCCAAAGCTATCCCATCCTTAGATTCTTAGCAAATAAAATCTGATTTCTGCCCTCCAGGTCATTTGGGATTCTTTACATATTCATGAATCTGATTTCTCAATAACTGTACTATAGTTTTTAGTTGCAAAAAAAAAAAAAATTACATCTGTGATAAATTTACTTTCAATTGTCTCCTGACCTTTGACATCTTAATCCATATTAACCCAAAGCTTTCAAACCTTGCATATATGACAACTATTGTGACTAGAATCCAATCAAGTCTTTATTAATAGCCACTGAATACTTAAATGTGATCTTGTGGGGAAGATCAGAGCTGTCATCATTGTTAATGGAAAGAGGAAAGAGATTTTCAGAAAACTGTGTCAGGACTTCCCCAGACTCAAGTCACTTGAGGCTTCTATTGCTATGCATCAGGAAAGTCTTCAGTAAGAAGAAACAGCAATTCACATGGCAAGGATACAAAATATAAAATTCAGATATCATTCTTTGTCTCTGCTCACTTTTACGAGTCAGTAATTTTTACAAGTTACCTTTATCGTATATTTCCACTTCATAAATCGTTGAAATTGTTTTCAAGCACAAAATTGAAGGAGGCACTGTTAGGGATACAATTTCTACTAATCCTTATATTAGCTAATTCCAAGCAACATGCAAGGCTCATCAGCAAGAAAATGCTTGTGTTTACACATAATATATGTACAATGAGTATATTAATTTTTATAGCACGATTTATTCCAAACTTAGTAATTGTTGAGATCACTGACCACACAATACTCACTACTCCACAAATCACTGTCCTTTTTCCAGCATTCTGACCAGCTCTGGTGCTGCTGTTACTTTTTTTTCTCTCAAGGAGTCAGTTCATTGTTTGATTCCTTTGAACTCTGCTTGATGCCAGGTGTTTAGAGGTGGATGAATAGTGACAATAGTATAACACACATTTCATGAAGAAATGACTTTTTGAAGGTCAGTTCCAGGAGCTTGAGTTTGAAATGCTGTCTGAGTGAATACGGATTACAGGAGAGGACTTGATTCTTGACCTATGGGCTTTTTGTGCTTGCTAATTTTGAAAGACACTTTAAAGCCTCTCCTGGAGGATCTTTCTTATTTGTACTGTCTTTTATCTAAAAAAGCATTTGATGTCACTTTTGCTTGAGAGAAATCACTGTCTGAGTTTGAAAGTGGGAAGAAGATTCCTCTGTTGGATTGCTTTGTTGCTGGGTCTTTGTGACTTCCTTAACTTTCAAACACTAACTGTTCATATTTATAAATTTTGTCTGCTAGGCAAGAGTGTTAGGAATTTTTTGAGTAGCCATTATGCTGTGAAATCCTACTTGACACTTGCCCAGATAACACTGGCACCCAGCTGAGTAGCTGCAGTTTGTGATCCATCAACATCCAAAATCCAGTCTTTTCAAATTTCATCACGACTTCAGTTACTTACAAACTGTTTCCTTTACAAACACTATAGAGCCAGTGTAAAATTTATTTCTTGCAATACGTTGATATTTTTGTTATTTGTGTCTTGTCAAATCAGTAAATAGAAATGGAAGAGAAAATTGGAAAAGAGAACAAAACTTAAAATTGTATAAAATATTTCATTTTCATCCTCCCAGTTTGGTAGCAGTCAAAGGTAACATGCTGACTAGTATAAAGATGGCATAATGAGAAATCACAAATATTATCCATATGATCCAGTTCCTAATACAAATACAAATCATCTCATTAGGGCTCACTATTTTTGAGGTAAATTATTCTGTGAAAGTAAAGTGTAGAAAAACTCATAAAGGACATGTTGTTATGGCACCTGAATGGAGAACTACAATTTAAGTTCAACCCTGTCCAAGTGGAGTTCAGGGTACAATTTTTTGTTGGTAAGAAAATGGACTACACAATTGTATTATCTTCTCCCAAATAACTTCTGAGCTCATTGTCCTATTTCAATCCAACCTGAAATGTCAAAGATAACTATATTTCTATAAAATTCATGAGAATTGTAAGTGGAAGAAGAGCAGGGAAAAGGTTAGCGTCTCTTCTAAGGGGAGGCACTACTAAGTTTGGCTCCCTCATCCTATGTTTGGCTGACCAGGCAGCATTACATCTTGCCCTGCAGCCTCGCTGCACCTAAGGGATGATGTCACATGGGAAGGGAAGGAGATTAATTCAGTTCAGGGATTAAGAAACAAAAGCATTAGATCTCATTAGCTCTGCTGTTCTTGGAACAACAAACCCCCCTCCCCCCTGCCACCTCTATCCCGGTCAGCTTTTCTTTCAATATATAATAATATTAATCCTTTACAGTTCTCAGCTCTATCTGGCAAGTCCTAAATTCTCTGAAATAGAGGACCAGTTTGTGATTTTCTTTTCCTCTCTTGCTCACTTAAGTAGTCTCATTAACCCCACTATTCATGTAAGCCACCTGCTGTTTGCTTGAGCAAAGAATGCATAAAAGTAAGCAAGAGCTTTGGGAAAAGTAAAATTTCTACTTATACAGTTCACACGCCCAGTGCTGCATATATTGTTAACAATGGTACTACAAACACTTCCCATAAAAGAACATTTGGGACCAGATCCGTAGCTTTTTAACTCAATAAGAGCCTGATTTCAACAGAATTTTGGATCAAAGCCATAAAAAGCAAACTACTTATAGAACCCAGCCTTTTACAAAATGAGCGATTGCTAGTAGGTGTATCACCAACCTTCAGTATTTTAACACCACACCCTGACATATGCGATTATTCATTATTCTGTGGGAAAAAGACCTTTATATGTAAATCCTGGGAATACAGCAGATTAAAATCAGGTAGAGTACTTAAACACATTTGTAATAATTAATAAAAAATTACAAACAGGTGAGAGAGGATAACTGCCTCTGAAACATTTATTCTACTAGTAATTTTATTACCATTGAATTCTTGCCAGCCAGGAAACACCTAGAGGCTCATGTTTCACACCCAGTATTGCAGAGGTGAAAAGGTAGAACATTCTGCCTTAACAAGTATGCAAAGAGCAACTTCAAGCGGAAACAAGTTTAGCACCCAGCTCTTACTGGCTCAGCCACAGAGAAACTCTCCATAATAACTTGCTCAGCTGTGCAGCTTCTGGGAGACTGCGAGCTTCTTCTTTGGCTCTTGGCTGCGGGGAGGCATGTGGTGTGTATGCACACTCCCCAAATCCACTTGCCCTGTGAAGGTTTCCACTAACTAGCTGCTTTTTCTGCCTGACTCCCTGCCATATATATATATTTTTAAAAAAGCGCATCACAAGTTTAAATTTGAAGAGAGCTAGCTAAGGAGCTACATTATAAGAATGCAGAGTACAAACTGCATCTTTTCCAAACCAGCAATAAAATTTTGTAGTGGAATAATTATTCATCTCTTAAAGAATAAATCCTTCTGTTGTAATATACTATACAACCCAGAGGCATAGTGATCTCTCCAGATGACAGTAATTCTCACTATCCTTATCAAAAATGACAGTTGTTCCTTTGAAGCAGATTGCCATGGTAAGGCACTAGCTGAAAAGCCAGTTTTGTTCTGTCACGATAGGAACCTATCCCAACTCTGCATATACTAACATCTTTCTTCTGTGAAAGCAAATAGAATAAATCTTTTCCATTTCTCCCCAAGATTTGTATGTCTGTTCATTGCGTGTGAAGTTGACTGGAAACCTAGATACACAGAGTAGAGGAGACAAAGTTGATCTAAACAAAGGCAGCACAAAAATATTTGCTTGGCTTCAGCCAGATTCCCCCTTCACCTGCAAATATAGGGTCTTAGACATGCCTTTATCTAGTATCCAGAACTATTCCTATTTAGGACATCCAAATAAGCATTAGGCATTTTTTCATGAATGTTGATCCATGTGCCTGTTCTGAATGTTGATCTTCAGTACCTGTTCTGTAATAGTGATAGGAAAAAAATGTGTACCAATAAACTCATAAAATGGCACTCTAAATACTTCAGTACTGTGTCTGACATTATATCTGCCATGAGGAAGAATTGCGTTTGGTTTTTGCTTTTTAAATACAAGGCCACAGCATTGGCTTTAACACAGATAAAATTATTGGCACCACTATTGACATTACTGCAGCTAGTACCACATAATCCTCCTGCCCAGAGTACTGGCACAGATGCAAGTAGATACACCTTGAAAGGAACTCATTACAGACTGAAGTCAGTCCGATTTGGCCCAGAAAGAACAAGGTTTAAAATAAGCACCAGCAAAATGGCATTTTGAATGCCAGTCTGTATCATCTAGCTCTGCAAACTGCTCTTATATTCTTTCCCTGGGCAAAATGAAAATGTGGAAAATGAACACACTTTGGGGTGTGATATATTCTCATAATGATCATAGTCAAAGCACAGAAACTCGACACAGCTAACAGGGAGAAGGAAGCCTATGGTAGCATGGAAAAAATCCCAGATGTTTCGGGCACATAAACCTCTCTTAAGATAGAAATAGTAGCTTTTTACATGATGTTTGCCATGGTTCAGGCAGAGACTGGTAGCTCTCCCATGCTGCTGATGTGACCAGTAACACTACAGTGAGCACAGCCCTGTAGTAATCCAAAGGCTCACAGCCATTCTTCAGGAAGGTTTGATGAACACAATTATGAATTAACAAAAGTAATTAAATTAATTTATCTGTTCACAAATAATTCATAGAACAGGGAAAGACAAACTAGTAAGATGAGTCTGTAAACGATAAAGATGGGTGGGAGAGAGAGCGAATCCATCTAGCTGCATGTGTCTATTCATTACATCACTCAAATTTAATTTGTACCAGGAAGAAAGGAGGAGCCTTATCCCCTATCATCTTGCACATGATGTGATCATTTTCATCTGTGCAAAGTGAACATGGGGTCTTATTCCATCAGAACCCTGCATTCCCATTTAAGCATTTTACATCTACCACACACTGGTCTAACTGACCAGACATATTATCACCTCAGGCATATTGTCAGCCTGCATATGGAGCTAGCTAGGATTAGCTAAAAGATACAGTTGGAATTATTTTTATAAATATGAAATAAATAGCACAGGGTGGGGGGAGAATGCTGGCTTATCATAGTAAAGGTGGTTTAGCATTATATACATATACATATAAAAATATATATATGTGGAAAATGTATACTTTGTTATGATTTGTTAGCACTCTGGACACATCATTTTTCATCATGTACTTTGAATGAGAGAAAGATACACTGTATAAGAATCCTCCATGCTTATATTATAGCATCATTCTCTCTTAATAGCCTTCTGGCTATCCACATGCTTCATAGTAGAAATTATCTGCCAAAATCACTTAATGCCGAAGATATCATGGGACTGCAGGAAAAAGTCCACATTGCAGTTTGTCTTCATTTCTTCTTCGATTTCTTTATTTTTCCATCAATCACAATAGTTGATTCCTTAACGGTGCCCTTGAGAATCCCTACCAAGAAAGCAGAAAGTCCACAGACTCTCTCAGTCAGATGTTTCAAGCGTTCTCTGAGGATCTTGTAAATCTTCTCTAATACAAAATGGATCATTCAGGTCTCAAAATGTTTAATATAATCTTTCCTCCAGCCCACCTAAGGGACCACAATCCTCAGGGTTGCAGCCCTTCCCCTAATTTTCTGAGGTTTTTAAAATGTCAAGACTAATCTTAGATTCACATAGGGGTTTTTTTAAAATAAGTTGCTTGACCCTTGTGTTTCACAGATATTCTGACTGACGCAAGGCAATTACAAGGAAAGTTTGTCACCATTTTTTTTTCCTTAGAATATTCATTGTCCTTCCTGCTACCACAAGTAGCCTTTAAGACCTCTCAAAATCTATAGTTATTGCTGATCTGACCTCAAACCATTCAGCAGCTACAAGTTCTCTCCTGGCTGCATGTTGGCAGAGGCATTTTCTTCTCTCATAACCTACAAGAACTGCCACAGTAATACATCAGTAATAAGAATAGTACCCAAAGCATGTGAAAAGCTTTTTATTAACTGCTTTCATAGAGTTTTACAAAGGTGAGGAAATATTACTACCATTTTAAGGGGAAAACTCAAGCAATGGGCAATGCTACTTGCTCAAGGTCACCCAGTAGGGGAAGGTCAGAGCTGCAAACACAGACTCGGTTTTATAAGGCAACACAGAGGATCCTAACCTTATTACATGAGTCAGTGTTGTTCAGCAGATTAACCAATCAATCACATATTTTTTCTATTTTCCATTTTAATATGGGCTCTGACACCTAGTCACTCTAAAAGCCTTGGTTAAGCCACTGAGAGGAATCACTTTTTATAGGCTAATGTCAAGCGTTTTTCTTCCTCACATGAAATTTAAGTTTTCATAATTTGCTTCCTGACTCTTATACTTGCACAAGGATAGACATATTTAATAACTGACTTTTTTATTTGTGTAACTTGCATTGACAAGTCCTGATCGAAGCAATCTGTAGATTTGCACCCAAAAAAAGAATTTAAGATGCAAACCCAAGCATTCCACCTTTCCAGATCTAAATGTGCATACACAGAACTACCCTTCAGAAATATGACCTACAATGATGCCAGATGATACATGATAGTTGCCCATAAGTCTCCAAAATGCCATATTATTTTAAATTGCCATTTAATATCCCAAAATAGGAACAAAAATTCACAGACCACATTATGAATAACATAATTTAGCTTAAATTGCCAGGAGGTTGGAAGAATTATCTCATTGACCCAAGACCCAAATCTGGTCCTCTATTTGCTTATTCTGGCTGAAAACCAGTCAGTTACATCTACAAAGAACAGAAATAAGATTTTCCAGCACTTCACAATATTAAGGCCTGATCAGGGTCTTTCAACAATTTTCACTGTCATTTCAGGTGTCACACCACTGTGTTCTGGCAGTGGATACTTGTGTACACAGAGAATACGTGATTTGGCAGAGCATGTCCACAGATTTCAGTGCAATCAGACTTCGATGGAGGTACACCGATGTCACACCCCTGATCCTCAGGAAGCATGTTTGTAACATGTTATGGATTCCAGGAAGGAACTCATATGATTTTTCCCTTTTCAGATGCCTCGCTACAATAGACAGAAGGCAGAAAGATAAAGAAGACAACCTGCAATTTTACCCAACATTCACTCTTAAAACATTATCTGAAGGTGATGGGACAGTATAAAGATTCTCTCAAAGAGAACAACTTTTCTACTCAAAGGTGTAAGAACAGTGCTAAGATTTCCTGCAATTTTCATCAACGTTTCTCAGTATTGTCCCTCTTCTATTATCATTATTGAGCTTGAAAGCTAAAATAGTGTCCTTCATCAATAGCCTATCTAACATAGCCATTCCTACAGTATTTTGAGATAGGCAAGGTTTGGAACTCTCCTTACATTTCTTAGGTATAAATGATGGAACGGCTGTGCAAATGGTAGGATTCCTTGCAGCTATTTTGTCTTAATGAACACACCTTGGGACACATTCTTTTCAATGGGTATATCCCCTTCACTTCCTATTCTTAACATTTGCAGTGGAGCTACTTGAGAAGTAGCAAGTAACCTAAAATTTCAAATCTGATTTACTCTTTTTATAAGAAGGTTGTTAGTACAAATACTGAAATAAACACTTATGTGAAAAACACAGACTGTGAAAAGGGAAATATCTGTAGCAGGAGTAGATTTTACAAGTCTTCCTAGTTTATTACATTCCAGACAAAGTTACTAAGCAATCATTCTTCAGAGGTGTTACACCTATTGTGCATGTCATGGAGAACTGTGAAGTCTGTTCATACAGTATAGCACCATTACAGAAACACCTGCGTTAAAAATAACTTCAAGCTTGTCTACTCCAAAGTATTCCTTAAGCTTTAAAATGTTTCCTTTCTTATCTGATGCTTTAATACTTTCATTATGTTCCAGACCACAACTGTGACAGCAAAAGCATCATCTTTTTTTCTCCCATTCTTCTGACAAAGGCTAGTACTTCTCTCCGGTGACAAATAATTGCATCTACAGCTGTAACAAACATGGACAGAAGTGTGGCAAGTTGGAATGAAAAAATCCACAGTGCAACACCTATTCATTTGATATTTGCTTCCTTGCCCTCACATAACTTGTGACTGCCACAACCTTTTCCCACAAGTGGCACCATGTTGGTCTGGAGAAAGGCTCTCATCCAGCAGGAGATATGGCATCCACTTCCACCCCAGTGTCCTACAACACTGCTGGGGTGAAACAGTAAACCCAGCCTAAGTCCTGGCATGCACGTGAATTGCTTCTAATAAGGGGAGTGAAGTGTTTCCCAAGATGAGTGAAGAAGAGTGGGACAGAATTGAGCTGAACAAACATAAAAATATCTCATCATGAAATGGGTCCTTGGTAACCAGAATAGGATCACTATCTACTACAGCTCCTGCAGGAGTACAAAAGAACAAGATTATCTTTGCAATGGTCTTCTAGAGCGTTTCTTCTTTAGGGAAAAACTGTCAACCAGCAAAACCCATACATCTGTCTTTTGTATAACATTCTTCACCTAACTCAGTATGGCAGACATTTGAGAGGCAAGAGAAGTGCAGAATGTTGAAAAAGGGTGGAGTCCTTCCACCTCCTCACAGCTGTAAAATTCAATGAGCTAGGGTCAAGTAAGGCAGCAGGATGAGGCAGCTTGAGAAGTACAAAGCTTTTTACTTTTCACCCTTGTCCTGGTGATTGTTAACACTGAGTAGAGCCTTTCCTTTGTGTATAACACAACATTTCTTGTAGAATCAGTAACATCTCAGACCAAATAAAAGCTACCAATAGTCTTCTTCCCAGGAATAGCACATTCTCAATTCTCGTTCACTCCTTTATCCGCCAGCTGTTTTAACTGATTAGTCAAAGGCACACTCCTTGTTGACATAAAATGTGTGGCAAAAACAAGTGTATAAATGAATAATTATTTCCAACACTTGCAATGAGATTAAGCGCTTATTGGATTAGGAAAGTAACAGGATTTAATGGGGTCATTTATGCTGCAACTCTAGTATAAAAATGTACAGTGCATGCATACATATCAGATTACTATCTCTATAGTCCATCTAGCTATAACCATTTAAATATTTTATCTATACAGCACTAATACATTTCTCTTCCTTTTTAGTACACTACAGGTAAGTGGCCTTGGGCATCTCTGTAGTGAACACGCGACACAGCCGTTATTGCCATTAGTGAACAAGCATTTTTCAGCATGAGATAATTTTAGTAACTTATAACTTTCCCAGATCTGCCTTTTAAGTCTCAGACATATACACAAAACGCCTCTCTCATTGCTTTTCCTCCCTCTTTATGTTGCTGGAGTCATCACACGCACTGCCACTCTTCATTGCAGTGTCTCTACAGCTTCCTGGGAAAATGAAAGGAAGAGGAAAGGATTATTTGGCAAACTCACGTATGAACCACTGTATTGGTTGTGTTTGGCAAGGCTTTGGTGGCAGGAGGGTTGTAGGGACGACCTCTGTAAGAAAAGACACAGCCAGTTCCAGTGAGCTCCCCAGCAGCTCCAGTGAGCACACCATAGGACACAGCTGAGCCTGTCAGGGAATCTGGGTTGTCTCTGAAAACATATTTAGGAAAGGGTAGAAAACACTTAGGCAGAGGAGGAGGAGGAGGGGGAAAAAAAATAGTGAGAAACAACAGAGGAAACACCAATGTCAGAGGTGGAGGTTCTTCAGCAGCCCGAGCAGAGGACTATACCAGAGCAGATAGATATTCTTGAATGAACAGCAACCCAGGAAGAGCCCGCACTGGAACAGGTTTCTTCCTGAAGGATTGCAGCCCATGGAGAGGACCCACACTGGAGCAGGGGAAAAGTGTGAGGAGGAAGGAGCAGCAGAAGAAAGCTGTTATGTATTAACTGTAACCTGCATTCCCCATCCTCCCTGCAATGCTCAGTGGCGCCATGAGAGGAGTCAGGATTGAAGGGGTGAAGTTAAGCCTGGGAAAGAGGGAAGCAAAGGAGTTGTTTTAATGTTTGTGTTCTTGTTTCCCACTACCCAAATCTATTTGAACTGGCAACAAATTAAATTCATTTTCCCAAGATGAGCCTGTTTTGCCAATGATGTAATTGACAAGCAATCTCCCTGTCCTTACCTCAACCTGCAAGCTTTCTCATTCTCGTTTTCTTCTTATTTTCTCTCCCTGTCCAGCCGAGGAAGTAGAGTACAGCTGGGTGGGCATTTGGCTACTAGCCAAGATTAATCCATCACACCATTTGCAAGTTCTAGATTGATTTTTTCAGACACTAGGATATACAGGCAGCTTTGTGGTGTAGTGTGAGTCTGTTTTTTCAGCTAATTTAAAAAGAATGATCCTAAGTATTTGTGCCTTACTTGTAAGATCAGTATGGACATCTGAATTGCCAAAAAAGAAGTTTCTTTTTCAGTCTAGACTGCAGAGCAATGAACTCCTTGATGATACCTTGATCTAGTGTTGATCAGGAGAGTCAAAAGTTACTTGGCATGGGAAATTGTAGGAGGATCAGATTAAACAGAGATGTTCACAAGAAAAGGCTGACTGAATCCCAAAGAATACTCACAAGTGTAGAAGCAATCAAGAGAGGAAATAGCGGCAGGTGTTTCTCTATTTTGAATGATTCTGTCTTCTGACTTATCTAAACTGAAAGAAGCCTGGTTTACATGCCATCTGCACTTTGCCTTCTGTATCCTTAATCTGCTATGTGTTCTTTAAAAACATGTACCTGGCAGCTGAAACTCCTGGAAAAGAAGCACTAGTATTGGCTGTAGAACCCTACTTATAAGTGACAGAAAACCAGCCTTTTTTTGCAGGAATAAAGTTAAATCAAAGAGTTGGTAACTAAAGTTTTGTGGTTGTTGATGCTTCCATTCACAGAAAAATCAGAGAAAGTGAAGAACACCGAGCAAATATAAGCTTTTTTTAGCAACATTTTTAACTACATGACACATTTAACTTAATCTGAAGTGGACATTTCATTGTGATTTTGAGTTTATTTACTTTTTAAAAATACATTTCAAGGAAAATTGAGCATGTATAGTATTTTCAAACCAGAAAATGATACTACTTATTTTAAAGTATTGCAGTGAAAAATAAAAATATGTCTTCCAATTTATTTCCAGGAGTTTAAGGGCAACTTTTTGCTCTTTTTTTAACTAAACTTTTTGTTTGATTGGTTTGGACAAGTAACTTGATAAAATGAAATCAAATTCTCAGACTTGTTTGATACTGCCGAACCTGCCTTTTTCATGTATATGAAAAATACTTATACTGTGTCAGATGAAAAATATTGACAAACTTTACCTGGAGCCAGACACAATCCACCTGGAGTGTTAAAGCTCTGGAGCTGCCACAAGAGAGAAGCCTGGGCAAGGCTGCAGGATGGATCAGTGCTTTTTATTGATCCCAGTAAAGTTGCTTAGGTCTTTGAATATCAGATAAAGCTATAAAACATATAACAAAACCAAATTAACAAAAGGCATATGCCCTTTGATGTTCTTTTATTTAGGTAAAACTTCTAAAAAAATAAAATAAGACTGTATCTTACTTCCTTGTAAAGTGAATTTATAATTTCATTAATATCTCTTGTCCTTCAAGCTTTGTGAACAAAGCAAAAAAGTCTGGCCGAAAGAGGCAAACAGCACAGAATGTCAAACTGATTACTCCAAACCTGGATTCCATAAGTATATGTCAATATTAAAGAGTAATGACATTTTCACCAAAACCATCTTCCCCTCTTATTGCTAGAGATGATACACCTCTCACATTTGACCATTTAAAGACAGGACCCTGCACAGAAGGATATGCTTAGCTTTAAGAAAAGCGAATATCTTGTAAAGCCCAGGAAATACTCTCATTTTGAGAGCTGAGCATGTCTCTAAATATGTCACTTTAGGCTCTTGGCAAATTCCTATCCCTTATATGTTTAATAAGTATCATGTTCACGTGGTAAGAGTCACCCAAGAGTTGGCCTACAGAAGGTACCCAACTCTCCTTTGTCAGCCTGACTTTTCCTCAGAGAGAATGGGAGTAGTTTGGGAGGTAGAAAGGCATGGCTGACTCAGACCATCAGGAGACTGCATTATTGCAAGGAAAGGGGTGTGAACGAGGAGGAAAGAAGGATACACACCCCTACCCATACACAACCCCTACAGCCTGCTGTCATATTTGAGGGAGGGAGGAAGTCAGGCAGTAACACCTCTAACAGCTCAGAGTCAGAATGGGTGGAAGGAGGTGGCAGAGGTGGAGCTGATTCCAAGTTTCAGCAAAGAAGAAAGGGAGAGTAACCTCACCACAGCCTGCTTTATGTGGGACAGGACAGAAAGGAAGATGGGAAAGAAGAAAACAGGCCGTCTGCTTACCCAGCACCCAGAAATCCAGCAGAAATACTAACTTTCAGGGAATCCTGAAGTGGGATGCTGCCCCTGAAGCTGTCAAGGCTGGAACATGCTGAACTAGGACATGAGTTTCTTTGGGCCTACTTCTCATCTTAGCCCTTGTGGTGTGAGATTTGCTTTTGCTGACTGTAGTCAGTGCTGAACCTCACATCTCATCTATGCTTGTAGTAACCGTGACTGTATCGAGTCAAACTACTTAAATTTTTCTGCCTTTTCTTACCCAAATATAGGCTTCATTTTGTGAAAGGACGGTATCTTTTTCCTTTGTGATTTTGCTGGTGAAACTTCTAGTTTGTGTCAAAAGATCATGTAGCCAAAGTCAATAGGGTTATTTTCCTCACTTTCATGCACTTTTCCTGTATAAAGTGGTTTCTGGCTATCAATACCTATTACAAAGCTACATAAAGAACACAATCAGTTTTCCTTAGGAAAGGGGCACAGTTACAGAAACTGCTCTCATACTGGTGGAAGGCAAAATTCCTACCAAGACAGAGATCTCAGGACCAAGTGAAGCCACCAAGTCTCCAGTGTCATGAAGGCACGCAGGATCTCCCATGTCCATAATGCGAAATGCGTTCCCCCCCATCAGACAATCCCATTGATAAAACCTTGACTCAGATTACGGACGAAGCCAGTCCTACGCTCTTTACTTAGTTTTTTTAAGTCCAAACAGATTCCATTGCTGCTGGGTTTTTTTAAGAATGGGCTTTTTGCTTTTTTTTCTATAAGAATGGTATCTTGGACTTTTTGTACTTGCTCAGGCACCCTGAAACAGATACAGATGTGCACATCTTCTCACCCTGTTCATCCCCAAAAATCTCACCACATCCACATGTCACTGACTGAACAAACCGACTGAATTTCCCGTGTCTCAGGATTAAATCAAATGGGGAATAGCTTATCTGATACTCTTTTCCATATCATCATACTGGACAGTACACAGGTCCCACCATCATAATCTGTTTTTGAGGATAAAATCACTATTACCTAAAAAGAGGCACTGTGTTCTCAGTGGTGTGCAAACAATGGTTCAAATACTCTAGGTCTGTAACTTAGTCCAAATACATTCTTTAAATTGTGTTGTCAAATCTTTTCATCTTTTCCTTTTTAAAATAAAAATTATAAAATGTTATGATAGTGTGAATTGTTTGAATTGAAGTTGGACAGAAGTTGGAAGATCCACAGCTGTGATTTCTGCAACTGACCTACAAGAACATATGTCATAAACTCCACCACATATCCGATGTTCAATAAATAATGTTCTATGCTGCCTGAGCGCAAGCATTTAGATAACAATTAAGTAAAACAACTTAGGGTTTTATGTTCCCTTTTAACTCTGTTCACATGTACATTTGCTGCGCAAAGCTAGGCGACACTTTCATGAAAACTTGAGGTAAATTCACTGCATGTTATTTTACTTACACACTCACCAAACACACAGATGTTCACATACACTCACTCTTATCTACATCAGTGACCAAAGCTGAAAATAAAAACCTATTTTCATGTTGTCTGAGCCAATATCACAGTTGCAAATCTAGGGCTTGAGAACATCTTCTCAGCTTGCAGCTGTTTTATATATGAGGATTCATGAGCTCAGCACAGAATTTCTACTTTTCTACTTTCCTTTTTTTCCAATAAATACAAAAACAAGAAAACAAACCATGCATGACTCAAAATAATTTGACCTAACACATTAACTTTACCCTTTTCCTATTTGAAGACCTCTCATCATATTTTCCTAGTTCTTTTTCCCCTATCCTCTTAACTGAGCTACTCACATCTGCCCTCTCCCAAATGTTTCCTGTTTTAATTCTGATCATCCATGCAGAAACATAGAAGTGATCACATTCCTTATCAGAAGAGTTTATAGACATCACCATCACTCACACAACAGTAACTCGCTTTCCCACATCTCCTCTGAGATCACTACAGATGGGCCTAGGCTCAGGCTTCCTTTGAACATTTCTCTCCTTGCACAACTCGTCCTTGTTTTCAAAAATGCTCTCTTCCCTCTGTGGTTAGATTTAGAGTAATCCATGTATATTTGGTGACCAAAACTTGCAAGTATAAGACAAGTATCCAAGTTTACAGCTAATCTCGAGAAAGTTGATTTACATAAGAACAGCCTCTTTGCTGACAAGATATCACACCGTTACTTCATTTTCTCTGCTGGCATCCTGTTGAAGACAAGGTAATATTTAAGATTTTAGCCTGCACTTTCAAATGCACATATATAACTAGTCTAAATTATGCTTAGGATTTGTCCTCTGCAGTAATGACACATTGCATCAGCTACTCTCCAGATGTGAACAAAGTGTTTCTCCCAGTGCAGAAACATGTTAGTGCAGGAGACAGGACTTGGCCAGCAGCTGGTGTGCATAATTAGAAAGGAATTCACTTCTGGTATGCACAGGACGACCACAGAGTCATCACCTCAAACACAGCATATATCCCACCACATATCCCACAACATCTATCCCACCGTGTATCCCTAAAGCAACTTTCACAACAAAATAGCCTGAAACCAAATCAAGCCAGATGAACGGACAAAGAGATGTCTTTGCAAGTGTGACAAACTAAAAACATTAGTTGCTGTCTTCACAAAAGTTAAAGCTTTAAAAAATATACCCAAAACTTTTCTTTAAATTGCTTAAAACTCCAGCGCAATGTGTTTATCCTGCATATGCCTTGTCACACAGATAGTGTCCACACTGCTCACACATGGGCACACACCTGTAGGCCAGCCACAGGTCAAACACATCAGTGTCACACTAAAGGAATCCCCATCCCACTGCGCTCATTGGAAGGGCTTATTTATATACTGAATACTTTTGTGACTGAGAGCAGATGGGATCTGGACGTAGATTTGTAGAGTTTGCGCAGTTTGCTTAAAACCCCTTATGTAGGTTTTAACTTCTGTCTTAATTCCTGGTTGCATATTCATTTTCCACGAACTTGAACATAAGAGCAAAAAAATTATGAGTCAGTCAGTAAGAATATATTTCTTTGTAACTAGGAGCTCAGATTTCAGACACTTGACTTTTGTAGAACTTAGACAAATTTACATTTAGTGACAAGTGATGTCACACTGCTGAAGGACATAAATGTCAATACGTGATATATAGTTTATATCATTTCAGACTCAAAAAAGAACTGTAGTAGGGAAACAGGAATGATTTTTTTTTCAATATCTAGGAGAACCTTCAGCCCCCATTTATCCCAGCAGGTGCTTCATATGCTCTGCACTTTTCAGTTGTTCTGAAAACAACTGAAAAGTTGTAAGGATAGAGACATAACCCGAGTGGTCCTCTCCTTCAGATATGGAAGGATTTACTCAAAATGTTTGTGAACAATCTATCTTGAACATTTTTCTGCCTTCAAGAAATGTACAAAGCAATCTATAAGGATGTATAAATGCCTCACTTCTCATCTGCTGTAGGATTTGGTAGCATCCTTCACACGCTTGGAGGTTGGAAGATGTTTGTGTTATCAGCTAAGCCCACCAAAACCAAACTGGCATGGGGCCAGAGTTGGAGGAAACCATCAGCAAAATGGAGGTTTGTTGTTCATGCTGGGCTCTTTTACCTTTATGGTATCATTTCCACCATGAGCTGGTCTCCTTCAGCTCCTTCAAGTCTTTCTCATGGCAGTCCCCACTTCCAGCCTCTCAGAGAGTTACTTTTCGGCCCACAGGAGATGAAAACAGTGTGTTGATCATGAGTCCCTCCACCTCCATGTGAAGGGATGAAACTAAAGAGACTGCCTTTACTATCAACATGATGCATATGGTTTGTCCTTGAGATAAGGCTTTAAATTATGACTGAGGGCTCCCACTCACACAAGTGACTCCAGCTTTGGCTTTGCACACTCACACTTGCCCAGGAAGCTATTGCTCTTTGAGATCGTATCAGATAAAATGCATCAATATCAAACTGGTTTCTGCCTTGAACCACATTACAGTTTCTCTAAACAATGATTTTATCAAAGTTAATCTAAAAAAAAAAAAACCAACCTTTTATTTTAAGGTACATCCACTACCTTCTTCATTGTTGCATCCAAAGCAAGGATGTGTTACAGAGTGAGGTTTGAAGATCATTTTCTGACTTCTAAGTAAAATTAGCACTTTTAATACAACCAAAGTAGTGATGCAAAAATGGAAATCCTGTATGTGTGCAGGGAAGGTAAGAGATTGTTAAGAGAAAGTCCAAAAAATCCCCTAAATATTACCAGTATGCAAAATGGTACGAAACTATAATAAAACCCCAGCTACTTAAGGGAATAGGACATTAGTATGACTGGATGCAGAAAGAAAACTGATACACGTGCACATTGGTAAGATGTTTAAGCTCTTGGAAATCAGTTAAATCAACAGAGTGGCTAAAACAGCACAAAACAAAATGTTACCCCTTCAAATGCAGCGGTTCTGATAATGGAGCTTCCTCTCCAGTCCACAGTTTCTTGCCATTCTCTATACCTCAGGGTTGCTTGAGCAAAATGAATTGATACAGTGGGAATAAGAATGCTTCATCTCAAAGGCAGCTGTATTTTTAAATATATTTCTTAGCACTTCCTGATGTATTTGCCTGTGTCAAGAGACTTAAATATTTAAACAGGGTGACAAAGTTCATCTCAACCTCAATGACAGTCAAACCCCCTGACATCCCCCTTTTGTAATGTGAGCAGAATTTTCTTCATCGAAATAGCCCACCTCAAAGGAGCGAGGAAAGAAAAAAAAAAAAAAAAAAAAAACAAAAAACTTTTAAGCTACTNACTTCTGTTCCAACTTTTAAAGCCCTGTAAGTCTTTGCAATGTCTCTTTCACTTTTACTACTGAGTCACCCCACCCATCTCCTACCGATAGATTTTTATTTCTCAAATAAGCTGCAAGCACCCATATCGTGGAAAACAGCTGCCTCCTTCGCCGCTCTCACGGGGCAGGTGAGGGGAGGACGGCAGCCGCGAGTGACCTCCCAGGGCCAGGCGCTCATCCCAGCCCTGAATCCTCCCCGGGCAGCTCAGGCTGCCTCCTTCTTTCCCAAGCACAGCTCTCAGCTCTGCCGGAGGGGTGTGCCTGTCCTCCGGCAGACCCGGCGATGAGCAAGCGCCTGTAAAATGTGACAGAACGAGAAACGCGGATCCTGCCTTCCCAGCCGGCGCGGCCCCGGGGGCTCTGCGGGCGCCGGGTCACCGGCGCGGAGCCACCTCGTGGCGCGCCCTGGGAACGGCAGCCGGCGGCCCGGCCGTGCCCGCGCTCCTCCTTCCGAGGAGACGTGGTGATCCATGATCCGTGCCCGCTCCGCCTTCCCCGCCCCGCGCCCAGCCGTGTACCGCTCGGGGCCCGCAGCCGCCGCGCACGCCCTGCGGATGCGCTGAGTCGCAGAATAGCCTGAGCTGGAAGAGACCCGCACGGATCATCGGGTGCAACCCTTAGCTCTGCACAGGACATCCCCAAGAGTCACACCATGTGCCTGAGAGCACTGCCCAAACGCTTCTGTGGTTCTGGTTCACCGTGGTTTTGGCAAGAGCGGTGCTGGTGTGAGTCCACAGTGGCTGTTGTAGCTGGAACATGGAGGGGCAGGCACAGCACCGTGGTAGAAAGAGCTTCTGTTGGGGTGGGAAATAGTAATGGTTGTCCTCAAGTGAAGTACTTGGCACGTATTAGGGAACAGTCATAGCCTGCTTGAAACGAGGGGCAGGAGAGGGCTTTCACAAGTCCCATCCTTGCACCGTCCCTTTCTGCTGCTGTGGAGGGAGGCAAGAAAAGATCAGCTTAGAAAAGACCATTCTGGGGAAAAGAAAATTGTTCGTTACATGAAATATGTCTTCTGCTGAATAGTACAAAGGTATGAAAAAATTAGTGTCTTTTGCATGGAGAGTTAGTTGCGACTACACTGACAAATCACAGAATCATAGAATCATCAGGGTTAGAAGACACCTTTAAGATCATCCAGTCCAACTGTCAATCAAGCACTAACACTGTAACCCCTAAACCACTAAACTCAGGCTAACCCCTAAACCACACCCAGCGCCAGATCCAAATGCCTCTTAAACTCCTCCAGGAATGGTGACTGCACAACCTCCCCAGGCAACCTATTCCAGTGCCTGACCACCTTAACAGCAAAAAATTTTTTTCTAAAATCTAATCTGAATTTCTCTTGGCTCAGCTGAAGGCCATTCCCTCTGGTCCTCTCACTGCAGTCACAGTAGAAGAGACTGACCCCCACCTCACTACAGCCTCCTTTCAGGGAGTTGTAGAGAGGGATGAGGTTCCCCCGAGCCTCCTCTTCTCCAGGCTAAACAGCTCCCTCAGCCCTTTCTCATAAGACATGTTTTCTAGACCTTTCATGAGCTTTGTTGCCCTTCTCTGGACATACTCCAGCACCTCAATGTCCTTTTTAAAGTGAGGGGCCCAAAACTGGGTGCAGTACAAACAACACCTCAAGAATGGCTCAATCAAAAAGGGTTTAATCTGTTGAAAAGAATTCACTGGGTTGGGAGTGGGGGGTTGTGTGTGTGTGTGGTTGCTTTAGTGTTTTTTTCTAACCAGTAACAAGCAGTGGGAACCTGGAGGGGCTGCGAGGAATGGGGCAGGAAGAGCACCTGGAGCTTCCTCTGCTCCTTCTGTGTGTCTCTCGTCACAGTGGGGCCAGCACATGAATACCAGAGCAGCCCACAGGAAGGAAACAGAAACCAACTCACTCCCAAGTACACCAGGGTTCTTGCAGCCCTGTTTTTTACCTAATGAATCAAAAAGCATAAGGAAATGGGAAATGGGGAAATCATGCCTCATGCTCTTCCAGAGCGTTACAGGCCAGTACCCTGTCAGACCTGTTTTTCAAGCACAGGGGTGTAAAAATGGCTTCCTACACACACACACACACAGGGCTAACATAGGAGTCCCCCAGACCTCTTATCTTCAAACAGGAACAAGACTGAAGAAGCTGATTGCCCAAACTATTTTGACACTTAAGTCCACCTTGGTCTTTTCTTTGTCCTTGGATCCTTCCTTCTATAATCAGCTAAAACGGACATAGTCTTCCACACAGGGGACAAGATTTTATGTCTAAAAGCCATGCCTGCTGTACAGCCATGCCACTGGCCATGAGAATCGGGGGGAGCAGAAGCTTCCTACCAGGAACTTCAGCTTCCTATGCAGTCAGGGAGAAGGCAAAGAAATTAAGTTTCGCCTTCCTCCTCCATTTCCAGCTTGCCCTGTGCAATAGCCAGTATGGCTAAACAAGAACAACAGGATCTTGTTATTACAACGTATTACTCTAGAAACAAAGTGGCTCTGACATGTTCCTACCTCTGTATCAGTCTCTGCCCCTCCATCATGCTTGTGCAAGTTTTTGTGGAGCTGCTTAGTAAGGCAGTAGCTGAAGCAGCCCAGCCTGAAGAAATGCTTTAAAAATGAAAATAGGGTGATTGTCCTCAAAAGATTTGTATCCATTGTATTGCCTCATGGAGCTGTTGGACTAAGCAGAAAGGCAGCATTCTTCAGCCAGCTTTTCCAAGATGAAATGTCCACTGGTTTCCACCATTGCTGAACCATCAGAGTCACAGAAAATAGGAAAAATGTTCCTGTAATTTCTGTGTATGATACAAAGACATGCACTTCAGGTCCCTGCTTGTTGACTCTCAGGGAGTCCTGCAAAGCCCCATGGAGCCTTAGCCTGACACCTGCAAAATCAGCTTCCCTGCCTGAGACAGCAAATAAGCAAAAGACTGTGGCATACTCTGATATCGTTAAAATGGAACCCATAAAACCACTGGAGCTAGACAGTCCCCTGCCACCCTCAGACGAGGGGTTGTGGGGCAGATTTCTGGCTCTGAGGGGTGGCGACCACCCATGCCGGCACAGCAAGCTGGCAGCTACGTCAGCATGGCACTGTGCCCAGCTTGTCAGCTCTGCCGGGAGAGTTTCCTCACTGCCCTGGGTCATGTCTTTCTCACAAAGATTTTACAGGGATGTCATAACTATACATCCTCCCATATGCACGGTTAAGAATTAGAGCTTTCCTAATCCTGCATAATTATTAACATGAGAGCAATTAGACAGAAAGATCAAATAGCTTGTTATTAAAAGACCAATGAAGAATATAAAGAGCTACCAACTGGCATAAGAAATCTTGATTCCAGAATACTAAAACCCATAACTTATGGAGTGTTTACTTTATATTATATTATTTATGTGCTATGGGATGTATCATTCAAATTCCACCTGTCCTGTGCTATGTGGGAACCGTATAATTCATCATGTAGATCTCCAGGTAAAGGAGAAGTGACATCTTGTGCGGCTGTGTAGCCTAATCCCACATTTTTATGGTCAGACTTTAGAATATTATTTTAAGTTCAGCTAAAACATTAGTTAGAGATACTGATTTATAGCTATTTTTTTTTCATCATTGAACTGATAAAGTAAGCTATAATGAGAACTTTCTGGATGATAGATGTCATTCTTCTGAGTGGTGCTATTAGCACTTGTCCAGTTTCAGGAATATTTATTAAAGAAAAAAAATGACACACATATGGCTTGGTATAATTATGTAGCCCTTCAGAGTAAAAGAACTGTTTAAGAGAATGCATATTCCTAAAGCTATGTTTGTCTCCTTTTAATTTCTATTACTTTTTCCAAGTCTGTCAGCTTTACATATAATTTTACATTTTGTCAAATGAAGTTGATAACACTAATTTCACAGAAATAAAGGCCAACATTCATAAACTACAATAACAAGCGAACACATGCCAGCATCTGTGAATGGAAAGGGGGATAGGAAAAAGGCCTTGTTTTGGTAGGCAAACAAATTTCAGTTTGCATTTCACAAGGGATTATCATTAGTCTTGAGCAAACTCAGTGTCTGTGAACATCTTACATTATTCTTGTGGACCACCAAGTTTTGAAGAGCTAGCTTGACTTTGCAGACCTTTCTTTGATGTAACTTAACCCCTTTTTTTTTTCCCCACGTAGGAATTGGAATTGTACCATAACTTAGCAGGTAGGTTATGGTAAAAAACCCTTACACAGCTCCCTAATCTGCCAGATATGTCTTTGGACCAAGGTATTACTAGTATTTCTTTACTGGTATTTACTACTACTAGTGTTTCCTTTCCTCTGCCCATATTATTGAATTCATTCTTCACATGGTGTTGATGTTTCCTTTCCCATGCTGCTTTCCTTTCTTTACTTCCCTTATTTTACCGTTAGGTATTATTCTATGTCATCATCTTCTGAAAAGAACAAGAAGCTAATAATATTTCATGATTAGAAGTGGTCTTTGAATGGGCTTGTAATGAGGTAAAATGAGTTCACCCATCTCTAGCTGTTTTGTATATAATATTCTCCTAATCGTGAGAAATACTTTGACGGAATCCCCTTAATTAAAACATTCAACAAACTGAGAGCCTGTAGTAGCTGGCTTTGTAGGTTTACACAGTACTGTATTTTAAGCAGTGGCTGGGCTGAATTCAAGGGTAAATTCGTGTGATCCATGATTTCTTGAGGCCAAAGGTGTTTATACTGTCTTAGCTTTTTTTATTTTATTGTACTTAAACACCTTCAGAGTTACTTAATTACCCGGAATAATTTTGATTCACAATCCTTGATTAATGTATGAGTTACATTCTTGTCCCCTTGCATGAATCCTTCACCTTTAGTCTATTTTACTATAAAAAGCTTTGACAATGTTAGAGTGTGCTTCACGAGATGTGCTGTTGTTTCACTAATGAATAATTTGTGAGTAGTGCAAATATCAAAGAATTGTTTCTCTGTTGTAGGAATCAATCACAATTTCCTTTCCTTGCAAGCAACTGTGGGGTTTGCAGCTCTTTTCATAATCATGGGGGTTTTTAAGAGAAGAAATGCAGAAAACTACTGATAGAAAGTTGCTTTCCCATTGAAAGTTACTACAGCTTGTCGGTGGGCAGAGAGATTTTCATTTAATAAAAAAAGTCCAGAAAAAAAAGAGATGTTATAAATAAACAAACCAAAACTACTATTTCCTTGTAATATCCATGGCCCTTAGCCATAGGTGACCTAAAATCAAGCCAGAAACACAAGATTGCCAAATTGTATACCAGCCACTGTTAGTAAAAGAAAAAACAATATTAACACATTGCCACATTTTTGGTGTCAGCCTTTCTCTAGACTTTTCTATACCTATGACAGTTGCTTCAGAGAGGTGTGATGGATGAAGAGGAACAGGAGAGTGCCCAGCATAAGTGGTGCATTTGTTTGAAGTTGTAGGGCAGCAGCTTGGCTGGGTTCAAATGAGTTCGTTGATGGTGCTTCTTGGAATTACTTATCCTTGGTGGTGTACTTTGATTAACTCTTTGAAAAAAATGGTTTTCAGATGTTATGAGGCAGGAACTGACAGTCATTCTGCAATAGTGTGGGAGTTTATAGTTTACTCAGCAAAAGCTTGCATGCTGGTGTATTTTAGAAATGTTGGTCACCTCAGTACTTGAGAACTCATTCTTTTTGGAGTCTCTTAGTTCTCCAGAACAGAAATTAATTGCATCGTTTCAGAGTTTGAATTTCACTTACTATTCATCGTGTTCATAGAACCACCATTTGAACAACGTCTCTACGGTGTAGTTTGGAAAAGTTATGAACTCACATGAACTGTCTGTCCCTGACCCAGCAAACTCACCTTGTTTACTGAACACTGGATAGGGTCTTTCTCTTGATGAACTGAAGCAACTGGTCCAAAGTTTTCTGATGCCAAGGGAAGACCCTTACTGACCTCAGAAATCTAGGAATCAAGCTATAGTTTCAGACATCCAAGAATGAAAAAGGGTAATGAAAAACAGGACTGTCATTAGTACTGCAACCTTAATATACCATATTAAGTTTTATAGAAGCGTGGTGTAAGATCATTATAAACCACGTTTTACACATACATGTTCAGGATCAAATTTCAATTATCGTTGCTGAAGAACTGTAATCACTGGAAAAGACACATGGCATAATTTTAGTCTGCGAGGAATCAAAAAGCTGCTTGCAACAGCATGCATCAGAGAAGGGCTTGTTAGTTTCGTGAGGAAGAGAAGTGATGCACTGTCGGTAACAGCTCAGTCACAGCCTGGTCTTACCATGACCAGGCTGCATCTATATCCTCATGTCTACCTGTCTGCTGTGTTACCTGGGCTGGACATGTGTTTGGTGGTGTTAAACTCACATTCCCAAAAGCCTGCTCTGGGAAACTAAGTTTCCTAACGTGTCTTTTCCACTGTCTTTTGGGCATGTAGGAAGTGAATAATATTCTTTCCATGATATGCCCCATGCCCACATCCCTGTGTTGTCAGTTGTTAGTCAATGCAGATCATTTAGCACACAAGGTATTTCACCTGCCAGGAGAACATGAATCCAGTTGACCCACTTATACCACACTGTGCTGGAGATGTCAGACAGTGTATCTATATATATCATACCTGTTTGCTATAACAACAGGACCCAGAACAGATCTAGCTGGTTTTGCTGCTATCAGGATAATGCTGCTGGCTTGTGAAAGGCATTATGGGAAAACTCTTTGAATAATTTTTGAGGTGAATCACAACCACTAGGTTTGGAAAATGGTTAGGTCGTGTAGACCAGCATTTCTCAGCATTGCAGTGGCCAGTAATACCATTGCAACATTTAATTACCAACATTTACATAAGGAAGGAATCAAACAAAAAGGAGGTAATAGTAAAGAAATATTCCCAACTATTTGGTTTTCAATGAAAATTGTGGTAGTGGTATAACACAAGGAAATCCTTCCTTTTTAAAAAAAAAAAAGTTTGTTAGCTTCTCCATTGATTTAAAAAAGCTGAAAAACTGTAGACTCAGAAATACTTGGAGCAAATAAAAAAAATACCTGAACTCTCTGTATTTGTGAGGAACTACTTAGTTGTTAAAAGTAATTGATAGTCTTCCTTTTAAAATTAATGAACTATGTCCATATTTACACGTTCTTTTCACTGAGAAACAAAAAGGCAGCATCATTTTCATGTGATTCCCTAGTTGCTGCAAGAAGTTTCAAGTGTCATTAGCATTTGATTAAATTAAAGTTTCTCTAAGTTTTGCAGCTTCATTTAAAGCTATCCTACAGGTTCTTTAAATGCCAACAAGTCTGTAGTTTATTCTACAGGGAATAAATTTGGTGCTGTTTCTTTGTGAAAAGTTCTTTTTCTCCTGTGCTTACCATAAACAATTACAGTAAAATTACTTTACGTATACAAAGTCATGTATGCAATTTAAAAAAAAAAAAAAAAAAAACTGGAAAAAAAAAGGCAGTGAAACAGCCATCTCTTTGTGTCCACTATGTGCAAAAAGTATGAGGCACAAGCAGACATTTTAATCTGTGTCAGAGGTGGCTTATGTGATGCTCGTCACTGTGGCTGTACATGTCATTGGTTAGGCCACTCTTAGGGGTTTTACTGTAAAATTTCTCCTCCAAATGTTTGTGAAGGGCAAAGAGTGATTAAATAAGTGTCTTTCAGAGATGGAAACTCTGAGGCCACATCAAAATTAGTCTTGATGACCAATACCTGACGACTCAGATTTAACTATGCTTTTCTGAGAACCACATTGCAAAACAACACAAACCCTAAGGCTTTTCTTTCCTCCTTGTTCTTATGGGTAAAAGATATATAGAAAATATTAGTCAAAGTCTGACGAGCTGGCTATCTTGTGATTTGTTCCCAGTAACCACAGGAAGACTTTATCTGACCTTGTGGATGTGTGGGGAGGGTTGTGAAGAAGCACATATTGCTTGTGGTAGAGACTTCATCCTCGCTGCAGAAAGGTTAATGAAAGTAGAGTTCAGGCTCTAACCTGCCCTGCCTAGTTAATTCAGCTGGTCATTTTAGGAAAAGCAACCCTTGTTTCGGAGTAAAAGGGTTCAGGTGCAGAAAAAAATTAGGGAGTGATGCAAGTTGTCATTAAATAATACAGAGGAGTTGGCAGGGAAGAAACTTTCTATTTCCTCCTTCCCACTCCCCACTTCACAGTTTGCCTCCCCCTGGTCATGCTGACACAACTAAATGTTGGGCTGTGAAATAAACCAGATCCCTGAAATGATCCAAGTAAAAATAATCCTTCAGAAATCTACAACTGAAGGATAACTCTAGCAGAGCTCTTGGAGACCAATTTTGATGCTTATTTTATTTAAAATAAATAAGACAGAAATGATTAATTGTGTTATCAGAAAAACACTATTGTTAAGAATTATAAAGCAGTGCATCAGGCTTTTTTCAATTCATAGATTTTTTTTTCTTTTTTTAACAGCCAGAAGGAACTAAGCATTGTGAAGATGATTACAAGTTCATGGAGAATAAATGAATTGGATTTTGAGTGAAAAGTAAAAATTGACACCCTAAAGTTAAAACTAGATTGGCAGGATATCTAAAAATGCAATACTTTTAAAAAGAGAAAGAGAGTGAGATCTAACCTTAATAACAAGAAAACATGCAAGACCAAGTGTAAGCTTTTGAAAGATAAATTTATCCCACTTATATATTACTGCTGCTTGCTAAAGCTGTCTCTGCCTAGTTAAAAAAGATTGATGAAAAAATGCTAAATAATAGAAATGGAAAAGTGTGCCTTTCATACAAGTGAAGCAGGGAACAAGAGAATAAGCAGATTGCCTAATAATCAGTGTCTGTCCAAATGGTTGGCAGGGATAACTTTTAAAACCAGTGCTCAATGTCATGCAAAAGAGAAGAGATGGTAGGTAATGGCACAGGTCCTTCAATAACATGGCAGTGGCATTTTGGTTCCTAAATTATTTGTGTAACTTGCACTGTATTGTAATTCTGTTACTTTCACAAAATACATATTATGCTTTTTATGCTAGAATACTTAAAGAATTGTCTGTGAAAGATGAAGTGATCAGATGTTAGCAGAAAAAAATCATTAAAAGTGCCCTGATTGAAAGTGTAGTCTCAAAAGGGGGTTTTGGCCCTTTACCTGAATACTGCAACTTTCTGTTTTCAGTCTGCTTAGTTTCCTGGACTAGAGAGCACAGTTACAAACACTTATTCAAGGAAATTTCATTTTGATTCCTGCAGCTTAGGAAGCTTCAGCATAATTTTCTCATCTGCTTCTCAGTTTCACTCACTTACTTGAACAACTTTCTCTCCTCTGCTTGAGTTGAAGCAACCTTTCATCAGCGTCGTTCCAACCATCTCTTTCTTTCAGCTTCATCACTACCAGATGGCATGGTGTAGTATTAACCTGTTTACATTTTAGATTCTCTCCTCCCACACAGTAGGTAGCTGGGACTTGTTTGGCTACAAAAAGATAGTGGTGGGAAAACCTCCATTATTTTCTAGAGAAATTTTAGGAGAAGAGTGAAAGATTCTCTGTATTTTTCAAAACAGAAAATAAACCCAGATTTACTGAATCCTTCTAGATTGCACAAAATTTTATAAGCTTGCCAGAGCTTTGAGTAAAGGAGGAGCAGAAAAGGGCTTATCTATGATGCAATATAGTAATAAGATGCTTCACTCTTTCAGATTATGGCAGTTCGGCCTTTTCTGGAACAGAAATATAACTTTTGAATGTTAGTGCCATTTCAAAATCATTTATTGCTGAGCTCTAATAATAATTTTTTCTTTAGAATGTAATTTTATTCTTTGCATATTCATTAGGGTCTTGTTCTCAGCCATAACTTCTAAGGACTAATCTAACATGAACAAAACAATATTTAAATCAAAAAAAATTTGAACTCAGATTAGAGCACTCATATTATCTGCAAGTTCTTTGCCTTGGTGCCAGGTAATATATTTCTCCTTCTGACATGAATAAGCACATGGTTCTACTAAGCTATATGTGGTAGATGCCTTTGCAGTATTTCTTTCCCACATCCATATTTATCAAAAATCTTTTCAAAATGCTAATCTTATCCTAAATGTTGGGAAGAAATACATCAATTAAAGGGGAAATTTAAAAGGGTCAATTTTTATTTCGGTTTACTGCTGTTTATTTCTTCTAAATGTTGAATTTTAACACTTGTTATTTTTGTCTGGGTTCCAGGCCTTTTGTGACTATTGTTTGGGGAAAGACAAGAGAACAGTGAAAGACTGGATGAAAAAGATTTACAACACCTTTTCCCTCGTTAGTTACAGCCATGTAATTACAGCAAAGCACTGAGTGGGTACCACTTTGCCATGCACCTGAAGCATTTTTTTCTTGACAGTGCACTGATAGTTTAGTAACACAGCCCCTACTGTGACTGACAGTTGGTTTTGGACTAAATCATATCAAATTGAATAGGAGAAGGTGACTATTGGCTAGTTCAGCCAAAGTCTATTTGGCAGAGTATATTAACTTCCATGAAGCTCTGCATTATTGCACAGCTCCATGTGATGCTGGTGTCTGCAGCGCAGGTTTACCCTTAGCTTGGCTACCAAGAGTAGCCAAAGGCAGCGCTGTGGAAAAGCAGAGAATCACTGGAAAGACTTTCTTTAGCTGCAACAAAGATTACATGTGTGCCAAACACATCAATATGGCAGATGACCTGACAGAACTGGTAGTTAAAACAATTTAGTCTTAGGAATGTTGTTCCTGGGGTGAAAGCTCAAACCTCAGCTCACTCAAAAGAAAATTATTCTAGAGCATCATTTCTGTAGTTAACACCTTAGGAAGGAAAAATGAGTAAATGAATACTGTTACTTCAATACTTTTATCTACTTCATTTAGTATTTTCCAAGAGCCAGTTCAATGCCATCTGAATCTGTAAATTACAGAAATGAAAAGCATTTAAGTCCGTTGATTGGGGATAAAAGCAAATAGAATATTTCTATTGAAGAAGCCAAATATGAAGATGATCTGAGAAACTGCGTTAATCTAAGATTTTGCCTAGAATCACAGATGAGTCTTGTCATCAATCACCAGGGAGAGATGAGAAAATAAATAGGAGAGTAAGAAGAGATGGAATGGAAACATGATAAAAGTCCTGCCATCTGACCTCTGCCAGCAGAGCCCAGTGTTGATAGGAGCTCCTGTGTGAGTTTTCCAAAGCAAGTTCGTGCTCTTCTCAGGGGTGCCAGGACTGCAAGATTAGGGCTCCCAGCTGATCCGCACAGACCCCAGTGAGGGAGGAGATTGTCATAAAAAGGCGTGCTCTACTTCAGACACCTAGACCAGTTGCAATTCAAGGTAATTAAGAGTAGGAACCCAGGATACAATTGCTTTCTTCCAAATTAAGCATGAAGTTCTTGGAATAAGTTAGGGTAGCCAAGATATCAGCCCAAGGTTGACACGGGTAACACAGGCGCTACAGGAGAGCTGTGCCCTTCTGCTGCAGCAGCTGCAGGCCAGGCAGGTGACAGGAGGGTATCTCCTGCCTTCAGGAAACTGATCTGAGAGCCTAATTTCTCTGTGTAACCCCCAGGAAGATGTAGGCACCTGCATCAGTTAATTCAGGGTGCTGAAGTTAGAGAACATAATTGCAGCCCTCAGAAAGTATTTACATAGACAGGTGGCCTTGCCCATTCACCCTTGCAAATACACATCCTCTCCTCAGTGTTAGTGTCCTTTCACTCCTGCCACCAAGACTAAGATGGGATTGAGTGTACTGTTGTGGAATGCTGGAGTCCTTTTCCCTCTGCTGACTCCTGTCCTTCTCCAGGAGGGAACTTTGTTGAAGTGAGGCAATGGCAAAACTCTGCCTGATGCTGAAGCCTGCAGCTTCAGGCTGTCTTAATCCAGACTGCTGTATCTTACTTCTTCTGCTTGGCCTCTGTCTGACTGCCTGAGCAATTTACACAGGGTGGAGGTGATATTTGTGCAGAGAGGTGGGGAAAATCCGACCCTTGAAGAAATGCTAAGATGGTGAAAAGGGGGCACATTTTGTACATGGCCTCTGGCAGGTTCAAATGTTAGAATGAAGCAAAATCAGGGCTTGAAGCATGGGTCTTTATCTTCCATGTGAGTGTCCTAATATCCTCTACGTTACTGGCTTCTCCAGAGTTGCCTTAGAACACTTGTTTCATCCTGATACAAAGAGGGAAATTTCTGAATTTTTGGCAGGATGGTAAAACCACCCAGCTACAGTCTCAAGGCATGCACCCTCTCTTCATGGGAGGTGAGCAATCACACGCCACGCTGTTCCCTCAGGTACTGGCCCAGCTCCACAGGCTGATAAAGAGGGATAATAGGTCTACAGCCCCACCTCCTTCCTTTGCCTTTTTGACATCCTGTTCCCCAAATCTGAGTGACAACAAAGGCTACCGTAGTTCTTGGGCTGCCTAGGACACCCACAAGGCAGCCTGTCAGGTCCTGCATGGATGCCAAGGCTCAGCTGGGAGCAGATCCTCCACAACACAAACAGCTTTGGAGACTCAAAAGCATTTCTTTACTTTTCCAGCCAATGGCAGCATCACCCTCGGTTACCTGAATTACTCCAGGATCCAAAGTTTCCTTCCTACCCTGCCATTCCGCTCCTGCATCACATATCCCCTACCGGCCAAACCTCACCTGTTAGAGGGGCAGGAAGCTGGGGGAAATTAAACAGTCATTGAGAAGGCTCACACAGAGCGGAAAGATAATGACTGCTCCAGCCAGCGCTGGCAGTCACGGCACAAACTTCCCCGCACAGCACTGCCAATGCAGCTCGCTCCTGACTGCGCCACACCTGCTTGCTGAGAGCTGTGCTTCCCGTGCCAGGGCTGCCCACCGCACCGACTGCCTGCGCCTGCCTGCGCCGCGCTCCCGAGCAACGCGCGCGGCCGGGGGGGCCGCACCACCCCGCTCACTCCGCTTTTAAATGCAGAAATTCAGGCCTACAGCTCTCACTCCTGATGAAGTAACACCGCCTTTGCATCCTTACCACCTGTATATGTGCCATATACCAAACCAGGAAGTCGCACTTTTCTGTCCGTAGAGTCCTTTGCGTGATTTACAGAACATCACTGAGCACATTTTAAGAGAATTCAGTGCTGAAAAATGATTTTCAGTGAATCTTTTATTAATCTACACGTGCCAAATCATATATGCAGGGGAAAAAGAAAATTCTAAAAGAAGCCCAAACAAAAATAATAGAACAATTATTGCTTGAAAATTCTGATTGCCTATAAATTTTAAGTCTATTCGGCTCTGTGACAATTTATGTTTTCATTTATGAAACCATTCTTGTTATTAACTTTCAATCTTGTTTACTGAGCGAAGTAGGAATACACCAAGCAGGCAAATCATTTTAAACCACGTCTTGAAAACCTAGGGTTATGGCACACGGGACACGTTTATTACCACTGTTTTAGAGCACATGATAAGTTTAAATTGGGGCCCTATTTCAAACAGCAGGGGTTGGTTAGGACAAGGCAACTTACCATGACCACAGTTTCTAATGTAAAAGTGTCAATGTGCTCGGTGTATTCATAATGTGTTTATTCTCATTACAGTTTTCAATTTGTCAGTGTTTTACTGGCATGCAACCACAGAGCACAGACAGCTATTGCTGGTTAACCTTGTTATTGCAGACAAGTTACAAGTCCTGACAAGAATCTGATAACTGTGCCTACTTATTTTAAGCCATGCATGAGGAAAGGGTAGGAGGTTCAAAGTAAGTTATGCTTTCCTGTGTGAGTCCCCATATGATCACTCAAAGTTACTGTAAATATAAAAGCAGAAGTGCCTGATTGCCATTTTGTCATTATGACATTAGACAAGAAGTTAATCAAAAGACAGAATCAAACATGAGGCTGAAGTTACAAAAGTGTAAAACCCTGAGGCCTCAATCCTCTAAAGTATATGTATGTATTTATTCACCTATACAGGTCCTTTCAGGATGGAGGACTCATTCACTCGCAAATGTTCTTTCCTGTCATCTATATCCCAGAAGAAACAGTGACCAAACAGGTAAAGGGTGGAAATTGCTATTTCTTATGGAAAAAAATATGCTTTTCTCCTCCTCCTCCTTTTCCTCTTGACACATTTACTGCTTATTCATCTGTCTCAGCACCTTGTTGTATCCTGATGTAGACTTTGTAAACTTGCTGTGCCAGAATAGTCTCTTTTCTTATTAATTTAATGAAACCAAAACAACTTGTAAAAAACCCCATGATCTAATCCTGATCCTTGACTGAGGCCACATATCACTGCTGGAATGTAAATATGACCTTACTAGTTGACCAAATGGTCCATAGCAGTTAAATAATAAATATACAGTCATGGAGGGAGGGGGAAAAAAAAAGTTTAGGTGCAATTTCACTGATCATGATAACTCAGATAACACTCTTACAGCTTGCCAAAAAGAGACACATAAATAAAATCTTTTTAATATTCTGAGACACTGGCCATGCACTGTTCTTTAAAAGTGAGGATCGTGGATGTGCAGCCCTACAATTAAAGGATTCATTTTCTATTTACATTTTGTCATCTAAATTAGAAAGCCACTAAGGACTGCTGGAAAAAAACTTAAAAAAAGGAATAAAAAATATAAGAAAAAGGAAAAAAAAAAGGACAAGTCATTGATCTCTAACAAGCATCTGCCAGTGGCCATTTGCACGTCACTTCTGATTGTTGCCCTTCTATGGAGAGAAGTGGTGCTGCCCTGTGTATACCTTTGGTTTCAGCAGAACTTCCTTATCATTAAGGTCTATTAGAGTTCATTAGTGTCCTACAACGTGAGCAGCCAACATATGGGAGATTAAGCAGACAGAGCGAGTATTCTGCTCCCAAACAGCATCTCGTGCTGCTTGGAAATCCTGCTTCTTCAATCTAGGAACATGCTGCCTCTGGAAAGGCAGTATCTTACACACACAGCATTCTTTCAGTGGAGGCCCATTTTACCAGAAATTAAAAAAAAAAAAAAAAAATAGCTGAACTCAGAGAGCTGTGGAGCTGCTGTAAAATTAAAATTAAGAAAAACCCTTTTCTCATTCATCTTTTAATGTTTCTTCAAATTAGATGGAGAGGAGAGATAGTTACTTGCTTCACCCTCACCCTTCTCCACCCTATCTTTTAACCACAGAAAAGACTAATTTATAACAACAGTAAGTTCTGTACTATCAGACATCTACAAGTTTTTCAGTCTGCAATTTTACCTCACATGAATAGATACAGCAGACTTAACATGCTTCAAAAAGTTAGAACCATTTAATGAACTACTACTAATGTGACTACACTTCTGAGGACATGCAGTTCTTTCAAATGTGTTTCCAAGTGAAATAACACTTCTGAGATTTATTATAACACATATATTTTTTTTCCTGAAAATTCAGGGTTCAACTAGTTGGAAAGCTGACTAGTGTGTACAGACAACTCCTTGTTAGCTCTGGACTGGACCATTTTCAAGATAGATGGCTTTAAGTAGAACTGTGCTTAAATTATTCTTAAGTATTTGAAAACTGGTTATTTTCTTCTTTGAAATCTGTTTTGATCCAAGCTTGGTTTCAAGAAAAACCAAGGTAAATTAAATACAAAACTGTCCATTTCTGCATTTGTTGTTTTGCAGTCCTACAAACGTTCTGCATTAGGATATTGCAACTCAGCGTAGAAATTTCCCACACTATTTCACAAAGCTTCAAGATGGAACACCTTTTCTTCTGATAAAATGTTTGCTTAGAGAAACCTCCCAAGCTCCTCAGTGCCAGTTTTACCATGTTGGTAAATATGTATAAATGAGTCACAAGTGTCTGAACAAAAACTTTGGATTGGAAGCCTGACTGAAGCACTGATATTAGTACCCATATTCATATCTCACTCGCTGACCTTGTATCTGCCACTTTTATGGGAAAATCAAATGTTTTTCATTATTACATTCAATTTCTGTCTTATATTTCAAGCCATGTCTAAATTCTGCTCCTTGAAGTTCATGATTATTTGAAGTATGTTTCTTTAGGAATAATCCAGTTGTCAGCTCCATGAGTCTTGGGTATAGTTAATACACCTGATGAAGCTAAACCATAAGGGATGTTTTGTTGGGTCTGTGAGAGTGAAACAGCACATTTAAATTGATTCTGTTTATATCCAGTGCACAAAAGAAACTTATTTTTATACTCTGGTACACCTCGGTATCAGGAGGTGAAACATCAAGAGTACTAAGGAATAAAGGGGGTCACAGACATTCCACCAAAACAAATACACTTTTTTGTACATGAGATGCCATGCCAGGGTTAATCCCATTTTTAGCTCTGTGGCTGGCTGTCCATAGGGACTGTGGTGTCTCCACACAGCTGTGCTACATAGGCAGCCCATGTAACTCTCACTGGGCCAGTAGATTCACATGGCAAGACACTGTTGTGGAAAAATATCAGAGTTAAATTAAGGTTGTTTTTTGGTTTGGTTTTCTTTTTGATTGAGTGCCGAGGAGAACTTAAGAATTATATGAACCATGTGAGGTCCACCACCAAGGGATTCCTGGCCACCATTTCCATCCAGTCATTCACAACTTTGAAAAGCCAGGCTGTTTTCTTAGACAGTTTCATCTCGGGATCAAAACAGAATTCAGACCAACGAGGTTCTCTGAAATTAAAGAAAAAAAAAAAGTAGTATAGTCTCGATTCCAATCCTCATATTGATCTTCATGAGGCCAAGATCATTCCATCTACACCAACCACAACCCAGCTTTGCATGTCTCTGTAAAAGAATGTTGGGGACATGAATCCCAACAGAAGTTGCAATTGGAAAATGAGCCTCCTAAAGAAATGCAGGGAATGTGCTGGAAGGAAAAGACCTTTTTTTCAGGTATGCAAAGTAAAACCACAGCAGGTATTCTCTTGGAGTTCTCTGTACTACCTGGACCTTTCAGGTGTTGGAATGATATACTTCCTGATCTATAGCAGAACAAAACAAAACAAGTTTTAAAACAAAGAAAAGCGTTTATTCAGGTTTTTTTCCTGATGCTTTAGATTTGGAAAGATGCGACAGAGAAACCCTAAAGTTGAGGGGAAACAAGACAAGGGAATTCATGGCTAAATAATTTACATTCTTACTATTACAGTCACAATGGCTGATGGACTGAGGGCAGGCTGCTCATAAAAAGTTGAGGTATATAGGACACAATGGAGAAGGGTTTGAGTGGACAGTAATACAATTGTTACAAAGTAAAAAAGAGATTTATATTCCCATCAGTGTGTGACCCGCTGGCATGGTTTTAAACAGCACTACTCTTACTTAAAATGTGTTAAAACACGGTAATTAGCCTGAATTGTAGCAGAGCTCATTTTTCTAGTGCTAATGATCAGGATTGCAGGAAGAAAAACTATGAAGACCATAAACTAAATGCAAGCCAATATGGGAATACTTCCATGTTTGTGGACAGGCTGCCCCATTTATTACAAAGGCATTAACTGGGACATTTCTCATGGTGTTTGAAAGGGTAACAAGATTATCCTCAGCAATATCCCAGTTAAGAAAATGTGCAGTAACAGGCTGATTATCAGAAACAGCACAAATATTTTATTTTCCTGCCTGAAAATAGTTGAAAGCAATAGGAACAAGTATCTGGTGCCAAAAAAATACAAATATTATCACTCCAGCATGGGATTCATGAGCCAGCTCTCAAATTTGAGTCCAAACATTACTGACAATTCTTTAAAAAAAGTTCAGTAACATGTTTTCAAAAAATTCAAATGTTTCTGCAATTGCTGTTTTCATCCAGATCACAAAGAAGAAGTATCAGAACGTGAAGAGAAAGGTCTGGCAGTCCTGCTGAGCAAGATGAAAACACAAGAAGAGCTAGAAGACTCACAAAAACAAACAATCCCTTTCAACAGTTTTTTTGGTGGGTCTTTTTTTTTCCACATTTCTCCAAACAAGAAATTAGGAGGTGTTTGTATATTAAGGATAATATCCCTAAATTATTTGAAGTATTCTTCTCAATACTGATTATTTATTAGAATATTATTTATTTGTACTTGCCAAGGGTGTCCTCTCAAAGAGACTGAAATCAAAGGGACATTAAGGCAAATTCCCCTTCTTCACCCCATTTTCTGGGACAGCTGTAGAGAGCTGTGAGAGCCTGTGGTGGAAGAGGACAATCCAGTCCCTGGTGGTGCCTACATCCACTGGGTGGCTGCAGAGGCAAGCAAGGGTCCCAGGAGGTTACACAAACATCTCCACCATCCTCGTACAGGAACCCCAGAGATCCATATCCCAAATGTGTGTGTTGCTGAGCCCTAGACTAGCTGGGGTGGACAGAGAGCAGCTTGTCACCATTGTCTGTAGAGAGGAGGGACAGAGGGAGATGCCTGAGCAGTTCCCGGGGTGAGATCAGAGAGGAGCAGAGACTGGGGCTCTGGAGGCAGACTCAGGCACAGGTGTCTGCAACCGGAGTGCCGGAGGGAGGGTCACCTCGCCAGCGTGGGTCCAGATGGCATTGCACATGGCTCTCCTCTCTCCGGAGCTGTGTCTACTGAGGCAGCACCTAAGGTCATGGCGAGGCTTGGCAGAGACCTTGCAGAGCTCCCTCTCCCCCCACAGTTGCTTGGATTTGGAAGGCCAGTGGGTTTGCAAACGACAAGCTGCTCTCCCCCAAGCTGGGGAGAGCTACCTGGTGACCTTCCAGAAGACAGTGCCTACCAGCCTTTGCCCTGGCATGAGCAAACTGCCTGCTTCAGGAAAAATAAAGAAAAAGCAAAGCAAACCACAGTGGTGCTACTCCACCTATCCCAAAATTACAGGCAGAGGGTCAGTCGTTCTTTAGGAGACCACTGCAGCAGCATTATTTGGCTTATGATAGGTACCCAGACCAGCTCTGAATGTTGGATCTGGGCTCAGAGGTAGCAGCTCTCACCAGCCAGGTGCTGTGCACCAGGCATGGATTTAACACCAGTGCTTGTCAAGGGGCCTTGGATGGTAGATATGGTGCCTGATCAACTGGTTTTGGTGCTCCCAACAGAACTAGCACTTTCTACTCTAGGCTTGAACACTGTGTTCTTCCTCCCTGCCTTCTCCAACCCCACGAGTGGCCACATACTGCGTGTGCATACTGGTGGGACCTGCATATGGGATCAAGTGTTAGGATGGCTTTACAAGGGATACCACAGTGACTATGGGAGTGGGGACAAGTCCAATGGCATGTCAAACAGTGTGTGCCCCAGGGATGAGATTGATACAATCTAGGATGCTGCAAGGGTACCTCTCTTATGAGGAAATGACAGGAGTCAGAGGAGATGATCCTCCCTGGCTCACCAATAGTTAAAGATACCTTGAGATTGACATAAAGTGACAGGATAGTCAAACTTCTGCCCAGAACCACAAACTCCAGGAGTCTTATGCCTTATGCATAGTTTTTATGGACTTTTTTTTACAAGTTCAAAGAGCATGAAAATATGACCTAAATATAATGAATACAGTTACAACTATACGTTGCTCCAGCTGAAGCAAGAGTACTGTGCTGGACTGTACTGTGCACCTCAGTAAAGTATTAATATAATGGGAGGTGTACCATTCCAAAACATTCCTCATTCTCATCCTTGAGTTTAATTTTTTGTTGAGGCACATGCCAGAGGTTGAGCATTTCAGCTCAGTTAAGGAGTGACCCAGCACCATATCGTGGCTACCGTATTCCAAAAGACTGAACATCACGGTTAATCACAGCTTCCCAACAGATCCAGAGAGGGAATACCATAAAATTGTTTAGTAAACAGTGCATCTGCTTTGAATAAAGATGAAAGCCCAATTTGAAATATTTGAAAGTAATTTTTAAAGAAACAAGAAAAGGCGTAAATTCTTATTACATGTTTCCACAAAATCCTTTTCTGCTGCTATTACGGTGTAGCTTCCCGGGATAAATGTGTGGTTTACAGCATCTACATTACAATGTATAACTTTTAGCACTCACTCACTTGATGCTGTAACACATGCAGAGACTTTTTTTTTTTTCTCCTCGATCTTCTTTTGGATATGATTTCTTAAGGCTTGTCTACTCTGGGAAAGTTAAGCAGCATAGCAATTCCAGGATAACTACTCTGTGATAGCTCCCTGTGGACACTTCATTGCAATAAAAAAAAAGACTTTATTTGGGAATAATTACCATGCATTGTGAGTAGTGGAATAATTATTCTAAAATAAAAACCAGCCTAATTCTAAGATAAAGTATATACACCCATGCAGGAGGTTTTGTCTGTTTGTTTGGGGTTTAAGTTTTTTACCCCAGAATATTAATTCTGTACAAGAGTAGCTAGAACACTTTCTTTTTTCCCCTAGAATAGCTATGTTAGTCCATTTTTCCTTATAGATAAGGTAATGATATTGAGTTAAATAAAACATCTGTCACCTGGATTCTTGTTTGAAATGTAGTTTTTCTCAGTCCAAAATATTTGTGTTGGCAGCCAGTAACAGGCTGATGCGCCTTTCCTTGACAAGGATTTTCCATTCCTTGGTAACAGGAGGACTTGTCCTCCCCAGCATATTCTTTAGATAGGAAATCTGTAGCTGGAAGCCAAAGTGTTACAAATTCTATTTTGTGGGATCATGCTGGAAATTATCTTCTTTTTTGTATGTCTCTAGCAAAAAGAACAATTGTCTCTGGCCCATAAATCCAAAAGAATCATATTGTGACTGGCAAACCCTTATCTAATAGTGTTTTGTCTCTCCTTTCTCCCTAAATGCAACTGGCTATTTATTTTAAGCAATTAGGTAATAGACAAAGATTTGAGAAAGCCTTGATGCTTTGCCTGTTAAGCAAAGCTGAAATAGCTCTCCACCTGGCCAAGACACTGGCCAAACACAGGCATTTCTCCTGGTCTTGTAGCACCGATCTTTCTCCAAGTTCACTCAGGCATTTCCTACCTCCTGTATTTATGACCTCTCCTGCCTTTGTATTTTAACTGGCTCTGCTCTCAGGCTGTGGGTGGAGAGAAATGTGTAAAACCACCTGCCCATGATGATGTGTTTCCATTCAGCTTCAGGAAAAAAGGTTTATTCAGTAATTAAAAGCTCTTTTTTGCCTTTAGATTTGCCTAAGCACTTCTAGCAGAAGCATGAGACATACAAACAAATCCATTCCTCATCCATCTTGCTGGCCCACCTTTCCCTTTTAAAGTCATGTAATTCTGTAATTTTGGTTGAAGGTGGTCTTCAGGGTTCTTAGTCCTTTCATAATATGGCCTTTCATTTCCCTTCTTACCCTTTGGCATTTTTAAGAAGATCTGGCAGCAAGGGCTGTTTCAGATACAGAATGTGTTCATGATACTAATAGTGTTTTAATACACAGGCCAATGGAGATATTTAAAGCATTCCATGAACCATAAGGAGTTAAATTCAACTGTCTTCAATATGAATCAGCTTTATGTGCAGATGAATTGCCAGGCAAAGAGCAAACTGCAAATGTTGCTCCTGATTCTGTGTACACCAGCATTTTTGGTAATTTTTAAACATTCTATATTATCTTTTAAACAACAGATGGTGTTAATAAAATTATAAACCACACCCCATAAAATACCAAACAGCAATAGCATTTTCCACGGAAATAATACAAGGTATAATATTTCCACATTTATGAAAAGCTGAGCATGAAAAACATTCAGGTTGCAAAAGATAAGACCCAAAATACTCCTTTTCATTTCTTGTTAATGCAGCTTCAGCATTTTAATTAGTATCAATTACTGCGAATGGAGTTTTGGATGTGTTTTAACTTGTTCAAAAGTTTCAAAAAAGATGGTTTTTATTTGTTTGGTATTAGTCTCACTGCAAGTTCAGATGTGCAATGTGTAAAAAAAAGTCTACTTTAAGAAATGGAGTTTGCTTTTGATCACTTAAACTGAAAGAGATGGATGACATGTTAAGTTTTCTGTGAGCTCTGAGTATTAAATTACTTAATAAAAGAAAAGTAAAATTTGGCAATGCCAGGTAAGTAATCAGAAAATAATGAAAACACTCTTAAATAGGTGACAAGTCAAAGCTCTATCTAAAGGGCCAATTCATATTCCAGGAAATCTCACATTAACTTTGATCGAAGCAAGAGCTTTTGGTATTTCTACAGATGGAAAAAAAATACAGACTAGTTAACGTAGAGATCTTTATTCTACTGACATTTTTCAATAGTTTATAAACTAGATGGAAACACACTGGCTTTCTCCTTCAGACTAAACTTGTGGTCTGAATATCACTCCAGGAGAACACTACAGTAGTTTCTCAGCTACAGTATGGAGACATATGGACAAAACAAGTGTCTTCTGTACATGCAGGAGAATGCCACCAAGCCTGTCATCACTTGGGTCATTCAGCACTTCCTCTGTCTATTTTGAGCCCAGCCTGCTGCCATATCACACTATGCTGAAGGGAGAATCTGTTTCTTCTCTCCTCCATCTATCTTTCTGATATTCACAAGGCAGTTCTCTTTCCCCCAGAAGCCCAACAGTCATGGCAGTTCAGCTACTGATCTTAAAGAAATAAAAGCAGAGAGTGTTTGTTAGAGAGCTGGGCAAGAAGTCTGGTAGTGAGGATCTGAACATAGCTAGACTGCAGCACAACGAAGTGTGAACCCAGTCAGACTCTGCACTTAATTATGGAAAGTAGTGATTATGCAGGATGAAAGTCTCATCTTGGCCAACTGCTGCCAGGTCTACCTGTCTTAAGGTGTTCCAGCAAGGTGTGTGGCTGAATCCTCATAGCTCCACCCTCCTTTTGCAGTCTCCTGTGGCATGTGTGCATCTTCATTTTATAGTCTTCAGGGCTAGTCCTCTGAGAGCAGTTTGTATGAGTCAAGAGACTCAAGCTGGCGTTACCGAGATCAGAATCTAGCCATTTGTATGTCTGAGCACATATTCTCCTTGAAACAAGTTTGTGGTAGTGTGTTCAGGAATGTTTCGCACTCAGGTTCAGATCTGGTTCCAGCTGGAGTTCCCTTGTAATGTTCCAAATCTCATTAAGTTAATGAGAGTTTTTTTCCAGCAATTCCAACGGGATTCCCTGTTTCTCTGCCCACATCCTCAGCTCAGCCACGCACTCAGGAAGCCAGAGTGAGTGTTGGGAACAAGAGGCCACACTCCATCCTGGCTGCTCCCTTCGCAGCACGACACTGAGCAGGGAGGTAAGGCAGACAGGTAGCCACACTTGCCTGCCTCCCTCATGCCTTGTCTTCCCCTGCTCCCCAGTTTTTTTCTGTTTATTGGTATGGTCAGAGACTTGAATTTAGAAATGGAGGGTAGGAAATTTGCACAAGCAGAAGAAAAATTAAACATTAATTCTGTGGGGAGTGCACACTGACATTATGGTGATGGGCAATGGTGCGACCCCCACCTACAGGTCAGGTTCAATCATTTAACACATGCTTTTTTCCTTTCCAACTATATTATCAAATTGCCCTGTGACACCTGGCTGCCTTGTTGACCATCCCAAAATAAAAGACACTGCAGACAGAAGAGATTGCCCTCAGATGAACTGGGATGGCTGGAAACCTTACACAGCAGGTGACAAAGCTGACATTTTCATGGAAAGAAGACTGTAGCAATCAGGACAGTCAAACCAGTACCTTTAATGAGAACTAGATGCACCCACACAAACAAGTTGAATGGACTCTGAGATACGTATCTTCTCATATCCAAATCGTATACTTCCTATTAGCACTACAATTATTATACAGACTCACTAGGAGAAGACAATCTTCCTAAATATTTATTTAGTGTTGATAGAATTGCTTACAAAACCTCTCTCTCATTCTGAGAATCTCTTACAAGACTCCCTTGTTCCCAAGTTCATTATTGCTACTTATATTATTACTGTAAATCTTTCTAATGCCTCAAATGCTTGGCTCAGAAGAACATTTTTATAATGAGGGTGGGGCAATGCAAAACTTTTCCTCTCCTAATTCATTGCTAAATTGTATTTGCAAGTTCAAATGCCAGAGTGATGAAATCACAATATTATTCATTGGATTTTGTTTGATTATTTGGTGGTGTTGTAGGGAACATATCTATAAAACAACATGAAAAGCAAAGCAACAGAGCTGTAGGGGTTTTCCGGAATTTCTCTTCCGCACACATCAATTTTACTGTATGACTGTCCTGAAAGATTTATGCTTTGTGTTTTGAGGGCCAGGTTTTAAATGGCTTCACAGAATAAAAATATTAAAATTTAAATGCAACTTTAAAAATGTGTGTTGGACCTTTGGGCCTTCTGAAGAGGTCAAGTTCAAGACACTTATAAAAGACCATTCCCAGAGAGACTGCATGGGAAAGCCTATTAACATTACTGCTTTCCCTGTATTTCCCCTTTGATCATAAAATAAGGTTATGGGTGGCAAAAGCTGTAATGGTGGGAAGATCCCAAATAGGATAGTATGATTTAATCTACTGAATATAAAAAAACCCAAATTACCAACAACAATATGGTGGGTTACCAAGCAAGAGTATGACTACAAAATACCTTAATAAGGAGAAACAAAAACAACAACAAAAATGGGGAAAATAAGCCCTGTACAAGTCCACCATAGGAATGAAGTTTTCTTTTTTTTTAGGAAGGAAAAAGAGAATTTTCATTCTACTTCTCTTTAATTAAGTCTTATTTTGCCCATACGACAAAAAAACATAACTACTATTTAAAGTGTTCCTAAATATTGACTAAAAATAAACAAGCTCTGCATCTGGGTTAGAAAATACCAAAGTACAATTATCTGTTTAGGCTCGGGACATGACTCAAAATCTCCATATTCCATACAGAGGATATTAAAGCCTTCTTTTTCCTACTTCTGCAGGTCTAATAGTGACAGTGAACAATTTAGGGCAAGACAGGAAGAATATACAAGTCTACATGAGCATTTCTGAGCTCATTTTCATCCAAACAAACTGGCACTGGACTTTTACATATATTTTCTAGTAAAAGCTGGGGGTTTTTTCTCAATTTTACTATATGAGGTAAAATTTAGAAAATATACTCTATGAACTTTATAGTCTTCAATTGCTGCTAAGACCATTTTTTACTGTGGGTATCAAAAGGTCCCTAGTGCAAAACAGACTTAAGCTCATTGATTTTAAATAGTCTCGTCTAAATAAAAGCAAAATTTGGCTCTGAACACCTCTAGCAGAAAACTCTGCTACTGTCATGAATATCTTAAATGTAATCTTTTTTCTTTTAATTAACATTCTAAAGAGAAGAGGAAGTTGGAAATCCAGATAAATCTGTTATGAGTCAATTAAGAAGCCAGGATTAGCATATGCAATCAAGATGGGTGCAGCAAGATTTCATGGAAGAGTTCATGAGGAAGCAACCAGGATGTATCATTTGCATGGGCAGCCTCCTTGGTTTGTGTTCTGCTCAACCTCAGTATTGTTGACTTGACTCACTGCATGAATATTGCGAAGCAGTAGCAAACCACGATTTCGTTTTCTTGCTTGCACAGATACAACTTACCTTGACATGTGGTTTTAAAAGGGACAAATCATATGAACTATGACAAACTGTCGTGGTTCTTTTCTTCTTTCTGTAGATGTTCTTTTTAGTAAAATCTCTTCCTAAACCTCAGTTGTTCAAATATCATCAGCCGATATTGCAAACTGTCCTACTCTTTCCCAAATCTGATAAATGATATTGAATACTCATCTGGGACTAAAATAGGATATTTCACAAATAGGCCACCTAAGCAAGGGAAGCCTTTAACAGGGAGTGACCGATTAGCACATCTCATAAAAGGAATTGATGAACTCACACAAGTTACTATCAGTTAAGTATTTATATTCTAAAGTCAATGTCCAATTTACAAGAGAATGCAGCACTTTTTTTTTTTTTGGTAGCAAAGCAAAAAGTACATGTGCTTTATGGTGCAGAACTTGAAACCTTTTACATTTTTAGCTGATTATTCTAGAATTTGGTCATCGTGGAGCATCTATCTATCTATCCATGGTTTACCTTTTCTACAAATAAACTGAAAGCATGAGCATCCTGGGACAAAAAGCAAATGTTTTCCTAGCACCTTTCACAGAAAGAAGATTTCAAGGCTTTTAAAATGTGATACTCAACAGTAATAAAAATAATTTAATATATATCTGTGATCTCCATTGTTTTGAAAAAAGCTGTCCATAACACTGCAGAACAATACAAATTTAGCACAGCTGCTGAAAGACAGTCACTACTGAACTCCTTTTCAACATATGGTGTGATTTTGCTTAGATCTACAGATTGAGGGAGTTTGGTGAAAACTAAACAATCGTTCATAAATCTCAAGCCTCAGTTACCATGGTTCACAGGAAGCCATACACCTAATGCCAGTTAAGAAAACTATTTGTTTAGCAGTGACTAGAACAAAATTTTAGAACATGAAATAAGAAAAACTAAATTCCAGCCACCTGAAGCAGTGTTAGAAGCTCATGTCTGCTTTTGCTGATTTCACATTCAGTAGTTATGATAGGCTTTGCACAACACTGCTTTCCCTCGTATTGACCAAGATTTATATTGATACTGGTGTAACACAAGAATTGATCCCTTCAGATTCAACACAGAAAATTATACTACATCACAAATGTAGTTTCCTAATTTGAAGTTTTTTTAAAAAAAATACAATATGAGGTTTTTGTGGGTTTTTTTTAAACATGCTGCACAATGAAAGATGGCAAGGCCCTGACAGTGCAGTAAAGAATGACCATTATAATCATGGCAAAGATAAGCCTTTTTTTGTAGGACAGAAAGTTCAAAGTATCAAAAGAAACACATCTACTGGATCTTCTTTTGGCTTACTGAATCATCACAGTCAATCTAAAAAGGAAAAAAAAAACAAAAAGAGTAAGGAGTCCTGCAATTCAGAAATGTTCTACATGGACTATATTTTTAGAGAGTGTAAATATATTAGAATATATCAATGTATATGAACAAATTAGGGTAAAAAGGTGTGTTCCAGAGGCTTCTCAATGTGTGCACACTATTAAAATCTGTCTGAGAACTGTTTGGCGAAAGCAACAATTATATGTCTTATTAAAGAATATGCAATTACAGCCCTCTTAGCACTTCCTGCTTCCTTCAACAATGAAGACTTGTCTGCACTGAAGATTATAAAGTCCTCCACTGTTTCACTAGGTCACCAGACTAAACAGGCCAATCCTCTTCCATGACAATTTATTCCATATTTTCTCTTTTGGGCCAGCTTCTTTTATAATAAAACTGGGCCTAGCTGGAGATTTACAGGACTGTTACCACAGGAGAGTTAGCCCCTGTAAAATGACATAGAATGCTGTTTAAACTTAAATACCAAAAAACTTTGTCAAGTCTCTAGTGTATTTATTCTCATATCTATTATCTTAAAATTCTTCATCAGACATTGAGAAATATGATCTTCACACTTCTCACGCTTCCACAAAAGTTACGACAGCCATAGAGCTGGTGCAAATTCTTTATGTACTAAACCATTATTTTAGTTCATGGTATTTGTCTGTCATCAGAAAAACCAGAAAGTCTACAGTTCAGATTTCTCAGGATCATAAATGGTTTGATTAAACTGCAGATGTTAATTAAGACCCAAATCTGTATCTTCATGCATAGCCAGAATAACCAGCTTGTTAGCTAGGGACAGCCCAAGATATTTAGAATATTCCACATTGTAGGATGTAGATCACAAGTGGAAGGGTTCCAGGGCAGCTTTGTAACCTACTCTTCAGTTGTATCAAGCAGGTTTGGGAAAGGAAACACACACGGCGCAGACTGTCTGAACTGTGCCCATACATCCTATATGTGGCAAAAACAGTCAGTTATGCCATGGCAGAGGAAATCCATGCACTCGACTACTCTCAAGTTGTTACCTTTTTTTTTGGAGGAATATATTGTCCCCTGATTTTGGAAGTTTTCAAGTAGGCAAAATGAAATTATTTTTAAAGAAGAAATAAACATATTTAAATATCATTACACTTTTCCTAGGAAAGGCCAAAATTTTAGTGTGTATTTCCATTTTAATTTAGATAAATTCCATAAAAATATAATTCTAACCTTGCGTCCCACAGGACTCAAAACCAATATGAGTGTCTAGCCATGTTAACCATTAGAGCTTCTAATGGGAAACACTTGCAGTGAGAATTTTCATTATAAATAATATGCAATCCAACAGTTTCCTGTGCTGTCCTTTGCGATGCAAAATAAAAATGGACCAGAAACTGTACTAAGAGAACAGTTCCCAGCAGACACCAAATATTGCTGTTAATATGAAATCAACTGCTACAAATAATTAGATACTGATCTATATGGTTTAGGGCCTAATCCTATAAAGGGTTCTGCTGCTCCAAAACTGAATTTTTTTGTCCCATGGTTCCCTACCAGGTATCCAGAATCATGTTTTGAAAGCATGACTTTCCTGCGGCATACAAGGAGAGACACCTGGGTGGCCTGGAAAACAGCCAGCACAGCGTGTCTTGACCTCAATATAAGACAACTGGAGTTAACCAGGGGAAAATGAGGTTTGTCCCAAATCTACAACCCTGCCTCCTTCTAAAGCCAAGGCTCTACCTGAGGGTTACCTCTAAAGACAGGGCCCTACCCAGGGCTGCCTGAGAGATGCCTCCATCTACTCAATATCTACATCCTCGTTCTTTTTATGAAAATAGGTTCCTGTGATCTTTCCTTCAAAACTTATGTTTTATTAAAACATAGCTGGAGGTGAAGCTGGCTTACCATCTCCCTCTATATAACAACTCTGTGATTAGAGCACTAATGCAATCATGGGATTCATCTCTGCCACCCTGAAAGGCCCCAATTTACAACTCCTCTCACCCCGGGGAGGACTCTGACCACCAGGCTGATGGTTATTTTAGAAGAGGCAGTCTCGACCCTTCTGCTGAAACAGTGCCCTTGAGCACAAATGAATTCAAGATTCCTTAGATCATAATCTTATGTTTAGGTTATTCCCAGGGCTGGGGCACACACTGAGTTTTATCGGGGTTATTTTTGTCTTCATTATGCTAAATTGTTGTGGAATACATACAACATGTCCCTAAAAAAAAAAAACCTAAAACAAAAACAAAAATAAGAGTAAAAATAAAAATATCCTGGGAATAAGTCCCATTATTACCACAGTGACTCTGCTGCATTTTGTCAAGAATGCAGTCATGTCAGGGCATCTGGGCACACTCCAGGAGTAACCAGGAGGCCAAGCTGACCAAGACACTAGAGCAGAAGAATATTGTGGTCCTGAGGTCTAGAGGACTTGGGTGGGCATGAAGAGTCCTGCATGACCACTTGGGAGTCCCAGGTGGAAAAGGAACTAACTCTAAGCCAAAATTAGCTCCTTGAGGTTTAGGCAACTTCTTAGCAGAGGTTTTGTGAATCACAGCTGTTTGTTCACACGTTTAAATTCCACCCGATTCCCACATTTCACACCATCCAGATCCTCTTATTGACCAAAAAACAAGTACGGACAGAGACATTGTTGTGCTCACCAAAATACCTTTTTATTTGGGAGAAAACCAGCAGCATTTACTGAAGACAGTTAACATTGAAAGCATTGAGTGGTTACCTTCACAGCATAATGCCTGTCACAGCTCATCTGACAGGCTGATTATTCAAAGTCTGGTGCACCTATGGTTGGGAATCGTATTGCAAGGCTTAGGGCTTGACACTAAAACTGCCCTGTCTGTCCACAGGAAGAATTATGCTAAATCCCATTTTCACTTCACAATATTCCCGAAGTGAAAATATAATTTTGCAGAAGTAAAATGTTTATTTTGACATTGTGACTGATGTCTTCTACTCTGTGACAGAAACATTAGTAAAAGCCCTCACTAACTAGATGCTGTAAACTCCAGACCAAAGACATGTTTCTCTGAAACTTCCTTATTCTGGGCACATTCTGTTTAGGCCCTTACAAAATCTCTACATTTCTAGAAACCAAGTGTACTTTTGCCTTTAAACAGCACAGTGCTGAGGCGTTTATATTATCACCAATAGCAGGAAAAGCTTTTTCACTGGACTTACCAAGAATACAAGAAAAAAGCTAAATTCCTGCTATTTCTTCTGGGTTTGTAAACCTATTTACTAAGATCTAGTGGCACACCTTGTAACTCCTAGTTAGGTATTCAAAATTGTAACATGACTACAAGTTAAATAGAATTTGTGAAATATATGCCATATTTGATAAAAAATGCATGTAGTCAGAATCATATGATGATTTAATTTGCATAGATGTAAAACCGGAATTTATTATACACAACCTATATTCATAAAAGTAGACAGTCACCTGGTTTCTCTTCACTGGTTTAATCTGGCAGTCCCTCACTAGAGGCAACAGAATTTTTAAAAGCAGCCAAGACAAACCAGACACCAAGCGGAAGGAGAAAAGAACAGACAATGTGCAGGAAGAGTGGTTCACACAAATATTAATATAACTCCTTCAATCCTTTAAAAAATGATGCTTTTAGACTGATGGAAGATGCAGACGGCAGTCAGGCAAAACAGAAGTGAGTCTGACATTGCTGATGCACCTGCAAAAAGTTGATCTTCTTTTCCAAAAAGCAAAATTTTAAGAGGAAATCTACAGGATGCACTTTACTTTTTTAAGTAATCCAAAGATCTCCTATAACAGAGATGCGGAGCAGAAAGTAGTTACCATCTTGGAGAGAAGCTGAATGGTCTGAGGTACTGTGTAGCATCAGGGCCTGGAAACATGGGCCTTCACTGAACGATTGGAGAGAACTTAAGCCAGAGTGGAGACAGACAGATGAATATGTTGTTATTGACATGATGCCCACTTCAGCAAACAAATTTTCGGAAGAGACATTCAAGTAGCAAAGTGATATAGGCCCGAGCTCGAGAGATTGGTGTCTAACCAACAAAGCATAGAATAACCAAAAGACTGCAGAAATGCACTGAAGATACATTCAGAAAAAGCCATCTATCTTCCACTGAGCCACTAGCAAGATGAAACATCAGAAAAGGTTGTGGTACAGATGGTAATGGCCACTTGCATTTAAAATATGCACAGAAGGCTACTTCATCATGGTTGTATCTGTTGACTACCATTTTCATCTACAACAGATAACATTTATGACTGGTTGGAAAAACACAGCTACTCAAACCAAGTCTTAATATTTCATCAAGCTGCTGAGACATCCATGTATAGACCATGCCAGTATGCAGGTTTCTTTGCTATGTTTCACAAGCAATAACATATAAATAGTTTTCAAAACGTAGGCTGGAGTTTTTGTATGTTAAGAAGGACCCAAAAAAAGAACCCACATATGTATGCAGATTCTGATGTGCTCAGCTTGAGCAAACCATGATGAAAGCAAGCAATTACAAGGAATGCTACATGGCATGTAGTGGTTTTCACTGCTATAGCATTATCCATACACTAAAAGCTGGTAATAAACCATACTTGATAATGTACATATTACTTGAGAATGACATAAGTATCTGAGCGCTACTGAGAGTTCTGTTGCTCATCTGTAATTTCAGGCAGAAGATGGCCTTCTCTGTCAACCATGGGTCAACATAACTCTCAAGTAGGCACACATTTCTGCAGCGTTTCTTCCTGATAATGAACATTTCATTTCAAGCCCCAGGTAATATCAGACACAGAAAAAAAAAACCCACATATGTATGTATTTGGTTCCTGGATCTATGTGGATGCTTTTAACCCCACTCTACTCCTCGCTGAACTTCACTTTCCGCGCCTCTGTACTCATGTGTAAACATAAAGGTATTTACATGTCTGAAAGGAACTGGAAAGCAACTGTGATATTTCCCAGAGGATTTTAAAGCTCTTCTCACACAAAAGCAACACATCATTATGTCACAGTAGCACTTCAATAAGGGGCACCTCAAGAAGGGCCTCTGACATAGTTATGATTAGCAGATTCATCACTTTCACTACCTCACTTGCAAAAGAAAGACTGGAACAGAAATATTTTCAGTTAGTATCATCCTACCCTGGAATCAGCTATGTCTGTAGGCCTTTTAGGAAGTGCCATCAATAAGATGGTCTTTGGATAAATGTACTTTTATGCACTGTTGGAAGTCCCTAAAACTGATGGGTCTTTGAAATCGTGTGTGTGTCTGTTGTTCCTTGGCAGGTTCTAAATCCACAAATTCATGAGTGGCTTATTGTGATTCATATGCCACTTTCATTTTTGGCAGGTAATGCTAATGGTATTGGAGAATGACTATTTGAATGAGATCTGCACCCACTTCCCTCAAATCAGGACTCTAAAAATGCTCAGAATGGAGCTGTCAGCAAAAATAAAAAAAAAATTTAAAAAGAATGCGAACACTTATTCTGTATAGGGTTTCAACTGCACAATTCCAGGGATAAGCAGGATGAACAGGACTTTCTTTAGTTCCTGTAGAAGGTTGGGCAAGCAAACATCTAGGGGTGGACATGGAGGAAGAGGAAATATCTACATGTCAGTAATATGAAAGTTATATTGTACACCTGCTTTTTAGGCATGCCATCTGTGCTCAGTCACACCATATAGCTTTAATGACATGCCACAGCTAAAGGGCAGGCAATATATGTCTTGCTTCAGTGACATGAATGACACAACTTGGTAAAACTCACTGCTTAATGATATAAATCATAACTCTCAAACACAGTATATGGTTGTCCCATATGTTTTTCAGTGTTTAGACCCATACTAGGGGTTTTGATACTAAAAGCACTGAAGGAGCATTATTGTGAAAACCAGTGCACACTAGGTAAGCAAGAGCAGCTTATCCACACTAATGCTAGACTTCCCATCATATTTTGTTGGTCTGTAACTATACTATAACATTCAGCTAATATTGTTCACAGTAGTCCAATACCAAGCAATTCTATTCCCATTACTGCTCACAGTCTGATATTGAATATTTGTTTCCAAAGTCAACTGCCTGATGTAGTTGAAAAGTATTGCCACGCTTTGTTTTTTTTTAAGCTGGATAAATCTTATCATTTAAAAACAAAATGAGACCTTAAAAAAAAGCGTGTGTATTTTGACTAACATACAAAGTTGATGAAAAATAAGGTTTATGTTACCTTTCTATTTTAAGGAAGGATTTTCCATTGTGCACTTGAAGATCTGTAAGAGGGAGCTTGGTCTAAATTCAGCTCCAGTTCTGGATCTGGTCTTAAATCCATGTGTAGCCTCAGGCAAATGTGTTAATTTTCCTGTTTCAGTTTCTCTGCCTTTAAAGTGGGGATAACGTGACTAACCCAAATAGCTTAGCTGCAATTTGTAGCAATGAGTAACTTGATTATTAGATTTCTGAGACATAAAACATGATTGTTATTAGGGCTTACTGACCAGCCAGTCAGAAAAGTGATACAAATAAAAGAGATGGGTCTTTGACAATAGAAGGATGTAGGTTAGACAGTCAGTCAGTCAGAGCAGCCCTGCAAGGAGGCAACTCCAGGGAGTGGAGAGTTGGACCTATAAAAGTGAGAATGTCCCCTCTGTACTGATTTCCTATTTATTACTCCATGGTATCAAAAGCCCATAAAAAACGAAGTCCTCTCTGAGAAATGAATAGGTCCAAAGGACTAAAACAAATCAGCTGCAGGCAAATAAATTTTTATCTGTGTAAGTGAGCTCAATGTTATTTTCTAGTGAAAATGTCAGAATTGATTAAAGACCTAGCATTTCTACTTAAAATGAGAGATTAGGGGATGATACATTTTAAATGGAGAAAAAGTCAGAGGACTGATAACATGGAGATAAAGGGGTGAATTAATTTCTAGTGTTGTTGCAGTAATTTGGTACTCAACATATTGAGTCCAAATTTGCACCACTGTACCTAGTATAAATAGTAGTGCCTTTTAATAACTGTGACAAAAATGCTCTCCCCACTGTCAAGGTCAATATTATTAATTGCTATTCCTATTATTAACCTTTGGGCTTGTGTATCCTCCATGGATTAATGATTATTCAATAACTGAGCTACAAGGTTAACTTTCTAATAGCAATTAATAGTAGGACATACTGCTGGCTAACTAGGAAAAGCACTGACGTATCAACTTCTTGGCCTTGGTCTTGTTTCACGCAAAGGTGCCTATGGGAATTGTACCTGTCAGTTCCCAGAGCTGAAAGAGGAAATCTGCCTCAAAGTCGAGACAAATAAAAAACGGAGATTGGGCTGACGTCCGGGGTCCCCTCTCTCGTCAGTTTCCTAGGGAATAAGAAACAGCCTCAGCTTTCAGGGAAACCTGCACTCATTGCCAGGGTCATTCTCCAGGAACTCCACTTCCAAATCCTGCATCAGTGAAGAGGGGAAAGAAGATCTTAAAAACAAAAAAAGGCGAGAAAAGTACTTCCCCTAGGAGAAGTTTCACGAATAAAGGCGATTCTCAAGCAGCGTTACGGAGGAGCACGTGGTGCCAGGTGAAACACCAGGCAGGAGCCCCAGAGTGATGCGCGGCGGGACTCGGCCCCGCTCCCGGCCCGACGGGGCAGCGGAGCTGCCGGCGGGAAGAGGCCTCCGGGGGATGCCTGTCCGCACCCGGGCATCCCCAACCCGCGGAGGCCGCCAGCGCGGTAGCGGAGCTTCTCTCCCTCAGCCACCTCAAATCGCGGGTGGCCTTGGGGCGCTCCCTGCCCGAAAGGGGCTGCTGCCGGGCTCTGGGAGTAGCGGGGGGGGGCGGCCAGAGAGCGCGGGGGCAGCTGTGGAA
>VZTE01001513.1:708859-724753 GCA_013397775.1 Eulacestoma nigropectus
TGGCGGTGGGTGGCACGTCCCCCCGCCCGCCCGCGGCACGACCCGGCGCTGCCGCTGTCTCAGGGAGCAGTGCCAGGAACTCGTCTCTGTGCTCCAGGATTTTATTTTTGATTTTTCCGCTCCGTCTCCGAACCCGCCACCCGAGGTTTTGCTAAACCCTCGCCCCTTTGTCGCCGTCTCCGCCGGCTGCCTGGGGGAGCGCTCCTGACAGGCACCTGCCCGACCCGGAGTTTTCCTCTGCCAGTCTCCAGCTTTCTCTGACTGCGGGAGAAACTTCGCTAAAATCTAAGTTTTCTGAAACACTTTGCACCAGCTCCTGAGCTGAAATGAATTTAAACTGAGGAAAGCTCTCCGCTGGTTTTAGTCCGTGGAAATGAGCGCAGCGCTTCTGCGAAAATAATTCACAAATTCAGATGCAGAGACTCCAGGGCATGTGATCTGGAGGTGCCCTTTCATAGTGGTCCGTGCTGCTTGGGTGGGAGTTAGAAGCGGCCCCTTATTTTTACTTTATCTTATTTTGGTATAGTGTATTCATATATTTGTCTGCTGTAGTCTGCTGGCAAACATTAGCATTCAAGCTTACATTTTTGACAAATGTGCAGACAGGAATAGCATGAATAGGCATCTTAAATATTAACAACCTAAGCATCTGTTGTGAAACAAATTTAATATATTTACTCTGTTTTTCTCACATTGTTAGGAAAGGTTACAATAAGTGTAAAATTTCGGCTGTAGTTAGCACAAGGAATGCTTGGATATTTCACTATCTCTTCAAGCACTTAACACAATCACCAGATAGAAATGTGTCAAATCAGGCGCACTATTCAAAAACAACTTGAAACTGTAAGCATAGAGTGTGTAGACATAAATATAGGATGTTCTCTGCAATTTCTATCTTCTAATTACTCTTCAGCACTATTTGTAGAATTTGAGAGTGCTCTTTCCAGTCCCGCACTCCTATATGCTCTTTAATATGTTTATACATACATTCATTTTCTAATTCACTTTTTATTTGAGATTGTTATTGGTATTACCTTGCTTTTCAAGTTGAAGCAATGGTTTTGCAAGGAAATGTGAAATAACATAGAGTAGGTAAAAAAATGAGCAGGCAGAAAATGCAACGTGTTCACATATAAGCATGCGTCGGAACAGATAGTGCACACACATAATAAGGCAATAGAAGAGAAATTAAAATCCTTGGCTAGTATGCTGTGTATGCCCACTCTTCGGTACAGCTAGTGGAAAAGAAACAACTGACTCCAAAGAATTTCTCTGTCCCTGTAATAAAACTGTTCAGAGTAGAACAAGAGCACAGAAGAGCGAAGCCTCCAAAAAGGCTGTAGAGTTATTTCAGGAATCAGTGCATTCCTTCCCTTTTTCCCACAAGTTCAAATATGTAATAAATAAGTCCTTTATATGCAAAATAGTTTACTGGAACAAAAAATATTTAAATGAAATGCTTTTTGTGTATGAATTTTGAAATACTGGCCATTTCCTTTTTATACTCTTTGTTCTTGATACTTTAAATAGCAAAGTAACTCTCGCAGTTTCCCCTCTCCTGCTATTTTAGTGGCTCGTGTGAATCCTAACCTGCTGCTGTGCTCCCGAGAAAGCAGTGTGAAGCAGAGTCGAGCTGTAACTCACTGATGGGACACAGTGCTTTGGCAGTTTCAGAAGCAGAGAGAGGCTGCCACGCCAGCCCCAGCTTGTACGCGAGCAGGGCACCTCTTTGGTTTGCAGTGTAGGCCCAGCAGGTCAGCGGATGAGCACCTGCCCTCTGTGGCTGTGCTTCCCAAGGCAGCGCAGGCAGCGCCAGCCCTGCCTGCATCCCTGCCAGCATCCCACAGGCACTAACCACCACGTTCATCTCTGCTGGAGACCTGGGCACATCCACCCCTGCAGCACTAAAATCTCTTTAGAGAGGTTTCTCCCACGTTACAGGTTTGGGGTAGAGAAGGGTTTGCTTGTATGCAACTGCCATTTGGAAGATAATCAGCTGAAGTCTGGTGTTCTTCCTGAAAAAAAAAAAACAAACCAACGACAAAAAACCCCATCAAATCTTTTAAACGTATCAACTACTTGATTTTTCAAAGTATTGTCACCTTTTTAATGTCATCTATTTTTTTTAATCTAAGTATTGTCAGAGGAATTTGAAGTAATTCCTTAGGTTTCCAGTTGTATTTGAAAAAAAAATTAAGGAGATTACTTTATTAATAAAATACTTTGTAATATATAGAAAAATACATTAAAGTAGATTTCTGAATTAAAACTGGAGGAAATATGACTTCTGAAATGTTCTAGTCATATTTCTAGGAACTATGGTATTTTAACATAGACTCTAGTGAAGCATTTTATTGCCTTCTTGTATATAACTGCCATTGCTCTCTCTAGATATATTTAATATATATCCAGTGAAGCCACAAACTTTCCTTCTACAACAGTTTAAACACATCTGGAACATTTTACTTTCTTATAATTTATGTTAATAGATGTAGAGTGTATATACAATCTTCTCAGACATCATTGCTTTTTCCAAAGGGGAATTTTTTTACTTTCAGTCAGGGAATATATTTATAAGAACAAAATAACTCAAAGTATAGGCAATTCTATATATCATTTGATTTTCTGTTATATTAGGTTGATTATATAAAGCTTTCATTTAGAGCGACGGGATGATGAAATTACAGAGGAGTGATTGGCTTTTGTTTTTTCAAATGGTTCAAGTTGAGGGCTGCAAAAATGAATGTTTTTGGTAAAGTTCTTTGAGTACATAATATTTTTCATAGAATTCTGACAAATTAATTTAATAGAAAAGCCACAAGTCTCTTAGCCAGGTAAAATGGAAGTTCTGTTTTTGCCGTTATAGGCATCAGGCTTCAGTAATCTGCTCCTCTTGTGGAATGAACACTTTCTACTTAAAGCTATCATGCACCTACTGTTTATTTACGCTGCATTAAACTGACAGCACAGCAATCAGAGGAAAAAATATGACTTACTTTCCTGAAGTAAACACTAGTTTATAGGTTAGTGCCTGTATTTATATTCCTGTCGCCACTAAATAATGGCTGTCTCCATTTTAATATCTACCTGTGGTGTTACCCAGGGCAGCTGGCTCTTCCTTGTTTAAAACAAGGGAAAAAGGAAGGGGGGGGGGTGAGGAAGAGAAGAAAGTTTTGTTATCATTCCACTCTAAGAGGAACTTAATAGAAAAGTGATTCGGTATTCCTTTCTGTGGCATGCCGAAGCCAGTTTTAAAGACATAGTATTCAGTTTAACTTGGTGTAATTGAATTGCATCTCAAACAGGGAAAACAGAATTCCTTAACAGTATTTGTCTATCCAAGACACTGAAATTGTATATTCAGGCAATGGCAGATTAAGGGCAGAAGCATTTTATTAATAACTGAAAGCACATATGTGTGTGTGATGAAAAATGTTCTGCAAATCTGTCACTATGCAATCAAGTGCATTTTTTAAACTTTAGTTGTCACAAAGTTGCTACTGATTCTAAAAAAAAAAAAAAAGGAAAGAAGTAAAACAGTTTGATGGTTAAAGAGTAACTTACAGTTCTTACTGCCTGTTATACGGAAATTTTGCAACTTTATAAAGTCCATGTCAGAAAGCCCTGTTGATTGTTACTTTTAATCTTGGACTAATGAGTCCAAGTAGCCGGTGTTTGAACTGAAGATAACAGCAGTCAGAATAACCCACAGTTTGCAAAAAGCTTCTCCAAATTCTCTGTTGAAGGATTCCATTAATAACCTTTACCTGAGAGGTTAATTTCTTCCTCAGATTCTGAAAGTATTATACTTAACACTAAGTTGGCTTGTTGGTCAGTTCCCTTGGCTGTGGTATCATGAACTCTCAACAACCCTGACCACAACTTGTAACTGTTACTTCCAAGAGGATATACTCTGATGTTCCCTTCAAAAATGCTTCAATGTTTTCAAACATTAGCCATCCTGTGGCATGTGAGTTTACCACAGTTATCACCAACACTTCATTACTTAATGGGTATCCATTCTATTGCTTTGCAAATGTCAACTTTCTAATGGTTTCTGCACAGCATTGCTCTCAGTAGGTGTAAGTCTTGATAGAGATTAATTTTAAGGAGACTTGCCAGCGCTGATCTTGTACATATGTTCTGATCTGGTCCTTGTGCCCTGTACCAGTTGTAATCTACTCTTAATCTGTTTTATCTGGTGCAGTGTACTAGGAATGGCATAATAATAGTAGAGTACAGTAGTAGAGTGTAGTAACATACCTCAGGCACTGTCTGAATTCTAAATATTTCCTTTTAAACTTGTTGAGCCTGACTTCGCTCCCATGCACACTGCTGTGTCACTGCAGAGCTTAGTTTTCACTATTCTTGTAGAGGATCAGCATTAGATGTTCAGACAGGCTGAGGGGCAAACTAACACACAGTATTTGTGCCAAGGTCCACCTTGTAGCTATTTATTTAGAACACCAACACACAGCAATCGCTTTGGAGATTGATTTCCCTGTGAGACACTGTGCATTTGTGTATGCTGGGATTGGGATTGTAGGACCTGCTTTCAGCAGAGTGTAGGCTAGCTGCTGTCTCTGAGCTGTTGTAAAGCACGGCTGGTGACACCTCTGCACAGCTGTAGGTTCACAAGAGTTAGCTCTTGCCGCCTTGTGCTTTGCAGTTGTGAATTGCGGGTTAGAGAGGCAGAGGAGTCTGCTGGCCTGCAGATGGGCCTCGGTCACCCCAGCTGCACCTGGGTGCAGAACATCAGGATGGGCCACGTCTGCCAGCTGCATTGACCTTACATAACTTCCAGCCACTATCTGCTCTATCTCTTTCCCGTGGCACATTATGACATGATATGACCTGAGGAGATGAGGGAGGTGCTTTAAACCTCAACTGCATCTTGTCTTCCCAGGATCCTGCTCTGACAGGATTTATTTGGCCAGCAGCAACCATTTGTGGGTCGTTACACTTGCTGTTCACTAGACAAAGTGGTGATGCACTCAGATCACATATATTTGGAGGACTGTCTCGTACTCTTTTCTGGTGTCTGGACTACTGCTTCTAGTTTCAGCCCTGAAAAAAATGTGTGATTTTGTGTTAATAACTGTCCATGCCATGTTTGTGATCCTTAATGCTGTAACCCTGATTTTGAAAATGCTCAGCACACAACTTCATATGAAAGAAAAGGAAGCTGCAGCACACTATCCTTTTATAAATGCGGCCTTAATGTGCTCCTGGTTTATTTACCTGGCGATAAAATTAGCAATATACATGTTTCATAGAACATTGAAGGATTAAGTTATTCTTTATATTTGTAAATCCGTCCTAGAGTGGAAAACATTTTCAGCAGAAGTGCCGAGAATTGCTGCTGTGAACTCAAATCCACATGCAAAGGTACGAGAAAGGTATTTCCTTTTCAATAATTGCACTTAGAATATGCATCTGGTCATAATAGCCAGGTAATTAAAAACATTTTCAATGAAAAGGAGGAAAGTTCTGAATTTTATACATATCTTATATTCCTACTTCTGTTACATTAAATAAAAGACAGAAAAGAGAGGAGGGGAAAGAGAGTGGGAGAGAGCGTGCATGCACACAAGCTCTTAGAAGGACCAAAGAAAAAAATGAAGTGGAGAGAAATTACAGACTGAGTTTTAAAATGTTTATAATCAAAGATTAAATTAATATTTTTGTGGAGAGCAGTATTAGAAAGATTTTAAATCATTAGCACTTTTCATCATAGGTGGGCTTCCTTGATAAATGTAAGCAGTCTCAAGAATAATTAAAGGCATCTTAAAACTTAGAAATGACAGTTTTAGCTTCTAAGGATTCATTGTAATGTAATAATACTGTATGCTTTTTAGTGTTACTTCTCTACTAGACATTTAATTACAGTCTTTGTGAGACATGTTATCTGTATAGTAACCAGTGCATAAAAAGAATGATATTTACTTTTACATACAAGCTCTTGCTTGCTAGCTTTCTTTTTAAGATTATAGATTAAGATCTCCAATCCAGAATGTTCATGACTTCAATGAAAACAACTTAATTTGACACAATTTTGGGGAGGAATGGAGCACTTATTGTAATAGTACTGCTTCTCTATCACACTATTTGCAATAATACTTGAACTGCTGTTTAGCGGTGGGGATTTTTTTCTGTTCAAGGGCCCAAACTCAGCATTTCTTTGCTTGTTCAAAGGGTAGATTTTAAAATATCAAATGAAAAAGCATATTTAATTTTTGTATTGGGAAGCAAGATTGTAAAAAGCTTTTAAGTGTAGTTTGGTAGGTTTTTTACAGGTACAGTTTATTGCTGAGAGGAAATTTGGAGCTTGCTTTTGCTATGTCAGATATTGACTATTGTCTGAAACTTACACTGGATAATATAAATTTACGGGGTTCATAGCTTGGTCTACCCATTGCTGTGGAAAAGTGAGTACATTTACAAAAAGATGCATAAAATTAGTTTTTCTTTTGATACATTTCCAGATTCCCCTGTTGTGAAAAGTGCTTCTCGACATACTGAACTTCCCACAGTTCCTAGGTTCCGCACTGCCGTCATTGCAGGATGAGGCACAAGGGAAACCGCATCCAGCTGTTTTAAAGCAGAGCTTTTCAATCGATAATATGTATCATACATCTTCTTTCGGGTCCTGTTTTTCATTTCTTATCTAGCAGTTCCGTGCAGGAACAGTACGACATAGGTTTTGAGCCTCTACTTTAGGTATGCTTTGTAAGAAAATCTCACAGTAAAGTCAATCAGTCAAAATCAATCTCTGTCCCATTGACTGTATTTTATTGACTTTCTTTTTCTTTTTTTCTTCACCTGACTCACTGAATACCATAATAATTTTCACCATTCCTGATGAATTTCACTATAATCTTCTTAAGGCAATTTTATAGCATGTTTGTATTTGAAACTTGTGATTCCACTACTTTATTTGGGCTGCAAGCCCTACAAGTAACTGACTTCTGCATTGCCGCTTAAAATGACGATTAGGATACTCATAGGTGTAGTTATTGTTTTCTAAGCATTCCAGAAGAATTTTATAGATACCATGCAAGAGAATTGAACCAGTAGAATTTCTTTATATGTTTGGCAGGATGACAGATATGCCATAAGAAGCATTATACTGTCTGATAAATTGCATTACCAAGCACTATTTCATATAGGTCCTGTCTCTTTAAAAATGCAGTCTCCTCTATTTGCCCTATTAATTGTTGATATGTTGCCATCCACGAGACAAAAATTAGAGCTGTAATTAAATAATCATGTGATGCTCCTTAGTGCCAGTGAGAGCAAACTCATTTTTCCAGGCCCTGATGGTCACTGATTATTGTATTACTACTGGCTTGCTTTATTTTTTTTTAATGGCTCTATATTGCTGGGTTACCTAACCACTGCCCTTCTTTTTAAAATTAAAGGAATTGAAGAACATTAAGTCACTTAATTGGCCAGTGGTCTATGGGGACACAAAGTAGTCATACCTTCTCTGCTTTTTGGTCACTCAATCGGTTCTACTGGGAGAACTACATCAGTGGTGTGGTTGCGTGCCATTTAATTTACACTGGTGTTTTGGCTGGGATGGATGCATATAGGGAATGCCAGGAGAATTACAAAAGAAGCAGGGTATTAAAATTCAGAAATGATTAAAATTGAAATAAAAGGATGCTGCTGCTTTGCCAGTACTCTGGCAGTCATAATGACACATAGAGATTAGTTTCCACCTTCATCTTTTCCTTCTTTCTCATTTCCTCTTGTTTATTGTTGACACATTTTCCTTATGTCTTTGCTTCTCAGCGCTTTTTTTCACTGTTATATATTCCTACTTTTTCTCTTTCCTTAAGCATGGAGAAGCTTACTTAACCTTATTATAACAATAACAGAATAGGTTATTAATATTTAATATGCACATGATTAAAATTTCTCTCTTAAACATAGGTCAGCTCTATTATTAACTGACATGTTATTTTTCATTAAAAAATTTTTATTCTGCCCTTACGGTTTCTCAAACACCCTTTACTTTGGTGGTGATTTAACACATAATGTTTAGAAAACTGTGTTAGGCTAGTGAAAAAAAAGAACTTACCAGTCATGGATAATCAATTATGCATGAATTCAGATATAACAGATGGAAACTGGTGAGTTAAAGTTTCTCTTTAGCTTCGTGATTTTTTTGTTTTGTTTTTGTGACACCTGTCTCTTATGTATAGATAAACATCTAACATAGCATACTGCTTTTCATGCGTCTTTGTGTTTTTAGCTTTTTGGGTTTGGGGTTTTTTGCTTCTTTTTGGTTTTGTTGGTGTGGCATAAACTTATTTTCCCCTGTTTATAACTTGCTATTTTTAATTTGTTTGTCTGTGAGCATTTCTATACTGCCTGCTTTTTCTAGGGCTGAAGTGTCCTGTGATGAAGCCAGCATTTAATCTTCCAATAAACTACACAATGTAATTTGACCTTAAAATTGTGTCAGCACGGTATTTTAAATTATAGGAGTTCATTTTTGCCTTCAGCTGCTCACGGACTGTAGTGTTATGACATTAAAGCAACAGGGCAGACTGCGGCTGGGCATATGTATTCATATATGCATATACGCACATTCTTGTGATTTTGATACTTATATAGGCGTTCCCTCCAAAGGCATTAATTAAATTTCTTTCAATCATTTGACAATGAAATAGATTGCTTTACTGCTTTTTATTAAAAAGTTCAGTATGGACTGAGCGCAATACTTCTTTTGGTCACGGAAAGATTTTTACGGAACTAAATCAAGCAAAAAAGACAATAACGCTTTGTGATATGCCCACAGCAATGACCACTTGGTATTAAGTAAATGAAGAGCTGAATATGTTTTCTTTTTCTTTTTACACAAAAATATCTAAAATTAGAGTTTTAAGCATGGGCTTAGATGTGAGACGAGTTTATGCGTAGTTCATTCATGGCAGTGTATTGAGCGATTCTTGTATTTGAAGGTGTCCCGTGTTTGAAAAATATGGGGTAAGTTGACTTGGACATTGTTTTTCTATGACTGCAATAATTTGGAGCATTTCTTCACCTGGACCCACCCACTTTGGAAGTGGCACATTTGCAGATGTGGTGCAGAGAGATTTTCCATCTGTATACCTATAAAGGAAAAATGAGTTGAGAGAATGCACTGCATCTTTCATAAGCATAATATTCCAAAACTTCTCATGAGCATCTTACCAATATTTGTGAAGGAAAAATCTAATACAAGAAGGAGTTTGTAGTATAACCTGACAGAAGCAAATTACAGAGAAGAGATCTTTCCCCACAAATTTTTGGATTTAACACAGGAACTGACTTTTACACACCTGTTAAGGCATTTCCTTCAAGTGCTTTCATGACTATAAACTACTATCATAAATATTAACCCAATTTTGCCCTAAAAATACTATATTCTAGTGAGTTTCAAACTGCTGCTCTCTGTCTCAGTTTGTTTCCATTGTAGCCACTTAGCAGGAAATCTAGAAACATAGTTGCTTTAAGCAAATAAATACGCCTAATACTTGAATACATTTTTGTTAATTTCTCTCTTTTTTTTTTTTTTTTCCTAAATCGGAACAAGTATTTTTAACATTTTCAGGGTGCTTGGAGTAACATTTTGAAGTTATTTGCTTTATGTTGTTTGCATTAAACTAAGCATACTCTGACACATATATAAATGACCTTTACCTTAGTGACACTGCATATGCTAAACCTTTTTTAGCTGGCACCTGGTAATATTAACAGGTATCTTGTTCCTTAAAAGAGCTGTGAATATTAACAGCTAATTGCTCCTGAAAAGAACTGTGAAAAACTCATTCATTTTGTCTTTGTTACTGTAGAATCATCTGAGTTTGAGATTGGAAGGAGCCCTAGAAGAAAATGCTAATTTGGCCAAAACCACCAACTTTCAATTTGTTTTACACCAAAACCACACATTTTGCATGTATTTTATGTACAATGAATATTGACTCCTGTCAAGTTTGGCCGTAATTAGATGCACAGTTTTACTTAAAAGGTTTGAACCCTAGCAAAAGTGTAGCAGAACCTGAGCAGAGTTCTGGGTTAATAATGAAACTGGAAACAGGACATTTCATGTGGTTTTGTGTTTCATAATGAAAGTTTGACATAGTTCAATTCATCAATCAGTTCTAACCATTTCCTTCATCTTAAAACTCTTCCATGTTTTCACTTTGTGTCAGGAGATTTTTATTTGTACTATCAGGTCAATGACAGAGATGATTCTCCTGTTGATGAAGAATTCCTGTGTAAGAACTCAACTGCAGTTTGAGCTCAACAGCAGGAACAATCTAAGCTCTAGATAATAATACGTGAATAATCCTCTGCAGAGCTAAGTGCAATGGTTCAGATGTTTTCTACCATAATGCACAGCTTTGCTTGGGCTGTGTGAAATTCATCCTTACCCAAATTGTTAGATCAAATTTCTGTATTCCTAAAAGCATGCTAACTGAGATAGAAGCACAGTGGTTGGAAGTGAGGGAAAATGAGTCACAAAATGGAAAAAAGCAGAACCAATCAAAAAATTGCAAACAACATTGCAAAACACTTTGGAGATAACTTTGTGTAACTTTCCTTTTAACAAGTAAAAATAACAGGAACTATGGCTTTATATGTCCAGGGATCATGATTTACATACTGTTAAATTAATAGAGCTTCTATTCAGACATGTCCCTAAAATACCCACTTATCAACTGACTCTTTTAGGTAAGAATTATATGCCCATCTCATGCCTAGGAGTTATCTAGTGCTGTGATGACAAGGGCTTTAACAGGAACCACTCTTTTTTCATCTCTCAGTGTCCCACATTAAACATCTTCACATGAAAGACCTAAAAATTATACCTCTGGGGGGAAAGCTGTGAAATTAGTGACCTGCTGAACATACATTTATGACATGGGAGACTTGGCTGCTCCTAAGATGCCAACTTTCCTCTTTTCTTCCAGCTGCCTAATTGCATTAAATTTTATTATATAAAGCTCTATTGCATTTTTTTTATTTGTTCTTTTTTGTGGAAGTAGTTGGCTGTAGTTGCCACATGGAAATTACGAGCATGACTCATCAAGGTCCTGGTCTAGTGCTAAGGATGGAAAAGAATATGGTCTTCAAAATGTTTTTTTAAAGTTGAAGCTTTTTATTTGAAGTGGTTCTGAAATCCACAGTCATAAAACATACTGGCTTATATTAAATAACATATAGATAATATTTGTGGGAGTTGATGTCTTACTATAGATAGCAAAAAGTGAACTCAGTTTGTCCACATAGCAGACAAGAGACTGTGCAACTACAGAGTAAGATTTATGGGATTAACCATTAATACTGATTGCTGTGATCTTTTGTGAGAAAGTGGGCACCTCTCTATTACAATTTTAAGCAGCTAAGATTTCTTGCGGCAACCAGGGGTGAAAGACTCACTCTTCTCATTAGTGCTCTTGTTCACCCTTCACTACATTATGCCAAGCAGATTTGTTGGATTTTACTCCATAATTTTCTTCCAGCATTTTGCCTCTCCATGACTCACCAAGGGGTGAACTGAAATAACTGTTGGGGCCACATCAGCAAAGTATGTATTTACTTCAGTTGCACAAGCATCTTAGTCAAAATAGACATACAGCTATGAAATGACTTGCACAAAATGGTGCAGTAGTTTGACTAAAAGTAACGTGTTTTATCCAAAATCATATTTTTCATATTTTTATTCAACTCTATTTAAAAAAAAGATTCCGTGATTGAAGTACATTGCAGATAATGTTTGCAGGAGTAAACGAGCCTCGTCACAGAGGCAATCAATAGGGAGATGTCTGTTTGTATATGATTTTACATATCTGCAAGCTAGCTGAGACATCCAACTACAAAATGCTGCACCATGGGACACTGTGTAGATATCTGATACTTCCCAGGGGGCTTGGGGTCTGTAAACTAATGAATGCACTACATGTAGCCCTATATGTAGGTTTTTCACCTCTGACGAATATGGTAAGGATAATTTACTTCACTTAATAACCAATTAAGTGCAGTTCAATACAGCTGACTATCGTAAGTTAAATATTCATTTTACGTAACTGTTTCAGGACATGGTGTGTGAGAGAACACAAACGAGCAGAAATTGCTCATGCAAAATGTGAGAGGGGACGACAGCTTGTGTGAGATGCCTTTCAGTGCTATGAATTTCATTTCATAGCACTTTTGCTTTTTGACAGGCATCCTATCCAAGCTGGGGCAGGTTGCAGTCAAAAAAATCTAGGTTGGTATGTAACTTTTGAGTTCAGCGTGGGGGATGTCGCAGAATGCTGTGATTCACATTGGTGTGCATTGGATTCTTGGGTCATATGTAAATTGAGGTTGCCGCAGTCAGGTTGGTTGAAGCATTTGAGCGGTGTCAGGCAACTATTGTTGTTGAGGGCAAAGCAAAGGGGAAGTTAGTCCGAGGAGGCTGAAAATCAACTTCAGTCAGAGGTGCAAAACTTGTAGGGCTGTGGGACTGTGTTGGCACAACAGCGGTGACCGTGCTGAGGTTTGCACAGGTGAGAAGGGACTGTAGGGTGCATCCTTTCCCTTCGCCCACACTTCTGTCTAACCCACGTGGCAAGTAGGCACAAGCCCTCCGGGGAGTCACCCACCTTCCGGCCACAGATGTTTACCTTCAGAAAGCCACAGAATGGTACTGTCATTGCCTTGCTGTCCAGCAGTTACCATTACCCATAGAGGTGCACCTATCACACCTTGCAGTGGGGGAAATGCATTCAAATCCCCACCGAAGGGAGTTTCCCAGCAGTCTCACTGCTGCTGCACAGCTCTGCATCACCTCCAGCACGGGCTGGTGCTTACGGGTTACCCAAAGGGCTGTAGCATTGTCAGTAGTACATATCTGTAAAAGTCAATCAGCTTGATCTCCCCAAAGAAATCTGATAAAAGAGAATACACAGCCATGCTGGTTTTGCTCTGCTGCCAGATCATTTCTGTTTGTATTGCACAAGAGCCAAGCGTCAAGATTTGGGCCCGTATTTCCTAATTTATTTTGAACAAGAAAATAGTGGAATAGAGACCTTAGGAGGCACTGAGGCAGCATGCCACGCTGGAGAATTTGTTTTGCTTTGCAGCTACTGAGACTGCTGCTTGAGAGTTAATTCACCATGGGGCTGAAAATACACAGCCCAACTTTTTAAATATTTGTCTTATTTCAACATAAGCTAGTGCAAAATGCATTTATAGATCATAAAAACAGTGCAACAACTTTATTAAGGATTAATAACCTTTATTAAGCATATATTTGCCTGCTGTATGTTGACTAGAAGCTATGAAAAATGTGATGTTACTATTGCCGCATGTTTAAATGATTGCCTGCATATGTATCCATGACAATATCTATTCATCTTCTGTTCTTTATATATGTTTTTATTATAAATATCTTTATTCTAGCTGAACATCTTAATATCAAAGTTGACACAGTGAAGTGCAAATTGGAATAGGTCAAATGAAAACCAGATATCTGTATCTTGAATTATTTCCAAGTAGTTCGGTATTGATAAGAGATATTTGATTGTTGTCTATCTGTCAAGACGTAGCAGCCTTCACTAATTCGTGCTTTCTAGTCAAAGCAAGGGTTCCACACTCAGCTTTCCAAGTCTGTAGTAAATACTTTACCAGGCATAAGTGGTGTATGGGAATTAGATTAATCCATGTGGTAGGGAGTTTATAAGGTTTAGTGCATATATGCAATTTCAAGAAGAGCTCTTTTCCACAATCATTTATCTCAAGCATAGGAAGCATATGCATGATTATATAATTAACAGAATATTTGTTTGTCAGTGTTTGGTTAGTGTGCGTAATAATATCATTATTAGGCCTTCTGTGCTCCTGTATTATCAGATTGTTATCTCCCAGCTCCTTTAATTCACTGTCACTGCTTTTTAGATTAATCACTTTGTTTTAATCCAAACATTTTTTTTTTATCATGAACAGAATGATTTGTGAACACCAAAACAAAAGTTATTTTAGAAGATTTTAATCTTTTGTTGTTGTTATTTGTTTTTGTTATTGTCATATCTGGTAATCATTTTTATAAGGCGGTATTTTAGTCCCAAATCTTGTTCCAGATCATATTTGCTCTATTCTAATCAGCTCTGCATGTCTTAAATTATCTTCAATGTCCTTTTCCTCCATCATGCTGCAGGCAGCATACTGCCAGCTGAAACTCTCACATCCTTCATGATTTTCTTCCTTAGTGGTCAGTCTTGCTTACTGCTGAAGTTTAAGTTTACATTATTAGGCTTTTCTGAAAAGGTTGAAAAAATAATACATTCATATTTTCCATTTTGCCCAGAAAGTTTGAACTCAACTAGTTAACACAGTTTTTCTCCAAATATTCAAATGTATTGGGAAATATATATATATATATGTATTTTTTTTTTTTTTAAGACGGACTGATTGATACTCTTATCTTGTTGAAAAAAGATTTGTTTCTAAACAAACAACCCGCTAGACAGCTACCCCTTGATCATATGTTATGGAAGATGTTATCTACATTTTCCCTTGTTTTTCTTTGTGAAACATGTTTCTTTGGTTTTGGTTTTTATTTTTTCCTTTTCAGCAGTCTCGGTAATGATCTTAGTAACCCTTTTCAAGACACACAACATAGGTACAACTTTTCATGTTTCATACATATGCCACCTCCACTTGCTCTGCTTTGAATAATAGTATTATGTAACAGTGTATTCATTTTCCAGCCTTGCATTTCTTTGCTTCTGAGATTATAATCTATTTTATGCACTACAGAATATGATAAATATTTCATGCATTTCACCCTATTACCATTTTCTTTTTCCTGCATGCCCTATATGCTGTTTGTGCTTATTTTAGTAAACATCAATGTGATTCCTTACCTAGTCTTGATGTATTCCTCTTCTTTAATAATAAGTAATACATGTGTAGTGCAAAATTTCCTCTTTATGGATTTAAAGATTTGCCCTTTCTGTGTTCAGAGGCCATGCTATTTTGTATATTACGGAACTGGTATCAACCTTCTCACTCACCTACTTTTGCTGCTGCCTCATGTTTGTATTGTTTTTGTTGTTGTTTTGTTGTCGCTTGTTTTAAAGTTACTGCCCTAAACATTTTGGTTATATACCTGTCTATGCAGCAATTCATGTTTTCTTAGCTCGATGATGCAACTTTCCCTTTAGACATAGTCTATTCAAACACTATGCATTTTATCAATAAAGAAGTTTAATTTTTCTCTTATCTCGCAGCTTGTACAAACTTGTTGCTTTCAAGTTTGGCTAGTTGGGTTACTTTTTTCCAAGTGCATGATGGGAAAAAGCCATGTCTGTCTCGCAGTTACTTATTTTGTCAATACTTTACCACCTTTTAGCTTTCACCTTTCAGGGGTGGCTTTTAGTCCCGCGTCTCGGATTCGACACGGGGACAGTTGTGTGGCGAGGGGATGCGGCACCTCGCCGTCCCGAGCCCGGAGCGATGTATCGCTCTCACCCACGGTGTGTTGCAGCTTGCTCTGGTTGGCCGCGGCGCCCACCAGAGCCGCGGTGGGTGATGCCCTCCGCGGAGCAGAGCTGGTTTCACCCAGCCTCGGCCGCCTTTCAGAACCGTGGCTGGTGCTTTTCTTTCACCCCTGTCGGTATCGACGGCAAGGGGAGGGGAGAAACTTCCTTCCCCCAACGTGGGCCGCTGGCTCCCCGGGGCGGCTCCTGCGGCGCGCCCCCACCTGCGGGGCCGCTGCCGCCGTGCACCTGCCCGGCGCGGCCCGCGCAGACTCCGCGCGGAGGGGCGGGGGCTGCGCTAGCGCGGCGCACCCGGCAGCGCCGGCAGGATATTGTTCAGCCTTCACCCCCGCCCCTCTTCCTCCTCCTCCTCCTC
>VZTE01001513.1:728145-743356 GCA_013397775.1 Eulacestoma nigropectus
AAGCCCTCCTTTTTTTGGTTAATCCTCTTTTTCTTGAGATAGACCAGTCTCAGAAAAGCAGCCCTATGGTATATTAGCATCGTCAGAAACATCGGAAGATGTTAACAGTTTGAGTCTGTAATTCTTTGCTTAGGTTACACTTAACACAGTTTAAAAAATTCTTTTTGAAAAGTGGCTAAAATAGGCATGTTTACTGTTAATGAGACGCATGACCTAAAGCAGATGGGATAAAGATGAATAGTGAACCTTAGCCTGTCACCTAACAGCATAAAGAAAAATAACAATTGCCTGAACTTCATCTGTTTGGTTGCATTCTTGAGGTTGCTTGTAAAGGTTCGAATTAATACATTGCCTCTTTCTTCACCGTATCGGGGAAAACAGCATTATGTTCAAACAAGAAAAAAAATAGTTTTCAAAATTGTCGTTGGCTTGTATTCTAGTGACATAGAAGTATATATATATATATATAAAGATTCCAAGATATTTAGGCTCTAATAACTTCGCTATGAAATGTGCAGAAAATGTATTGAATTACTAGGCAACTGAAAGAAAGTAGCAGTTATAGGATTCACACCAGTCTTTCTAAATATGACTTTCCCAGTATTAGTACTTGTAGTTGCTAATGTAAATACTAGTTCATACATTAATGTCTGTTGACCTGCCCTTAGTGATTATATTATTTATATATATATATATAACATAATTGTCTGTGTAGTTATACCTTTCCCTGTCAGAGAAAGGTAGGTAAAATACCTAACAATCACAACAGTATTGATTAATGAAATCATAACCAAAAAGATGCCTTTGCTCTCAGCAAGGTTTTTTAATATAGTTAGCAACACAGATTCTGATTACTGGCAAAAATCTTCTTAAAAGTTACTCTGTTATGTTGTAGGCTTGGGAGATTTTTAGTGATTTAAATGTAATTGTTATTCACGGACAGAGGTTTCAAAAGTTTATGAAAGGGAAGTACAATCATGCTAACATATACCTTTTCTTAATTTGCTATTGAAATTCTGGTTTTTTGGTTTCAAATAGCTGTGTCAGCATCACCCAGGTTTTAGGGTTTTTTATATGTAAGGGCTTCAAAAGTACTGTTGAAATTGTGGAGAATTTTTCCCCAGCTTTATGTTTGGTGAGGAACTATTCAGTTATTTTTCTTAATTGAATAAACTACTCTGTTTAACACTTAAAGCTTAACATCTGAAAAATTGCATATTTTGAACTTTGCAAAAGTTGATAAACTCTTTGTCTGATATTGGTTAGGAAACTCGAAAGCAACCATCTTCCGCCGCTGCTTTCGGAAGTTAAATGTCAAATTCTTTTCTAACTTCTATTTTTAAGGGGGAGAGGAATTGTAAATGGACAATAGTCTACATCTCTAATAAATCTGTTGCTCCTTCAACTAAAGTTTTAACAATCTCTCTATTGTTGTTCATCCATTTTATAATCAAATAGATCAAGAAATTTTTCATTAGAATCCTTCTCTCTCTCTATACAATAAAAACATCCGCGATTAATACCAAACCTTTCTGTGAGATTTGTAACAATAGCTGTCTTGGAGCACACACCTTGACAATCATCATCACTTATATGAGTCTTAGACTCTCTCAGTTTTAGTAGAATATCTCTGAAGTTTTTTATTTTTTAAAGAGGTACTCTGGTTGGCTTTTAAAAAATAATTCCACTAGATTATGATACAATCTCTCTGTAAACTGGGGTATGAGGTAATTTTTGAAGAATAAGTTTGTTTCTTTTAAAAAAGGCATTTCTTTCTAGTTAAAATAGTTGTCTATTCTTCTTTATGAGCTTATGATACATATATATCTGTGTCTGTACATGTGCAGGCTGTGTACGTATACATATGCGCACACGTGTACAACATATATATTTTTTTTTTGAATCATGGCAGGTGATCTTTAGAGGCGGGACTGAGTATGGATCATTTGAACGAGGCAACTCAGGGGAAAGAACATTCAGAAATGTCTAACAATGTAAGCGATCCGAAGGGTCCACCAGCCAAAATTGCGCGCTTGGAACAGAATGGGAGCCCATTAGGAAGAGGAAGACTTGGAAGTACAGGAACTAAAATGCAAGGAGTGCCTTTAAAACACTCTGGACACCTGATGAAAACTAATATTAGAAAAGGTAACACTTTTGATAATTCTACCTTAGAGAAATGTGATTTATAATATTTGTGGGGATAGCATACTTTTGCAGACTCTACTTCATTTATATTTCAAGATTAAAATCTCCATTCTAAAATACCATATATTCCCAATTCTGATATAAATCACATTTGGGAAATATAAGGTTCATTCTTGGGTGGAGCGTCTTGCTTTTCAGGGTGGAGTCTGATTTTTGTTAAGGTAAAGGCTAGCTGCTCTGATTAAAGTAAATTCTTACACTGAAATGTAAGTAATCTGCTGCATTAATTCTTTGACTAAGCATTGGGCTAAGAAACGCAAAAATAAGTAAGAGTAAATACTGAACCCCCCAAACAAATTCTCGCCTTTCCTCCTAATGATGGTCCTAAGATTGGAAGGGCAGCAGTATTTCCATAGCAGTTGCAAGTTGGTTTAAAGGAGAGAGTGTAAATCTTTAGGTATCACATTGGAAAAGTCATTTATGATGTCAATCTTCGCAGTTTATTTTCTTAAGTACAATTCATTATTGAACAATGAACAACTTGGGTGTCATATTTTTCAGTGGCTGGTTTGCTGTAATTAGACATTTACACAAGGAAAAGGCACATTTAGAATCATTGATGTTTGTATATGGATGGCTTTTGTTTGCATTGAAAATACTTTTAATGGACAATAATATACAAATTTTACTTATCAAAATGTATAAGTCTTTTTGACCATGTCCTGCGGGCTTGCTAATTTAAATCAAAATATGCTGCATGTAATTTGGCATATGTCTTAAAACAACCTCTACTTTTCCTAGTATAATCAGTTATGTTTATAATCCAGATTTTTCTTGTGTTTGCTAGGCAAAGTGCAAAATGCAACCAAGACTATTAAACGCACAAAGTTAGAAGGCAGAGGAATTTCATTGTGTCTGATGCATAACATTTATCGTACAATCATTTATTTTTTCCTCGGTTTGGCGAAAACAAAGAATATATTGATCCTGAAATGAACAGACACAGCAGTCCGTATTGTTAGATCTTTATCTATTAAAAATGGAAAAACAGCACTTCAGCAAATTCTTTGGCCTCTGCTCATGATTACCCTATTTATTGATTGTTTGCCAAGAATGTATGCATCTTAAGAAAGCCAGGGTAAGAGCATTAAAAATATAATTTATTACGGCTTTTCAAGCAGAGTGCATTAACATTGTACAGTGAAGCAGTGGGGCTGTATAAAAAGGACTTTCTGACGCCTGCAAACATATAAGTTCCATAAATTCCTAAATAGGAGATTTCAGCTGTCTCTGGTATTATGTGATATTTGCACAGCAAACTTTAATGCCAGGACAGTTTTAGACAAGGATTCTACAGAATTCACTGCTCCTTATGGCAGACGTGCTGTTTACACAGACTCGTAAACCTTCAGCAAAAGCTCTAACACTGCCTTCAGGTTTAAATCATGCTGTATTTTTAGCAGAGAGCACTGACCAATGCTCTCCCCTTTAATACTAGAAGGTTATGAAGTTGCTGCACTTGGAGGTCTTGCCAAGTACTAGCAGGAGTGATCAGCCAGCTGAGATTGTGGTCTCCTGTATAACATTTTTCACATTAACAGAAGGACACTAGTGACAGTTTGCTAAAAGATTTAGTGGCTTGATTTGTAGTCAGATGATACCTGTGTCACACTACCAGGATCCACCTCTGATAATCTACGCTGTGCCTCAAAATTTGGCCAGGAGGCTCTCCTGTGTTGTTTGAAGTACTGCATTTTCCAAAATGCTGCAACTCAGGAAACCATGTACCCGGCAAAAAGGGTGCTGATAAGCAGCGAAGTACCTGTGTGTTGTGTCTGATTATAGCTTAATTGGTAGGAACTGATAAAGGGAAAAACAAATATGCTTTATCTGGTTTTGGATGTATCTGCCGTTTGTTAGAATGAGGCTTTGCTTGCACTTTATCTTCAGGAATTACTGGTGAAACTGCTTAAGAATTTTGAGCCTTTACTCTGAGTCAGACGGTAGTAGGTGAAACATCAATTGTGAGAGCCTGGAAGGCAGAAAAAAACCAGAAAACAAACCACCACCTTTTTGCAGATGAATCGTGTGTGTCCACAGCTTATTTAAAACCAGTGAAGTAAACACCACTTTGCATGTACTGCTTTTGCTTTGGTCTTCTCTCCCTTCCTGGCCAGTCTCACACAGATCACAGAAAAAAAAAAAAAGCCAAAAAAAAAAGGAAAAGAAAAAGGAAGAAAAAAAGCTCCTTCCTGCACTGCATAAATATTGGCAAGTTTTTGCTCTTGTCTTTCAGTCTTTCATGCTGAGCCTATTGGGCAAACTGGAGTAAGTTTGTGAGCTTTTCCTTGCAAGCCTGAAGGGGTTTGTTTGCCAGAGATTGGCTCTCTGGTGAACAGATGTAGTTTAAACATACGTGCTTAAGAGGTATCTTTTCTATCATGATTTCTTACTATATGTTAGAGCACAAATCAACAAATGTGGTCTTACTCTGTTGTCAAGAGCAAACCTTCCTTTTAGACTACAGCATGTCTGATGCACCTTAGCAGGTTAGGAGGTTTCCATAAGTCTAGAGGGCAGTGGTTATAGAGGCATTAACATTGTAGGGCTAATTGGAGTTCCTGGGTGCCCTGTTAAAATAACCCTTGTCATCATTTATGCTAAAGATGATACCCCTCTGGCAGGCTGCCATAAGACAGTTCTGTACACCTCCTTTTAACCCTTTTGCTTTCTGTCATTAAGAGATCCTAACCTGTGCTGCTGGAGACAGCGGAACAGGATCAGAGCTTAAAACCACAGGTCATTGTGTCATCCATGTCCGTCTGGGAGAGATTTTCATGAAGTCCAGGAATCTGATTGCTGGGAGAGACTTTGTCCCTAAAACAGCTTGGGTCATTTGTTACTTCTCACTCTGTCATCAAAAGGGAGGAAAAGAATAAAATAAAATATTTTTTTTAAAAAAAAGGCAAAAAGAAAGAAAAAAGGTTATTTGCTTAATATTCTCTGCAGTGTATGGAAGGGTTTGCCATATGATGCTACAAAACTGGAAATTAGTAATTAACTTTCAGGCATGCCAAAATACCATTGTGGGATCTAAAGTGCAGCAGACAACAAGAACAACAAAAATAAGCCTGAACTGCAGGTACACTTCTTAAAGCGGCATTGAAATCATGATTTGTTCCTTAAAGATGCGAGTGAAAGTAGTGCTCAAGTGCACTCAGTGAATGAAGCATGAATTAGTGTTAACTTTTGCCTTGTTTCCTTGTGTACTCTTTTCAGAGTGAATATATAACACACAAGGTGATTTGTTGTTGATGTTGAAAGCAATTAAATATTTTTGGCAGGACTAAGAAAGTTTTAATGTTAACAAACAAAATTATGTGGCTGGTACTAAAATGGCTTACAGTGAAGACATCTGCAGTATGTATTTAGGTTCTCATGCTGCCTGCTACTCACAACAAACCAGGCAGGACAGAGAGAATCAACTTCTCTTCAGTGAACCTTGTTATTTCTATAGAAGGTAATTCTTTAAATCTGTATCTGATCAAGTGAGATAAATTTGCCTTTCTGCCTTTCAGGGAGATGTATGTTTTGTAGAACTTTCTCTTTTTTGGGGAGGGTGAGGGGGAAAGGACTCGGGGAATATGTTGATCAAATATTTGTGATGATTCTTGATGCCTCCTCTGCCTGTTCGTACAGGTTTTATTTACATAACGCTGTATAGACCCACCTCTCTACTATAACTCAAGTTTAATATGTTAAATTTAATTTTTTTAATAGGAAGTATGCTTCCAGTTTTCTGTGTAGTGGAACATTATGAAAATGCCATCGAGTATGATTCTAAGGAGGAGCATGCAGAATTTGTGTTGGTGAGGAAGGATATGCTTTTCAACCAACTGATTGAAATGGCATTGCTATCTCTTGGATATTCTCACAGCTCTGCTGCCCAAGCAAAAGGTAAATAAGATTATGAAATTGTACAATGAATTGTGTTTGTTTGTTTGGGGGAGGGGCATGATTTCTTTCAGGAATGCAATGCAGGTTTTACTTCTTAAACTTCTGGCAGATTCTGCCTCTGTATTTTTTTTTTTTCCTTAATGTGTTTTTATTTAGTTAGTGCACATTTTGTTCATGGGGAATGTGGAGGTAAATTCCTTTTTTTTTCCTTTTTTTTTTTTTTTAAGAAGAAAAAAGACTGAATCATTAGTATGCTTATTGACCTTAATAATCTGCTCCACTGAGGATCCACAAGGAAGTGTAAAGCATATTTGAGCAGATGGACTGTTGAGAGTCAACTTGCATTTATGACTGAATATCCAGCTCTGTTTCTTTTATTTTGTTCCTGATGGTTTTATAGACTGCAAAGTAATTTTTTTTTTTTTGTGCTCAGTTCTTGCATTGCAAAATCCTTTCTAATCTATTAAGAGGAATGCTAACTATTATGTCCTATTGAATTCATGGGAACTTAGGAAAATATACTTCTATACATATTAAAAAAATCTCTACTGTAATGCGTTTGTTTAATTTCATAATATAGATAAAACCTATCCTTGGTGGTGTGTGGGTGGGGGTTTTTGGAGGGGGGGGTGTTCTTTTGTTTTGCCAGATTTAAGAGGTTAGAAACAAAGGTGGCAGTCTTGTTAAAATCAGATATTTCTTTTGCCCCTAGGAATTAGGTAAATCACTTTCTTTCAATTTTTCCTGCCCTTCTTGCCCACTCCCCCTCCCCTCCAAAAATTACAATCCTGCAGGGCTTATCCAGGTTGGGAAGTGGAATCCAGTTCCACTCTCCTATGTGACAGATGCCCCTGATGCTACAGTAGCAGACATGCTGCAAGACGTGTATCATGTGGTCACACTGAAAATCCAGTTACACAGGTAAGTCATAGACCAGTTCTGGGATGTGAACTGTTACTTGTCTGCTCTTAACTGTTAATATTGCTTGTATTTAATTCCCACTATGCTTTGTGCTCAAAGTACAAAGGCTTGCCTAAATTCCTTTTTAGTTACTCTAATTCTTCTTTAACTTACAGTATACTATTGCAGAAAACTTTTATAGCTCTGATACATAGATTTTCTTTGGATATCTCATTAAAGCTATATTGCATTTTAGTCAATTAAATGATGCATTACAAGAAGGCATTTTACATAAAGTTTACTTAAGAGAAAAATATTTTTGCATATCATGAACAGTACCATCTGTGTGCATTTTGTAAAAGAATGACTTGCTCACACTTATTGTTGCTGTCTAGGTTCTTAAATTTCACGGCAACAAAAAAGAAAAAACAGTTAATATATTAATGCTTTTCATGATCAGTCGTGAGAAAGCATTACACCTTAAATTGTTTTACCAAGCGCATCAGAGCAGGAAGGTAGAAGTAACATGAAAAAATAGTCGCCACATGCAGCTGATGTATAATTCATGCATCAATACAGCAGATGTGTTGTATAAAGTAATTAACTAATCGGAACAATCAGGAGACCGAGAGCAATCTCCAGATGCATCTGCTTGATGCGCAAAATGAAATCTGTCTGTCTTAAAGGAATGTTCTGCAGCAGGATGCAATCTTGTAATAATCCCTTTTCTAATCTGTGTTTCAAATAGTTGCCCTAAACTAGAAGACTTGCCTCCTGAACAATGGTCTCACACAACAGTAAGAAATGCTCTGAAGGACTTACTGAAGGATATGAACCAGAGTTCATTGGCCAAGGAATGTCCCCTTTCACAGGTACTTAGCATAACATGTAATAAATAATAAAGCACTATAGGCAACGGTGATGTGAGATTTGAGATTTCTACAGACTGTAGCAAGTAGTACCCATGGAGTGGATCTGCCAAAAATGCAAATGCATTTGACCACTTCATGATCTTTATAAATATGCCTGATTCATTTTGAACATAGCCTTACAACGTTTCCCATGGGAAGTTGTGAAAGGTTGTTTACACCACACTAAAATCATCTCACAGCAAACTGGATTTTAACTGGTTTTTGTCTTCAGTCTTTGAACTGCTTTGATGCAACTACTTTTTTCAAGCACATGTGTTGAAGATGTTAAAAGGCTCTTTACTTACTGCTGTCAAAAGTACTATTGAATCTGAATGCTTGTTAGATAACCTACAGTAGTTTTAAATGCTAATTCATAAACTGAGACAGTCTTTGGCATGCTATATGAGAGGGGAATAAAGAATAAAGCTCTTTGGGTGATATGTTGTTGTTGCAAAGAACCAAAGGAAAATCAGTCATTTATTAGGTCTAATCAAAATATACCTAAACAAAAATGAAACCTCAATTTATGCATTGCTAAATATTGAACCGATGCGTTCCTCAAGCCTTAGTTGTATTGTTCTATTTTTGCCATTCTTTTTGTTCTTCTCTTGTCAAATTACTGCAAAGGCGCGACTCATTTTTCTGTGCAGTATGGTGTCCAATGATGCTGTGGTGGGAACGTGTTATTTTTTTTACCTTTTAAATTTTAAAATATATTTCATTGTGGTGCAGTGAAGACGAATTCAGTATACAAATAACTGATTTTGGTTGTGGGAGGGAGGGGAAAAGAGAAATTAAGGAAGGAAAGGTATTTTTATGGGGATTTTATTTCTCTTGCTTAGAATACTGGCGTCTTTGTCTCTGAAAGACTTCAGTTAATCTACAGAAGACTAGTCTCCTCTTCTGTCTATTTTTCATGAAGATAGATTAGTGGACTTGTTTCCCATCACTTTTTTTTCACTATGGTTAGATTGTTTTCAGTGATATGGCTCCAGTATAGGAAGTTTTGAAGTGGAAATAATCAAAATTATCTTCACTGGTTGCAAACCATTCCAGTAATATGTCTACAAAGTTTTTGTATGTACCTACTGTAAAAGCATGGGAGCTTTTGCACTGCTGGCTTATGGGGGCTGCAAATAACTTGGGATTTTTCTCCATTTTAATCTAATAGTGCTACTTTTTACTTGATACTGATGGAAAGCAAATAATTTCTATTGAGATGTAATATCTCATTTCTATTTGGACATTGTGTTTCACAGAGGAGTTTCTGTATATATGTATATATAAAGCAGAAAAAAGCTTTTAAAAGGAATGATTTACTATAGACAGTATCATGGTACTGGGGGCAATTCAATAATTACATTCTTCTAAAAATTTCTTTCAAACTGTACTAAATTTTTCTATAATAACTTTAATGGACAAAAACCCATCTTGCTTAATAGCAGCTCTTCAAGTTAATGTTTGAGATGACTAAAACTCCAGACTACAGAACTCTGATTTGGGACTGTGTGCTTACTGGTTTGCATTTCTTTATTTGTAAAAGAATATACTTAAAGCCGTGAGCTTCTTACTGTTGTTCAAAGCATGTTTATTACTTTTGCCATCTCTGTCTTCACCAGTGCTGCCATAGTTGGGTTGCAAGAATTTAAATAGCTTCTGCTTTTCTTTTTTCTTTAAAAACCAAACCGTATTAAGCTTAAAATACATTTATTTATTCTTAACTTTTGGAAAAACAAGCTGTTACAGCAGTTGATCAAGAGCCCATCAGTCAGTCTGAGTCTTCCTGTTAACCTCTGGGAGCTTGAGGGAAGATGTGTTGATCTGACAGTGTCCTTTTCACATGAGTAAATTGATCTGAATACTTCCCTTATTTGCCTTACCTCTAACTCCTTGTATATCACTCCTATGGAAGGGGCACTGATTTAAGAGTGTCAGTGTTTTTTTAAAGGTATTAAAGTTTGTGAATTGCCCTGCCATGGTGTGCTCCTGCAGCAGAGATGAGAAGTAAGAGCAAGGCAGAGGTCAGGAGACAGTGTTTCCTTAGGGAAGCCATCCAAATGCCAGCATAGGAGATTCTTCTGAGAGCAGGGAAGGGATCTCTGCCGTCATGCTCTTCCATGGGTATAGGTAATGCCATATGAAGTGCTTCATCACAAATGCAAACTAATGCAGTGACACTGTACCATAACTTATTAACACTGTTATGGATATAATTTATTAACCACAGAAAAATGACTCAAAGTGGAAACGAGACTAAGTTATTGTTTTCTGTCACTGTCATTAGCAACACTCTGTTTTGTGTAGGTATGGAAGGACTTGTTTTAAAGTAATTAAGCTGCTGTGCTCAATGCATGGCATCTCTGAAGCCCCATTTTCACTTAGAGTTTTCTGTATTTTCTGAAGCAGTCTTGCTTTTTGTATATTAAAAAATTGCTCATATTTGTTCAGAATACTGGCATTCTATGTACTGAAAAAAACTAAAAAAAATTGAGCAAATTATTTTATAGTGCAGATATACTTAATAGCTTGAAAATATGTGAACAAAACTGAGAACCAGTCTGTTTCAATTACAGAGTCTTGAAAACTTAAAAGCATTATTTGCGTGGTTTTTTTCTTTTAAATTTTTTAGCCATTTATTTTCTTGTCCGACTAAAACCTTGGGGTGTAAAGGTACAAACTCATCACTCCTTTCTCAGTAAAATACCGCTGTGACTCTTGCTCTCATTAGGAGAGTTGAATACATGGTCCTTTTTGAAGCGACTGTAATTCTCACTCTGTGACTGTGTGGCCACCCCTGAAGGTGAGGTTTATTACTCAGTATATGAGGCCACATCGTGGGGAATCCCTATCAACCTGACTTGGAGTGCTTAGGACGGACCGGGGCAAATGCACAGCTCTGAGTTGCTGTGGAATTGCAAACAGCCGTCCAGAGATTTAGACTGCTTGGTATCAAAAATTTGAGACAAGGTAAAAGGACACTGCAAATTTTGCATGGAAAAGCCAAGCTTGTTCTGAATTATGCACTGAAGTGCATATTTTCATGCTTTGTATCGGGTTTGCAGATTTTATTGCTAGAGACTGACACCATGTGCAGATGCTGACTGAAAGACTTTTTGCGTTTGATACGCACAGCTTGCTTCATTTCTGTTTCCTCTCCAGACCTCTTTTGATGGGGAAGGCAACTTGGAATTTAATCTAGGGCTCAATTTTGGGCCGTCTTGTGCATTCCATTAAATTGGTCTATCTCGCGAGTGGCCTAGATCTCATTTCCCTCCTGTTTTGGCTCTTCAGTCTCCAAAGGGTTGTAAAGAAATTGTTCTACCATCAATTCTTATTTCCAAACCCTTGCACAGAAGCTCTACTCTACCTCAGTCTTCTGGGAGCTGCTCTAAAGTGATCAGGCAGGCAGGCAGCTCTGTTGCATTTACTTATTTAATGTTAGTCCTTCAATGTCTCGCCTTAGTCTTAGCATTTTCATACTTCACTTTCACAGTTTTGCTCTTTTGTGTTTTTAGTGCAGAAGTTTCTTACTTGCACAGTTAATAACTGAAATACCTCAGGCTGTATTTATTCTGATATTTATAAGGGTTTTTTTGTCTTTTGCCCCTATTTAATTACTGCATCTTTCTCTCTTTCTCTGTGTATTTATATATATGTGTGTGTGTGTGTGATATATATACATATATATGTGTATGATATATATGGTTGGATCAACTTTTATGAGGAAGAGGAGAGCAACATGGTATTGGTCTGAGAAAAGGACAGGAAATTCTTTTGATAATTCTGGAACAAACTCACTGTTCTTTTGAACATTTAGATGTACCCCTTATCTTGAGATCATGTAACCTTTTCCACGAAAAGAAGATAAGTCACCTACCAAATGAAGAGATTGTAGAGATTAATTAGTATCTGGGCACTGCTTTGGAAATATGGCAGTGATCAAATGACATTGACTTTTCTACTGGTATTATCTTGCCTGGTTTTTTTCTACAAAAATATTTTCTAAATGATTGTTGTTATTATTCACAAAGAGGCACTTTATCAAAGCACTGCAAAAGCACTTTCGAAGCAAGATATTCTTTTTCTTACCCCATAGTATCCTGAAATGTTAGGGTATTTGGGGTTTTCCTTTTTTTTTTTTTTTTCCCTTTTACTCATCCTTTGAGACTGTTTGTATCTAGTCTGACTCTCAGGACAACCATGAGTCAGTGCATTATAGACGAGAAATTCCAGGCCTGATCTATAGTAGAATTTTAAATCTCAATGGCTTTTTGTTAAATATTTTGTAGGGGACATGCAATATTTCAAAAAAATATATCCAGAGGCTGTGATACTTGGGGACATAGTAATTTACAGACTATTTAAAAATTTTTGGAAGATATTTGTGTGTTCCCCTCTTCCCCCGCCTATAATGTCATTTATGTAATTTTGCTCTTGGTGATGAGGGAATAGCGTTATTTCAGTCAGAGGGATATATGCTTGCATTCCATGAAACATACACATACACAGAACAAGTGCTGGTACGATACCCAAGTCTGAATAAGTTTTGCACTTGTGACAAATATAACTATCCTGACTGCATTTTTAACAAGCTTTCATGCTGTAGTGAATGCTTCTCTGCATCTGACATGGGCACGGTATAGTTCATATACTTTCCTTTCTGTTCAGATATCCTGCCCTGGATTTGTAAGATGTTGTGTGCAGACGTTATATGATCTGGCAGAGACAACAGACAGAAAGCTTTCTTGGAACATCAGTGTTTCTCAGTTCACCTGATCTGAAGGCACTTGGCCATCATAGCTAATAGGCAGCTCAATAGAAATCCTCTCATATTTCCACACCGCTGTTCTGATCCACCCTTCCAAAATCCTCACCAAAAAAGTTGTGTTTGCTGAAAGTAAAATTTCTGTACCTATAGATAATCAAGGAATGAGCTATTAAGAGTTGCTAAAATACATACTTTTTTATGAGCAGTTTTTGATTCATGCTTTGCTAAACCAAAAGGTGTTTTTTGCCCCCTCCCCTTTCAATTTTACCTGCCTAGACCTGAGATCAAGTCTTTGGATTTCTTTGTTGCTCATAAGTCTCTTCTGTCTTCCTTCCCTCCCCCAATAATTAATAACCTGAGTAAGGAATGCAGCTCTTTTTTCTGCTTTAGAAGTTACTGTACTTTAGATTTTAAAGATGTCATTAATTATTTCGGGGAAGTAAATCCTTGAGGGCCTGGGCTCAGCTTTTGGCAGGCAGGGCTTTTCAACCCACCCCCCACTTGCTCCAGAGCATTTACTGTGATGTCTCTTCAAGCTGACACGGTGTCTGGATTTTTAAAACATTTGCAATTAACTATTAAAATTTGTGCCTGTAATTTTTAGTCATCCAGGTAGAATGGGCAGTGCAGAGCCTGTTGCTGATGGGATGAAGAAGATGTAATATGTGTTTTGGTAGAGCTGTGTGAGGACGTTCACAGGGTACTCAGCTTTTCAATCGATTGATCATAGATGCACCTAAACACTCTCAGTGTTAAAGCTATGCCAGTCTATCTGCAACTGTTTAATCCGCGTAGCACCCTATTAAAGGCAAAAATATATAGGTGTTTTTTTCTTCCTCTTCATTAGAATTAAGTATAACAAAGATGTAAAGTCACTTTCTGAAACAGTTATGAGGCCTGAAATTATTGTGGGAAGAGGGAAAAAACATGCTTTGTTCCTCAAATAAATGCAGTTTCTGATTCCAGGGGAGTCTGTAAGGTGTCAGCATGTCCCTTAGTATCTGTGCTATAAAGAGGTCTTGTGCTTCTGCTTCTGAAAAGTGGAAGAGTCCAGGAGAGGAATGGTGCTACTGTTGAATTTTTAGTTGTTGTTGTTTGTTTTTTTAATTTTGTTTTTACACTCCTAAAGTCAGGAGTTATAAGCACCTGTCCTCCACCAGGCTGTCTTGTGAACAAAGTACGAAATTAATGCATTTTTGGGACTGTGTCCCACTTTGAATACTAACCATTTTTGATTGTATCTCAGCAATTTTGAGAACTGTGTCATGTGAATGATTATCTGCATCATATGGACTTCAAGTTTTAGGGAAGTTACAGAATGAAAAAGAAACACAGCACGTTTTCTTCGGATACATTTTCCTTCTAAACCATGTATGTGTTGTAGAACTGAGCCCTACCTGACCTCTGTTTTCACTCGGTTTTCCTGAAATGGTATATAGAATAACTTGCATTTTCAATATTTGTGGTGATGTTCTTCTTTTTGTAGATACATATATACACATAACCATGCGGTTTTTTTTTTTCTTCTGGGTACATTTAGTGGGTTAAGAGGCAGTCAAGTAATGCACTTCTACAAAATTTTTCATATTTCTTGCATACCTCTTAAAACAGTCACAGCCAAGTGCCAACCCTGATTAATTTATTTTTTTCATAACTTTATTAGAGAGTTAACAAACCACTTCTCCAGTGTTCTTTAAAGCAAGATTGCAAATAAATCCTTTTTTTTCTTCCTCTTCTTATTGGCAAATTTTTGGCTGTGGAGTACTGCACAAGTATAAACAACATGAGAGATCCTTTAACATAACATGAGAGAGCCTTTAGTCGCTTTGCTCCCTAGCTTTGGAACTCATTGCCAATTGAAGTAAGGAAAGCTTGGCTGTTGGGACTTTTAAATCTAGACTTAAAAGTTATTTGTTCTGTTTAGTATTTTTAAAATGATTCTATTAGGAATTGTATGTGCTTCAGTTTTAATTTTAACTCATAATGATTGTAAAGCACCCTGGGATGCTTGCATGAAGGGCGCTACAGAAACCCAAGATTGTATTGTACTGTGTTGTAATGTATTGTATTATTACATGGTACTGGAGTTGGACCACGGACAATTCATATAGAAAGCATTTGAATACTCAGCTAAAGATAAGGAGTGTGTGTGTGGGGGTACTGTCTCTTCTTGCTTCTTTTCCCCCTTTTCTGTCAGTTATTTTATTAAATTAAATTAACATGGCAGTTATTCCCTGAGAAATGCCAGCATAATTTACTGCTGCAAAGGGGCTCAAAATGTAAACCAGATGATAAACTAAAAATAAAAAAGTCCACATTAAGATTTAATTGCACTTCCCTTTCTATATTACGTTCTTATGTAAAATACATTACAAAACAGTACATTCTTTATCACTTCCTTCACTTTTAACTGAATTTCATTAACAATAAAGAAATATATTGTCTCTATTTTCGGTAATGTCACTTGACAGTTAATCCCTTAACTTGATGTACATGTCTTTAAGATTTTTTTTTTTTTTTTTTTAAT
>VZTE01001513.1:743408-776608 GCA_013397775.1 Eulacestoma nigropectus
TTTGTACTGTGTTTAAAATTTTTTTTTTTTTTTTTTTTAATAAAGAACACGATAGCACTGACTGGAGCCAAGTATTGCACAATCATGTGATTTGCAAGTTTCCCAGCTCGCAGCTTTGCCAGTGCAGGTCAATTCACACCTGCCACACTTATGCCATTCTGGTCCTCATGTTGCTTTTCTTCAGTGATTGTCAGAGGTAGAGAGAGTTGTGCATGTGGCTCCTTCCTTCCCCCCTCCCTCCCCACTCCAAATGTGTGGTAAACCTTGTGCATTGGAAGTGTCTCCTCAGGAATTAAATGAAGTTTAATTTCTGTCCCTTAAAAAGCTGCTATCCCCATCGCCAATTAAGCCTTCTATTTAAAGGGCGAGGAGATACGTATGTCTACATCTTAATCACTGCTGTGACTGGTTTGCAGAGACCTTCTCTGACTGGTTCAGTTATTACTAGCAATGGTGGGAGGCACAGGGATCAGCGTGGTTATAAAACCTACCCAAAAGCTGAGCAAATTCTGTAGGTGCTGTAGCGTCACTGTCAGCAGATTTGAAGCTGAGGTACATCTGTGTTAGGGGATGCAGGGGTGTAGGCATAAGGATGCGCCAGCAGAAAATTACTTGAATTGGTAATAATTTTTACCTGGCAGGAGCAAAAGCAAACAGGACTCACTTGTTGAGAGGCAGTGCTCAGAGACATGCAACTCTCACCTTGTCAGACCGGACTCATTGCATGCCTTCACTCTAATCATAACTTAGAAGACAAGAAATGAGTTTCTCAGACTGGTCAAAACTCTCAAAGATTGCTCCCCTACCATCGCCATTTTTTTCTTTTTTAATTAGTAATTAAGTTCTTCCTTTTTACATCCAAGAACCGTGGTAGGAGAACCCTAAGGCGAGGGTGAGCTTTGTCTCTCCTTCCTTGGACACTTCCTTAAGAACAGCACAAATGGTATCAGATTCTGCTGGTGCCTTGCAGCAGTGATCAGAGGACAGGTTTTTCAGGACAGTAGCAACCTGAGACGTGCCTCACTCAAAGCCATGGAATAAACTGCTCAAAAGGGAAAAGTTCTGTTCCCCAAAGATGGGAACACATGAAATGTTCTCATATACACCTGTCTCATTTATTTTTACTTTGCTTTTTAAGTACTAAGATTTCCTACACTCAGAATTGTAGTTCTTCTATAAGCTTGTGCCAGAAGAGGAGGGGAAAGTGTGCCTGGCTGCGCCACTGTTCCAAGGGATTTGATAATTTACAGTAACCTGTCAGGGAGAAGGATGGGGTTTGTGATGATGAAAATCTGAGACACATACAAAGGATATTGGTATCAATGGCCTTTCTAGAGCCAGAGAGGAGATTTCAGCTCCATGAGTTTACTTAGGGTGTTTGTATTTGAATCAGTATATTGGGACTCTTAGAATTTTAAGGGTTGTGTGTGTGTTTATATATTTACGTATATATATCACAATAAAATGCCACCAAAATATATGTGCCAGCTAGCACATCCCTGAGCTCCTAAAGGAGTGTTCCTTACTCTGCACTTCTTGTAAGGGGATCTTTGTGTGCTAAACCTAATTCAGCTCATTTTTTTTTTAAATTTATATCTTTTAATACAATGACTACTTAAGAAAAATTTAGTAAATAGAACCTCAAAGTGCACATACATATTCCTCATGGAAAGCTAGCTGGAACATTTCTCTTTTGAGATACCTTCATTGAATCTTGGATCTTTTTATGAGTTCTTCAGAGCATTTATACTTTTCAGAAACTCTTGCTAGTGAAAGACAGCAACACAGAGGCAAAACTAGTATCTTGGCTAACATAGCTGCTTGCAATGTCACCTCTATGATTTTACACAGCAGAAGTTAAGCAAATTTCATACTATAAATTACTTTTCTCCTGACAATTTTTTATGTTTTTCTCAGTGTGGAAAGAAGTTTGTTCATGTGCTTTTAGCAATAGAATTTGGGTCTGTATGATTAAGAATAACCAGATGTACAGGTGGTTTATAAAGAGGCACGTGACCTGGAATAGTAAAACTGAGACTTAACCATTTAAACAAAGGATAGCTAAGGGTTGTTACACTAGGCACTAGAGGGGTTTTAAGCAAGCAGTCAGAGGCATGAGAAATGCACTCACTAGGAGCAGAAATCAATTAAGTTCAAACTAAAAGCTAGTTGTACGTTTTTTAAAAAAAGAAAGAAAAAAGGTACATAAAAGATAATTTAGACATTACAGGAAAAGATTACAATGGATGTGGTGAAAGATCCAGCACAAGAAGTCTTCAGATAAATACTAGATGATTTCTCTAGCTCGGCCACTGGTAACTTGGCTGAACTCGGAAATTGCTACATGAAGTTCTAGGATCTCTTTTTCTGTAGATTCCAAAATCGATGCTCAAAATGGCCTCTTTTGATGTTAAAAATCTGCAAAAACTTATGTAGAAAATGGAAAAGAGATCAAAGGAAAGGCTTATCCTTAACACCAAAAGAAATTCAGCAAGACAACTGTTAGTGCTACTGAGTCTGATGACTTCTTGTCTGGACATTATGCCTTAGGGCTCAACTTCATGCCAGACATCTGATGCTTTGCTTAGCAGAACGGTGGAATCCGAGAAGAGACTTGCTGAAAATCATGTCCTATTTCCCAGCAAGGAAATCTTCCTTAACGTGGTGGATAATGTTAAGCAAAAACCTGTAGTGAAAGCAAACATTGTGGCTGGGTGAAGATAGAGCAATTATCAACATCTGTATCAGGAGAATGTATATACTGCAGATTTGTAGAAAATTTTAGTGTACACAAAGCTGACTTTAATGCATTAATAGGTCTAAAATGTCTTGTATCACACAAAGCATTTGCATTAGGTTAGTATTTGAAAGCATATTCATTAGGACAAGCATTCCAGATAGGAAACAAGGCAGAAGCACTCCGACCTGGCTGGAACAGAGTGGTTGGAAAGAAAAGCAATCCACCAGGGGGTGGTCTGAAGGGGGTCTCAGAGTTTCACCAGATCAGTCCGTGAGATCTCCAAGACCCCACCTACCTCTTTATTCCCACACAAGAAATGCTGGTCGGTATCTTGGATTATTCAGATTGTCCTCTCAGGTTCTAGTTTCCTCTAGTTCCATTCATTGCATCCCAAGAACAGGTGACTGCGAGTGCACAGGTTTCATGTAGTACATTGCCTAATGTAGGAACAGCAGCCTTCTGGAGATGCTGAGGCTGTCACCACATGGAGTTGGTAAGGAGGGGTGGAACTTAGCCTGGAGTGGCTTAATTCTGGTCTTGTGGACTTGAAGTCCAGCCTGGGTTGGAGCATGGCTTCTAGGTTTGTCTTCATCCAGCAGAAATTCTGCCTGTACACCCCAAGATAGTGTTGTGGTGGGCACCAGTGGGGAGAGCCCCTGAAAACATGCATTCCCAGTTCAAGCTGAAAGAGCAATTCAAAGCAATCTAGTCATTTCATAACAGCTCTTTCCAATGGATTCCTGGCTGAAATGGATAGCGCTTTTCTTACCCATGGAGCTCTCAAATTTCAGAGCTCTGCTGGCAAAGGTACTCGCATAATCAAAATGTTAGGGTGTGATAACTCACCCCTAAATTTCATTTTGATTCTATGAAGTGCACCAAGAATTAACTTATTAAATACTGGTTATTTTGCATTCTATATTTTATCCAAGTTGTTTTTAGGAAGAGTTTAGCCAGGACTTTTACTACTGTCTGCCATTTACAAATCGTGTGCAGTAAAATCAGGATTCTTAAAAAGATTTGTGTTGGACAGCTGACAATGAAGACAAAAATGCGTTATGTCTCCTTATCTTTTATAGGTTGAGGTTGTGACTTCATTTTCTTTCTTTCTTTTTTTTTTTTTTAGTCTAAGGCACTGTGCCATGAAGCTTGTAACGCAGTTATGAAGTTCTTCAAATCTGAATTAACATTTCCCACCTACCTATCTTTCTCTCTTTTAAGCTTTTAACCTTTGTAGATATAAGAGTAGTATCTTGGGAAGCAGCTTTTTATTTGAGCTTTATTTATATCCATCAGTGGGAGATGCTTGGAAAACATTGGGAGAATGCTGCTCTGTCATGCAGCAACTGGGAATTTACATTACAGAATGGTAAATATAGTGCAAGGATCAGTTCCTTCAGATGCTGAATCCTCATTTCTGATTTTCAAAATCTTCCCATGTGTGGGTATATTTCTATACATATATAAATATACGTGTATATATGTATATATAATTTGGGTTCTTTTAGTTTTATGTCTTCCCTCATTATATCAATGTAGCTTTATGTTTACATTAATACATACATTTATAATACTTAAAGACAACATAAGGCAGAAAAGGAGGAGGAGATAATTTAAGTTTTTCAAGGATAGGAGAAAGGAGGAAAGGCATGCTAATGTATTGGAAGAAAAGCTTGTGCCATCGTGGTAAATCTGCCTTTTATTCAGTTTTAACGTATAAGACCAGCGTTTGCCATGCAGATCCTTACTTTCCTGACCCTGGCAACAGTATGGAGGTCAGATAGCCATCCAAGTGAAATGCCAAAGGCACAAACAAAAGTTTTTTTCTTCTCTGCCCATCTGTGGGTTTTTCCCTGATCCTACATATTTATAGGGCATATGACAACAAATTCCATTGCATTATTTGCTATAGTTCAAGCTAATGGACCAAGGAATTTAACATAATTCTTCATATGCAGTTAAACTGTCCATGTCAGGATTTCTTGCCCAAAAAACAGCTAGTGGCTGGATATATTTGGTCTGCTTTTATTCAGAATGGCAGATGATATTTCTCTGCCATGCCAGAACACTAGGAACAACATTTTGCCCTGGTTGGGTTTTTGCAGTACGTGGGCTGGCGTAGGCTCAGGCAGGCTAAAATCTTTTGATTTGGGGATAATCTTGTGTTATCCGGTTGGGGCTTGAATATTCCCTTCTCGTTTGAAAAATGTTAACGTGGAGCCTTCTGAGAAATAAGCACTCGTAAGAGTTTGGCTTGTGTTGGAACCGATGCTTGCTATTTCCACGCAAACAAAAGCCACTGATAGTGGCTAGAATAGGGGAAACAAAGTTCCTCTGTCCTTTATGAAAAGATCCCCCCCTTCATCTGCCCCCAAATCTTTAAGTTCTGTTCTGCAACTTTATCACTGTTCAAACTAGGTCTAGGGACAAAGGCTCATAGCTTTTCTCTTTTGCTTTTTTTTAAAAAGCCATGTTAAGTTTGCAGCATTGGAACATGCTTCCCTGTTGGTGTCTAGGGATGTAAAGCAGAGGATTTATGGAAGACAAAATAGAATAGGGCCTTAAAAGTTTGGCTTTAAAAAATGGAGCCAGTGGTTTGACAGATTGTTCAGTAAATGTTCATTTTATTGAGAATTATAAAAAAGGTGCTTAACGCCTCTCTACCATTAATATAATACATTAAAAGGGTACTGTCAAGATTAGTGTTTCAGGTCTGAAAATTGACTGTAGGGTTTATGGGCAGCACTGTTCATACTCTGCGTGTAAGATGAGGTATCTTCTACTTATCACTTCACAAAACCGTTATGTTGTTACAAGGCTTTATACTGAAAAACTTGATAAATAGTAAAACGTAAATAAAATCTCATTTGAAAAGTGAGAGAATAGTTGCTGCCTGTCTTATAGCCAGATTTAGCAGATGCGGGCTTGAATGTAAAACAGTTGTGAAAATAGCCAGTGTCAAACTAGTGCAAAATTAAACTTGTGGGGTGTTCTGTTTTCAGTGTCTGTCATTGTTGAAGTACTCCATTTCAAAAGCATACATTCCTTTCTACAGAAAAAAAATCAGATTCCTTAGTTGAAATTAATTAGCATTCAGAAACCAGATAGCATGTTTTTGGGTATTCATGAGATCTCTGTTTGAAAAAATGTTTTTAACTTGTAGAAATGTGTTGCAACACACAGATGGGAAGAAAAAGAAAAAAAATCTCTTTAGCAAGCACTGTGTGTAAAAGGAATATTACATTTTGCACGCTCCTGATTACCCTGTGTAAACAGTTTTTGACATCTGTCTTTATAGTTTTCGAGGAGAGGAAGACTTTGTTAAAAGAACCATTTTTATACAGCAGTCACCATTTCAGTCTTGCTTTACCTGTATTATGAAAGCAGATGGTCTGCATGTCTTTTGAATATTTATAACTATCAAAAACAATCTCTTGCTATTCACCCTTAGGCTTATGAGATGTCAGGACTGTTCTGGTTGAAAAAAAATCATCTTGGGTGTTTACAGAAAGGGGATTACATTAAGCTGAAATGACTATACATTTTCCAGTTTAATATTTGTCCATCAGCTGTTTAATCGTATTTAGATAATTGTGTAAATAAGTTGTTGCAGCCCTTGCCCCTTCCACTGAGCAGGCTTGAAGCTTTAAACACCAATGAATGAGTTGCGAAAAAGCTCAGATTTTTTTTTCCTAGTTAAACAACCTGGGAGGCCTAAATAAGTTTTGGTTACAGTACTCCTTTTGAGAAAAATGTTTAATTTGCAAAGGAATCCTCGTTATCTAATTCAGCTGAGCTGTTCTAGGAAGCTGCTGTGTCTGTTACTCTCTGCTAAGTCTGTTAGCATGTATTTGCTCTGTGTAAATACTGCAGCCCAAGTACCCCTTCATGAGGCATGAAAACAGCCTTATTCTACCCATATAAGAATAATTTTAAGGTTATTTAGGGGAAGTTTTGGGACTGTGGGGGTTAAAAGCTTTTTTGACTGGAAGCTGAGCAATCACTGATAACAGATTTTGCTGTGGTTGGTTGATTTGGCAGAAAAGCATGAACAGTTTTGGTTTAGATGATTGAATTAACCTGATTAACATTGTTTTTGTTGTTTTGCAAAAAGGACAACAGTATACTTTTAGCGATGATCAAGCAACACTTCACCTGGTTGAAGAGCAGTGCTAGAGGCAATGACTCAGAAATGCCTCCCTTGAAGCACCTGCAGCAGTGGCTGCAGCGACGAGCCGGCATGAAAGGCTCGGGTCCCTCCCATATCTTGCAGGACGCACCTTGCGTTAGATTCTGGCACAAAACAAAAGGTGTCTGACGCTACCGTTTTATTGGGTTTTGTTTGATGGGCATATGAAACGATTCCTGCTTGAGATTTATGATATTTCCCCAGGGAGTTCCCCAACTTCTTTGAGAAAAAGATGGTGTCTGGTTTTCAAATCTCTGGTATTTAATCTTCCAGAGAAAATGAGATTTGGTTCAATCTATGCTGGGTGAACCTCAGCTGAACTTCAGAACAAATTCTACCCCTACCTTCACACAGTTGTTGGATGCCTAATTATAATTAACTTATTTGGCTAAAAAAAGAGCACTTGGGCTGCAGCAGATGGTATCATTCCAGAATAGTGAGATTTCTGTGAAGGTGGCACCATTTCAGATGAGATCTCCCGGTTCTCAGAACACGACTGCAAGTGATGTGATTGGGGGGAGGGAAGTATGGGAGAGGGGAAAGAGGGAAATTTGAGATCTTGAAGGCTCACAACTTACTTTCATGGATAAACTACTAGGAGATAAGTTAAGACTGCGTACATGTGACCAGTTTTTGCGTTCTTTCAATTTTCTTTGCAACATGTGAAAAAGAAATCTGATTATGAGTGACGCATGGGATGCATTTGAATATTTGTATGATATATTTATATTTGTCACCCTTGTATGTGGAAGGCATCTGCCTCTGTGCCTCACTGATAAGGAGGATATGTGCAGTAGCACCAGGATATGATATGCTTCAAATACATAATTTTGATTTTGATTATTGATAATTCAAGACATGGGGTACTCCTCAAGTGTAATGACCCAGGTAATATGAAAAGCATCAATATGCCTTCAGTCTAGACAGTGAATCTCTGAAGACCACTAACTCATGGGGTTAATCTTAAGTTTTAGGCCATAAGCATACCAGACATTTATATATGTAGATTGGCATTAAAATGTATAGGAATTCTATAGCAATAGGAAATTTCTATAGCCAAGTGCATCTCTCTGCACTAATGTGACTACACGTTTGATGACAATGAATAAAGCATAGAAACAATGAAATTCAGTGTTGTCAAGTTATTTTCTGAGTTAACAAGGTAGTAATATTTTATCTGGCTTGTAAAATTTTGCCTTCAGTGAATTAGTAAATAAATCATTGATTCCTCCTGATGAGGATTCTTAGCGTAGGTAATATCACTTGAATGTTTGCATGAAGTGTTCTCGAAGAAAATGCAGGATAATTTTCATTTTTAAATGTGTTCATAATGTCTGTCTTTTTTTTTTTTTTTTAAATCTACTTTGAAGAGCAGGAGTAACATCCCAGTGTTAGCCACCAAAGCTTGAAATTCACATTGTGTCAGAGAAGCTAAAATTCCCAGCAGTGTTTCTTAAACAGACCAGTCCCCTATTTGGTTGTAAAGTAGCTGCATTAAATTTATTCCTGAAGAAGCAGGGGATGTTGCAAACTGCCGTGTCATTTGTGGATCGTTTTTGTAAAATGACATGGAAGGGAGCGCTAGGAAATCTTAGACAACATCTTCAATAATAGGTAATTTACTAAAATTAATATACATGTTTTCATACTTAAAGTTAGTTGGGCAGAAGGCCTCTGCAAAGGGCAAAGTAAAATGAGAGAAACCCACCTTGAAGTCTAAATAACATCCACAAAATATGCACAAGCTGCTGTGGGATGGTGGCCTCTGACAGGTGAAGTTCCCCATTTTGAACATACAGATCTGCAGTTTTTGTGTCTAGTCTGTGCAGTTCAGGTAATTTACCAGTTCGGATCCACAGGACTTTTAAAATCATGCCATACATATCATGTGCCCATGTTTAAGATGGTTTGATCTATAAAAGAGCTTAAAAGATAATTTTGTAGATAATAGACATAAATTATACTGCTATAATACTGGAAGTTGAAATTGTGTTCAGCTAAGTTTGGTTCTGGTCATTCAGGCTCGACTTGTGGTAGTCCATTAAAATTTCACTCTCCTTTTATACCACTGACAAAAGGCTTCTAGCTAGTTTCAGAAATGCCAGATTAGTATCAAGAAATGGCAAGAATTTTGGTGGCTGGGAAAAACATTTAAATACCTGCCTGGTGAGTAGAGGGTATCCACATTTGGCATAAATGATGCTGTCTCATTCTAGCAGTTCTGAGCCTCCACAAATAGCTTGTTACTGAGTAATACCTTAGAAAATGGTTATAATGAACTTCAGTAAGATCAATAATGAAGGTACTTTTAGTCAGAAACTGAACTAGCCTTTTAAAAGAAGACTTACAGTAAAATTTATTGCATTTTTACTCCAGACTCTTTCTTCCAGTGACTATTGTAGTGGGTGTAACAAAGGGTTGATGCTCTAAACGATTTTTAAGACAGCACAAATATGTCTAAATGTTACATACTGAGTAGTGAAGAAACGTAATAATCAAGGCTTTGTCTTCTTGACCGTCATTGTTTTTTTGATACACTGGACAATTCTTATAGTTAAGCCTAAAGTAACTAGTTTCCACATAGAAATTTAAAGGGTGGCAAAGTTCAGTCTGTTGAAATTATATTTGCTAATTTTGTTGTTCATATATCATATACTGAGTATAATGTTCAACTTGAAGCATTATCTCATTTTGCAAGGTTTAGTTTTAATTGATTTTATAAAAGAATGTACTGGAACTGAAAGTTTTATGCATTGTAAATTCCACTATTTTAAAATTGGTCAAAACTGAGCAGAAGGTAAATTTCTCACTGTAGCTATCTGATATCTCGAGAACCTTTGAGAAAAAAAATCATCTCGATCTTCCTTTGGTCTATTTTGCAGCTAATATTCAGTTACAGAATTAGACATGACAATAAGCTTTTCATAAGCCTGTTTTTGCATATCGCTTAAAATACCCTGTTTAGGAAAAACAAGGCTGGGTTCATTTTGGGTTATTAGATACATCTTTTATGCTAATTTTAACCCCATATTTTATCCTATTCATAGGTCATTCAGATAAAGCTTTATCCTATGATTTTCTGGGGTCTGCTCTATGATAAGTGGCACAGAGGAACTGGGCATGGGTAACTTGGGTCATTGTGTGCATTTGTAAAGGCAGTGTAGGAATTGTATGCCTGTAAACTAGTGTGAGTGAAGGGTCAATCAAATTTAAAAGCAGAAATACGATGAAATAAATTCACTTTCAAGATTAGCATCTTCTGTCCAGAGCCCATCCCATTGCATGATGTTTATTGGTCGATAACTTTGTTCTTCCCTTAGTACACCTGCTGTTTTTGCTCCCATTTACAATATACCTTGGTTTGTTTTCATGCTCAATTAATGAGTTTTTTAAAAGGCTTTGGATGGTAGGATTTAAAATGCAATATGGTTCTCAAACTTTAAAAGTATAATGGTTCAACAATTGAAATAATTTGTGCTTTGACTTATACTGCTCTGTATTACAGATTATTTTTTCTTCTCCCCTTTTCACACAGAGTATGATTTCTTCCATTGTGAACAGCACTTACTATGCAAATGTCTCAGCAGCAAAATGTCAGGAATTTGGAAGGTGGTATAAACATTTCAAGAAGGCAAAAGATATGATGGGTAAGCAAAAAAAAAAAAATTGCCTTGATGGTGGTTACATACCATTATGTGTCACATTGAGGTCTGTCACAGTCATATAAGAAGCCAGTTCCCTTCACGATAAGTTTAGGATGCTTTTGATGAGTAGATGTAGAAAGTACATATATAGTGAAAGAATTCATTTAAATAAATATTTGCTATTGAAACAGCCAAGCTGACTTGGGTTGCCAGAGATGTAAAGCTGTCATTCTGTAAATCTAGAGATCTTCTACCACCCAGAATAATTGTTTAGAAAACCTGTTCCTGGAACTGTGACGAACTGATTTTTTAATGTATGTTTTTTTTTCTCACTCTGGCTAATGTATATTTAAAGAAACAGGCTTCTACAGCTATCACTACCTTCCAGCAAGAATGTTCTAATTTTGTAAATTCGTAGCTTTCTCTGACCTTGGGACCCTAATTTCAGTTAATTTTAACAAATATTTGTTGCGATAATTGTTTGCTTGTTGTAGTAAGCACAAGTAAATTATTGGAGAAAAAAATCTATCAATTCTGTGATACCTTTTATCTTTCTTAAACCTGTTCACATAATTTTGAACAATTTATGCCAGAAAATTTCTACATAGATTTCAACAGAATGGAGAAATGAGACCTCAGTTTGGATTGAATTTTGAGCTCGACTTAGCTTTCAGTATTTGAAGCAAAATCATTCATCTACCAAAACGGGTTCCTTGCCTTTTATAGCTTAAGGCTGTAATAAAGACAATGCATCACTTTTGTGATAATTGCTTGAATTACTGTTCCGAGTGAATGGCCCACTTGGGTTGATCTCTACTTTCCCTGAGTGAAAAAAGGCAGCCTCTTCCCTTAATCTACTTTGTACCTTCTATGCAACACAGAGCCCTTCTTCTGAGACCACCAAATTTAGTGGTAAGACTTCACTTGGTTTCAGATGGTCCACGTGTGAGGCAGCAGAGTGCCCATATGGGATCTTGACCTTTCCACCACAGCCTCTCCCACACCCTTTGCAGCAGTGCTCCTGCATGGGGCAACCCCTGCAAAATTTTACTTACACGGCCTGCCAAGACACGTTCTCCATCCATTCATTTGGGGTCAGTCAAGCCAGCAAATAGAAAATGTGTGTTTGTGTATTCCTGTGTAACCTAATGCTGGCAGGAGAGGCAGCATTGCCCCCAAAGCCACCTGTGTGAGGAGTAGCAGAGCTTCTGCTTGGGTATTGATCCAGGCTGTGGACACCAGAACTCTCGGCAGAACAACTGGCTTGTTTTTTTATTTATCAAATTTCTGCCTGTGATAGGACAGAGGAGGAAGATGGGGATGCAGCTGGGAATCCAAGTGCGATTTCTTCATCCAGCTCCAAACCTTGTGGAGGAAAGGGTGGCTTTTCACTGATGACTGATAGTGAAGATCATAATTACTGTGAAAAGCTCAGACACTGCCTTTCAAAAAAGAAAAGAAAAGTCTTATCTAGTATAAGAAAAAAATTTGCTACACTTTTGTGAAAATACTGAACTTCTGGACTTTTGTTTTTTAAATAAAGCTTATTTTCTTAAGGCTATTTCCAGACCAGAGCTGCTAAAGCTCTAGAATAAAAAAGTGACATATGCTGATAAAAAGGAGACTCCTTTATATCAGCCTAGAGTTGTTTTATATTGTTTAATCATGCACAAGAGGGGAACTGGAAGAACTCTTGTAGTTTAAAAAACTGTGCTGTTAATTAAAAAGGAGGGTGTGTCAAAGGCAGATGAGTTAATATAAGAAAAAAATTCAACCATGTTGCAAGTCACTGAAAAAAACCATGCATACATGGTTGCAAGATAAAGCAGCCCATCTGTGTAATTTACATAAATTATACTAGTTCCTAGCAGTCCCGTACAATTGATGCAGCATCTAGAAATTAGCAAAGCATGGGGAGGTGTGCACCTCACCCTGCTTGTTACAGATTTCCAGTGGCTGGGAGCTGCAGATGTCATGGCAGGGACCTCATGGGAGGAGCAAAACCAGTCACCTGGAGCTTCTCTTTCTCTGGCTGGGGCGTGTTTTCCCACAACAGCCCTCTTTACTGTTCGCACAGATGCACTTGCTGTTTCACCTTCATCGTCTGCAGCACAGAGTGGGTTTTTGTCTCTTGTCTTTGCCCCATCTTTAGTTGGTTAATGCTTTGTCTGAAGTCCTCTGCATCTGTCACTGTGGGACGCAGCAACCTGCTCGTGGTTGGGTTGCATTGCACCATTTTACATTTGTTTATTTTTCTTAGCATGTCTTGTGAGGACGGTCAAGTTTGTGATTTTCAGTCTGATGTTGGCCTTTTCAATGTTTCTTTTCTGCTGTAGTTGAGATGGATAGCCTTTCTGAACTATCCCAGCAAGGTGCCAACCATGTCAACTTCGGTCAGCAGCCAGTCCCAGGGAACACAGCCGAACAGCCTCCATCTCCTGTTCAGCTTTCTCATGGTAGTCAACCATCAGTTCGGACCCCGCTTCCAAACCTGCACCCTGGACTTGTATCTACTCCCATAAGCCCTCAGCTGGTAAATCAGCAGCTGGTAATGGCCCAGTTGCTGAACCAGCAGTATGCAGTGAACAGACTTCTAGCCCAGCAGTCCTTAAACCAACAGTACTTGAACCACCCTCCTCCTGTCAGTAGATCCATGAACAAGCCGTTGGAGCAGCAGGTCTCAACGAACACAGAGGTGTCTTCCGAAATCTACCAGTGGGTCCGTGATGAATTGAAACGAGCGGGAATCTCACAGGCAGTATTTGCACGTGTGGCTTTTAACCGAACTCAGGTCAGTCATCTTTTTTCTTTTTTTTTTTTTTAAGTCTAAGATTCCCTTCTTTCTCTCTCTGATTAGTAATTGCCATCTCCTAAGTCTGTCTTCTCATTTCTACCTTGTCACTTAGCTCCTCTGAAGGAACCATGCGTCCTTGCAGGACCACTGTCCGTGTTGATACAGTACTGAAATCCTCAAGGATTGGTTTGTGGAAATACACACTGTTCTTACAGGAAGTGTGGTTCCTCTCCAGTTGTGATGGTTTATGAATAGCTGAATTTCCCAGTAAAAGAAATGAACAGCTCCATGCAGAACCATTCACAAAGTCACCCAACAGATTACCTTTTGTGTTGCGGAGTTGTACCTACACTGACTACCTGCACGCACTGAACAACCTGTCTTCTTTCACAGGTGTACTAGAGGTGGTCTTTTATCCATACTTGCATTTATTTTTATTATTTTCTAGTGACAGTCTTAGTAACATCTTTTCAGGCTTCTGAAAAATATAAAAATTAAAAGCTTTATCTCTAGATTATCTACTCTTTTCACCTATTTTTGTAGTTGCAAAAACAGTAGTTGCTGAGTTTGCTGGTGTCCACGTCAGAACATATACTTCAGCTCTTCAATGCAGAAAAAGCTAGCCCTAGCAAAGCTGATAAGTAACACTAAAATGTGTTATTTTTTACACCTGTTTTAGAAGCTAACCCTGTTATAATTTATTCTGCTCTATGAATTTAACTTAATGCCATGTTGCATGGAATTTAATCAGGCAGAAATTATGGAAGAAAAGTCAGTATATTGAATGCAAATAATAAGATCTCAAAATTTTAGAAGTATGTTTTAACAGAAAATAAAATATTTTTAATAGGACTTTTTTAAATGGGAAATATTTTAAAAAGACATAGGTAAATTTGCTTTGGGTTCCATATTTTCAAATGAAAACAAATACTTAGGGAACAATTTGCCCATTGTAGATTATAGTATTACAAAAAAATCATCATTTGATCTTCTCTTGAAACATTTTTGTTTCTCCCTGCGTAGCTTAGAGAATAAAAATTCTGTTTCAAATGCTCTGGTGCCAGGTTTGAATCAGCATGTTATTTGTAATTGTTCTGAATTACTATTGCCTTACAATATTTTACATCCTCCTTTAGCTAAAAAAAAGTAGAGTCATTGTGTGAATTCTCTGTAGGGGTCTGTGTGTGTGTCCTCCCTCTTTACAGCAGAGGAGGTTGTCAAGATCTGGGCCTTTCATACCAAATTTCATGGGTTACATGAACTCATGCAGGGATTACTTACATTAAGTTAGGTCCAGGCAGTGTCAGTTGTTATATTTACAAATAAGTGACATAGAGTCTTTTTTAATAAAATGTTTAAAAATTTAATTATTGATACTCTGAAGTATTAAAGCAATAATAGGAGCTTCATGTTATAGTGGTTTGCAGCTGCCATCTTACCTGGACAGAAAGCCAAGCAAGTAATCCAGAAAATAAAGTTTATTTTATATATTTACTTCTTTCTCAGATTTGCCTAAAAGCCTATTGTTTTATCTTAACTTTTCCCCCTCTGAAGTGATCAGTTTTTGTCAGCTAGTTTTGCGTACAACTTTTGGCATGTCCTTTGTGCATGAGCAGTGCACCTGAAATACCAGGATGGTTGTTTCTAACTGGACACTGAATTTATATGATAGAGTAGGAGAAAATGCTCTTTTGATGTGATGAATGCAACTGTAGAACCAGATTTCTAGTGCAAATACTGATTCTTTAATATTAGTATTATTATTACACTAAATATATATTAAAACATGTATTGCTATGTATTTTTCTCACTACAAATGTTATTAAATATTTTTTTAAAGTTCAGTTCTTCCCCAGACTTTGTGTTTAACCAGCTTGGTAAAATATGTTCAGAGTGACCCAAAACTGGGAGGAAACCCCAAAACGAACCTTGAAAACAATTTCCCTACAGAGATATGAAATAGATCTATATATTTTGGCAATTTTCAACCAAATCTATTTGAAAGAACACAGAGTAGTATCCCGATATCCTACAAATTGTTTTTGCTAATCAAGTTAGTATTTGCAGTTAGCTAGGTAAGATTTTCAGTGTTTGTTATGTTTTGTGGCAAACATAAGGAACAAAAAGGAAAAATACTAGAGCCTAGAGAGTGTCAGCCTCAGTTTTGCCAAGAAATATCTCAGCATACTTTTCATATGAAGCAAAGCCCCACTGAAATACAGAGAAGTTTGTTGCGGGTGCATTTCACCTTTGCAAACCTGGAAATTGTTAATTTTACTCACAGGGACAGCTAATGTCCAAGGGTAGACACAGGTACCAGCAATTCTTACATGAAAACTTTTAAAATTTGTTCTGCTTGCTGTACTTCCAAATACCTCACACCTTATTCAAGGATACATCACATTTAGCTAAAATTAGGATAGTACTTTAATAACTGATGCTATTTAGGAGGTATTTTCTAATAGAGACGTAATATCCTAAGTCTTTTTTGTTGTTGTTTGGCTAGAGAAAGTGAAAATGCTTGTTTAAATTCACGTACTGTTTTCTGAGATAGAAAGCTAACTCAGGCTTACCAATGACATTTTTGAAACTGTCATAAGCATATTTGAGCTGTGTCCAGGGACCATATCATGCCATCAGTTTCTAAAGGCATAAGAACTCACTGAAATCGGTTAGGAGTTCCGTGCAAGAAAACCCTGGTGTCAAGATACAGTCTCAGATGAGGGGAGAGATTTGCTTTCAGTGTAAAAGTTATGGAAGGAAGCGATCTAAAAATTAAGAGTAATCTTAAGATCTTAAAAATTAAGGTTTAGCCTAATATTTAGGCAATAAAATGGACTTCAAAATTGGCTGAAGGTGCTCTTGTTTTTCAGACTTATGATCTACAATATGAATACAGAATTTGGTGGTGTTTTGGGGTGGGAAGTTTCTACCAGCGTAGTGTGGTAATTCAACACTTGATCCTAATTTTCAGGATTTTTAATTTGGCAGCAAAAATGTCAACTAGAAATATTTCTATCTTTCCACAATCTAATGGAAGAATTTGGTAAAAATACTTCTTAAAACTAGAGGGTCTTTTTTTACTATTACTAATTATCTATAAAGAAGAAAATAACCCCTGAGCCACACCTTAGAAGTGTATCCTTAAGAAAGAAAGGGTGTGACTTTAGTGTGTTCTTGAATAATTTCCCCCCTACCCTTTTCTTCCAAATGGTAATTTCAAAACTGAGTTTTCAGGAATGTGCCTTCTAAACTTTAATCAAAGTCCAGATAGCTGTAACTTGAATGAAAATTCACATCTATACAGGCACAATAGGATAACTGTTGCAGGGAGCAGAAGCAGTTTTGGTGGGAGCAATTTCTCTGTGGTCCTTCTAGGAAGTCTTCAGAGTACAGCTGGATCTGAAGTTTTGCTTGTCCTTCAGCAGTTGTGATTCCAGCTCACTGGATGAAAAGAAACAGGTTGAATCCTGTTAGCACCTCCTTTCAGTGCACCATAGAAAACTTTGTTGAGTTAGTACTTGTGCTGGCAGATCTGAGTTTCACCTCAAGCAAGGTGTCCAAAGGTGACTACCAGTCTCTCTGTTTGCCAGTATAATTTTGGTAAATTGAGATGCTTATGTTTCAGTTGCCAGTTCATCAAATTAATAAATATAATATTCTTTTCCAGCTGATGTCAGTGCACTGTGCAGATACCTCTACTGTCTTGAAAGAGCTAATTCAGTATTTTCTTGTGCTTTGCAGTCCAGAAAATGGCATTTTTGATCAGTTTGCTGCCCTGGGTAGCCCCAAGCAGCCATGGGGTGACAATGATGATGCATTGGGGCAGCCCCCAAAGTGTGGTGCCACACACAGCTGAGAGGCTCTGCCTGCTGTTTCAAACATTAAGTTAAACTGGGAGTTCCTCTACTCTGTTTTGTTCTCAGAGCTGGAGGGCAGCAGCAACATTTCTTGGGCTGAACTGCCCTCAGAGCCCTAAACAAATAAATAAACGGCTCTCCCATTTCTGTTGTATGTTTTTAAATGTAAGCACGAGTCAGGAAGCGAAAGGCTGGGGTTCCCACAACCAGTCTGACATTTGACTCGAAGGTGTATCTTAGCCTGGTGGATGGCTGGGTGACGAGTCCGCACTGTGCGAGCAAGGAATTGTGTTAGTCATGGTTGTGGCTGGAACTGGAACTGGGGGCTGCCTGTCTCTATGTACACTTTCAGAAGCAAGGTTTGCTGCAGGAACTTGGGTGCTGTTGTATGGAGGTGACCTCGTGGCTCTGTCTTCATGAAAGAAGGAAGAGTGCTTTTTGCTGCTTTTCCATGTCTTACTTTTGTTACTCTTCTTTTTCCCACCAGTGACAATGTTTGATCTGAAGGTTTTTGAATTTTTCTCAATGTTTCTCACTTTTCTCTCTCCCTCCTTTCTGCTTGATCCCCTTGCTTGTTTAAAATATTAGCCGGCAGGACGTACTGCCTTTCGTTCATGTATAATGCCATATATGAAAACTTCTGTGTGTTTAGGACTGTGCTTGTGCTAATTCTGGGCAATTGCTATTTCGAAGGAGAATGCTTGTATGCAGTAAATGGCTGTGTGTAATTGTAAAACAAAATCTAAGTTTACACAAGCCACCTTCTCAGGCACTACTTTTTTTTTTTTCTTCCACTTTGTCTTTGGCACACTTTATTTTCCAGTAAAATGAAAAATGAAGATGGATTATTCAAAATTGATAACAGTAATGGACCATCATGTAATGTTTTATTGAATTTGAGTTCTGTAAATTACGTGGTAGAGAGAAATTTGCCTGCTTAAGTATAACAGAAATTGCCACTGTATTCATATAATTCTTCGTAGTGTAATTTAAGAAAAAGTACACTATCCATATCACTATTGAATAAAAGGTAAAAAGGTGCTATTACACTATCATGACAGCTCTCCTCTTGCTACTAAGCGACATAGATGAATGTGTCTGCTTATAACTTATTTGGCTGGGATCCAGGCTTGGGGGTGGAGCTTGGGACTAATCTTCCACCTGGACATGGGATAGGAGCACCCTGCAACCAAGAGGGGTAGAGTTCTGGGATGCTCTGCATGTTTTGGGAAGGTTTGGGCAAATTGCACATTTCTTCTGGGAGCTTTGAAGTTCTATCACACTGATAAAATCTATTTGAATCAGTGATTGCGTTCAAAGAGGAGACAAACTGGGGGCCAGACAGGCAGTGTTTTTGTTCATATTGGCAGACACTTTAATTTATCTCCATTTTTAAAGAATTTGTAATGAGCTTTTGAAAGCCCTGATAATATTTATTGAACATTTTTGTGCCATTAGTAATGAATTATACTTGTAATGACATGTAAACTTTCTTTTTTTTTTTTCAATGGATCCTGGGAACATTTAAAAAAAATACATTTCCAGTGCAAAAAGAATACAAGGGAGGAACAGTGAGTAGGGCTCTGAGCCTAACAGTCTTTATAATCTCTTTGCAAAACAAGCTTAGTTTTTATGCAACCTGCGGTACCATATCAGGAGATCACACCAAGACTAATATCTTGGAAAACCAGTTCAAGCCTGGTAAAATGAACAGTTAATATGTGCGCATCAGCACAGGGCAGAATGTGAGAGCCACTGTTTTCTTTCTAGGATTTTTCCCATTGTACATCTTGTCTAACAACTTTTAGCTGAAGTTTTGTGCATGAAAATTGAAGCAGTAGCAATGAAGTAATATATGAAGGAGGCAAACTGTGTTCTAAGAATTTGCCTGCACCTGGTACTACATCTTAGTTTTCATGGTTTTTCCTCACATATTCTGACCTTTAGGTTTAGAGCCTAGAAGCAAACTCCTCCTTGCCTTCTCACTGCTCTGTTGTCTCCTCTCCTTTCTCCGCATCAGTCTCCGCTGCTCTGCTTCCAGCTCAGGCAAAGAGTCATGACAGTGATGGGGGAAGAGAGGAGAATGAATACTTAATGGCATTTCTAATCACCAAGAGGTGTCCCACAGCAATGGAAATGCAGGCAAAAGTTAAACCAGAAAAAAACAAAAAAAATCAACATTTTCTTTATTTACTTACTTCACTGAAGAGGGAAACGTTACACAAGAAAAACAGCTTTTTCTACCTTTTTTAGCTGCCCACTATGTGGCTAAGGCTTATGCAAGCAAATATTTTCTATTATAGGCTAAAGTATTTTTAAGGACATTTCCTGTGGCTGACAGTGGGCTGGCTGTTTCTAAGGAGTCTTCTCTCCTGACAATGATCAGTCCACTTGAGTTTAGTTTTTCTTGCTCCTTTTTTTATAGAGAGGTGTCTCCAGCACAGAAACAGTCAGAAATCACATGTGTTTAGAACCACCTAGAAGGAGGTTGTAGCAATGTGGGCGTTGGTCTCTTCTGCCAGGTAACAAGCAATAGGGTGAGAGAGAATGATCTCGGGTTACGTCAGGGGACGTTTAGTTTGGATGTTAGGAAAAATTTCTTCTCCAAAAATGTTGTCCAGCACTGGAACAGGCAGGGAAGTGGTGGAATCACCATCCCTGGAGGTATTTAAAAGACACATAAATGTGGCAGCTGAGGACATGTTTTAGTGGTGGGCTTAGCAGTGCACGGATGGACACAAAGGTCCCATCCAACCTCAATTGTTCTATTCTGTTCTCTACATCCTGTGCTCTGCGGACAGCTTTGCCTTGTCTCCAGTAGAATAAAATAATTTTGTACCTCTTCTTGAGGTGGATTGTGTAAGCCTACCACTAACAAACATTGGTAATTGTGGGCTTGAGTACTTAAAAGTAGAAAAAAATGATAGATACAAATTTATTTTCCATGTTTGCTAATAAGTAAATTTATTATTCTACTAACCCTTAAGAAAAAAATTTAAAACATCACCCAAATGCCACTTTTGTCAGTAACTCATTTATTTACCTTCTGAGTAATTTCTGTCTGGATACTGTCGCCCTGGTTTTTCTACTGTTCTGTGTTTTTACATTTGTAGTAGAAAAACCAGGGCGACAGGATACCAAAAAACAGGAGGGATCAAGAAAAGTGGTACGAAAGTATCCTCCAGAATTTTTTTTTTAATCCTCCTCCGAAATATTATTCATGCTTAGCGCTGGAAAGACTGGTTTTTTCCATCCCATTTCCCTGTTACTTGTGCAGGCACAGACAGGGCCATGAGGACCACACTGGCTGTGGTGTAGTGGTTGACACCTCTGTCCTCATGGCCCAACAGGGAAGTGCAGAGCTCACACCCACACTGAGTGGGCCCTGGTCCTGCCTAAACACAGATGCTTGAGAGCAGCGACTTTGCAGCAGTACCTCCCTGAGAGTCTTTTGCCTGGTAGGATAAGACCTTTGAGAGAGGTGACAACTTCCACAGAGCATCAGACTTCCCAAAAAGATACGTCTTGGCCATATCATTCTGTTGTACCCCCTTAGGAACTGATATATCCAGTCAGTATTACCTATCTTAGTTTTGGCTTTTTTGTTGTCTACTTCTCTCTCCCCATTTACCCCTCTGTTGTCCTGAATAACTTACAACAGTTCTTTAGGAAAAGAAACATTGGATTATGTTATCTCTTTAAATTCACATGTGTTTTGCCTTGTTACACTGTTAAGTAAAAGCATCCCATACCAATCCTCTCTCTTTCCCAGCATGGCAACAGCGTTTATTCTAAACAGTAGTTCGCATCTGCTTTTCCAAAAGTTACCTTTCTTATCACCATCTTGTTACTCCAAGACAGTAGAGCATTTTGAATGCCCAACATATCTAAAAGGAGAATCTGGCAGGGGGAGGAGATGTCAAGAGCCTGTTGACATTAAATATAAGTATCCCAGGTGATGGACTGTTTGAGGATTAGGTTTATCCTGATGAAGACAGAGGAAGGTGCAAGAAGGAGGAACATGAGGGCATCCAGCAACAAGTCTCCTCACTTGTTAAACTCCAATATGCAACTCTTAGAAAGAAATACTGACTTATAAAAAATATGGCCCTGAGTCAGTGAAGCAGTACTTTAGGAACGTTGCAAGTTTATAGTCTCAGATTTGTTGTAAAATATCACTTCCTTTCAAAAATCTATTCAAGTTGCTAGAAATGTGGAAAGCCCTTTCTTAAGGCTAGGTATGCATTTTGCCTCTGAAGCCTGAGAACCCCCCAGTGTATCTCACTTATCTTTAACATCTCATGATTGTCTGTGGACTGTGAAAGATTTCATGGCAAGTTAAGCCAGTAAAAGGAGGAAGACCTATTAGGCAGATTCCGTTTATGTTGTATTTAAAACAGATGCTTAATAAAATTAAGGGTACAACTGGGGCTCTCTTCTCTGCTACCTAAAATGCCATTAATGTAATCCTATGTGGAGTGAATAGTGCGTTTGCTGTTCTCATTCCCAGCCCAGTGGTAAGAAGAACAAGGACTGATAAGCAGTGGCTTGCAGAGCACAGTTTTACAGACACTCACCTAGGCTAACTCTCCAGCCTATTTTTTTCTTCCTTCCCTACAGGGCTTGCTCTCAGAAATCCTCCGAAAAGAAGAGGATCCCAAGACTGCCTCGCAGTCCTTGCTGGTAAACCTTCGGGCTATGCAGAACTTCTTGCAGCTGCCAGAAGCAGAACGAGATCGAATTTACCAGGACGAAAGGGAAAGGAGCTTGAACGCAGCCTCTGCAATGGGCCCGGCGCCTCTCATAAGCACACCGCCCAGCCGGCCTCCACAAGTAAACCACTCTCTCTGCCTTTGGGATTTGCTTATTGTGTTCTCTCACTGTCCCACTGGGTGAGACCTTTCTGAAAAAGAAGAAACCTTTTGCTGTGGCATTTTTGAAACAGTCGTAGAATCATTCCTTGCAGTGCATATCGCAAATTAAATTTAAGAAATATAATAGATGGTAGTAGCAGTTTATTACTACCTATTTTCTAATTTTGAGATAAATCCTATCCATTATGGTTCCTACAGAATTTTTTGTTGATTTTATTGAGGTACGAGCTTTACTGAGCTTGGAAGATGATGGCTTTTAGTTGTCATCTTTTCTTACAATCCTTAAGTTCTTAATATTATAGCTTCAGATAGGGATTTTGGAGGATTTGGACCACTAAACTGAGAGGGAATGAAAGCAGAAGTGTAAGTACCTTGTAGTGCCTTAAAAGTTATTTTTCCTTGAAGCAAACAGGTAAAACTAAAGTGATGGGGGAAAGAAGATCCTATCCCAAAAGGCTGGGCATGCTTTCACCAGCTTGAGCTACTGACAGTTGGGTAACATAACAGGCTTGCTATATGCATTGCTCTGAATGATTTGGATATGTTCATTAAAGCTTCATTTAGTATTTGTTAAAATGAAATTCCTATTGATTTCTCTAATATTTATTTGATTTAGTTCTCAAAAAATTACAAAGTTTGATAGAGTCAGATTGAGAGGTTCAGTGGTGCAAGTCCTTGTGTTGATGCTTGTTTTAAGGTACATGAGAAATGCACGTGAGCCGTAGGAATGCACAGGATTTCCACAAAGAAGAAATGTGGTTGTGAGTGAAACACTCCGAAACCTGTATATTTTCAGGAGTACTCTGCATTGCTGTGGCTCAAGGTTGTATCTATGCAAGGAAAAACCAAGCGGATCTGCAGATATGTGGGAATCATGCTGTATACAGAGTCCAGTTTTGCTAAACAAAGCAAGGCTTTGGGATTGTGGGAATTTTGTGACGGCTGAGTTTTTGACAAAAGCAGCAGGTTTTTGTTAACCAATCATAGGCTTGTGACTATGACTATGACTATGTTTCATACCCGTTCGGAATGCTATAAATTCCTCTCGAGATTATTTTTCTAATTTTCCTTCAGCTAATGGATACTAAGGACCACACTAAAGTAAGGAATAACAAAATTGTAGGAGGGAGGACAGAAAGAAGATCACCTTGACCTGCTGCAGTACTTTTCACAAGAGAAGACATTTTTAGCAGAAAAAACAGACTGTACTAATGGTGTAGTTTTGTTATCCTTAACTGAATTTAGTCTGTAAAATCCACTATAGATATTCTTCAAGATAAAGGACAAGAATCTATTTATATAGTAATGCTTTAGTGGGAAATAGTTAAGTAGAGATAACTATGTTTAAAATAACATTAGAGTTTGTTTTAATACCTGTACCTGCTCCCACAGCCCAGGTAATTCAGAGCCAAGGCTAACCCTCCTTCTTAACTTATCTCTTTCTGCCAAGGTAATGTCTCACTCTGTCTCAAGTGGTCTTGGGCAATTTCACAGCTTAAGAACAGAGTTAATTACAGGACCTTCCAGAAGGATGTCAAGTCAGAGGTAGTCCTTGTACTGGTTTTAATTCACACTTTAAACTGTATAAATCCCTTGCAGCCAGAAAGAAAGTGAGACTTAGGGGTTTTCTTAACTGACAAAACATACTGTAAGTCCAGATTTGGTGGGAAAGGGGGGAGAAATCTATCTGTCTCTACTGTGCTCTTGTTCATAATTACATTTCTTTTTTTTTTAGTGTGAGTCAGGAGTATAGTTAACCTAATTGCGACAGTTCAAAGTGGAAACAGCATACGTTTTTGTTTTAATCCCTTTCAAAAGGAAAGCAAGTTTACAAGGAAACCTTATAGACCAGTAACTGAGGTCTACAGAACAAAACACTTATTTTTCCAGTTGTTGTGCTGTTCTGTCATTCAGCAAAACACACACACTTTCCCTAGTGAATAGACTGAGAATGTAGATACCTCTGAGTTGTGATTCTCTGTGACCTTCTTACATGTTTCCAGAATTACCCACCTATAAACATCTGAAGCGCTTTTCACCTGTTGCTGAGTGTTCAGAGTCCTAAGTTTGAAAATTGAAATATCTGTGTTGGTAAGATAACTACAATACTCAATGCTAGAAATAATAATGAAATTATCCTAGTTGTAACACTGGCAAGTATAACTTTACAAATCACAGCAGAAATGAATTATAGTCAGGATACTGCAAAATTTTCAATGCAAACTGCTACTGTGATACCTCCCCCAAAATGTCCACAGTTTATTGAATATTTGATAGTAAGGAAATAAAACTACTAGCATCCTTACTACTAAATTTATTTTAAGCAATTATTTAAAGTTTACTATGCAGGAATACAGCATAATATTTTTCCAGCTTGGCTGTGAGCTTCTCGGATAACCATTGAAAGAGAAAACAGACCGTTTATCCTGACAACAGAATTTAGGCAAGAGCCAACATATTTAATATTAAATCTTTAGACCAGTGTAACATTTGAAACAATGAAACTATGAAACCATGAAAAATGGGAGCTAATATGCCACACATGAAGGTTTATTTTGCAATTGCAAGTTATCAGTTTCGGAAGGATGTGAAAATAAACATCCTGAAAGGGATCTATTTTGCATTTTTGTGTTGCCAACTGGTGGCCAGACAGTAGAGCAGACTTAACCATTTAGCAGCTGAGCTTGTTCTGTGTAAATTTTGCATTCTGTTGTATGGAAAAACAGAAAGCGTGACCTTGGAGGTCTGATTGGATACTGGGAACTCACCAAGCATAAACCTTGGTGCCTGAGTTAGAAGGAACAGTGTTGAATTTATCTCATTTTTACAGCATTCTTACTAGTTGCTACTTGAGCTAATGTATCTGGATTGTTTCCAATTCTTTTTTGAAATCCTTTAAGAAGCTCTTTGTCCCCCTTACTTCTCTCTTTCTCTCTGACTTAAACAAAATGCAAAATCTTACTTTTTTTTTTAATTGAAATCATTAGCCTCTAATGCATGAGCTTTTGGGATGTGTGTATAGCCCTCTAAGCTGGTCAAGTTGTAAAAGTCTGCTACTATCTTCCACACTGGTGGACTGAGCCCAAGGAGACGGCCTACACAAGGATTTTTGCCTTGGACATTGTTCGAGTTGCCACCCCTGGGGCAGAAGCCTGTCTGTCAGGCTCTTTCCTGGGTCACTGGAGTTTGAGTATTAGCATCTCCATCAGGTAGGTACTGCATGGAGACGTCGTTTAACCTCTGCAATCTAGAAGGAAGGAAAAAGGTCCTTTCATGTTCTATTTCTTTTTTTTAATTTCCCCCCACTCTTCAACACCTTCGTCTTGCAGATCACCCCACAGAGGCTCTTTTGGGGTATTCGTAGGTCAAGTTCAGAGAATGAGTCTATTGCATGTTATGTGGAAATGAGGGATCTGGGGATACTTTAGAGGATGCTGAGGTGCTAGGGATGGCCTTTATGTCTCATCAGGGCAGTTTGGGATGTGGGAGGAAGATGACTCCCTCCTCCTTTGTACTACTTTGGGGGAGGATGGAGACAGGTGACCAAGTTACAGATTTTCTTTTCCAAAATATTCTGATTAAAGCTTTTTAGCCATCCTGCAGTTATGAACACTTCCTTCTCAGGACAAGTAATCTCCATTTCAGCAGAGCCGAGGAAGAAATCTTTCTTGCCACCCATATTCCCCAAAGAAAATCTGTGTTAACGCTTGGAGCCCATCATCATCCTGTGTAAAAACAGTGTATGTGTAACGTTAAGAGCAAAATATGATTTTAACAAGACAGTGTTTTAAATATCCACAAGTCTTGCATGAGTCATTGTTCTGGGTACTCATTGACCAAAACCTTCTTCTCATAAATACAATCCTGGTCTCTCTCTGACTACAGATAAATTGCAGTTCCTTCATGTTAAAGCAATCATGGGTTTGGTCTCAGAGATAGGATGTTACTCTTGAAAGACTGGTGTCTAGGAGGACACTGCTTTGATGGTGTTTGAGGACCAGTGAATCTCCATTGCAAGGAGTTCTGGATAACACCAGCTTCCATGAAACTTTATGGTTTCATGGAAGTTTAAATGCATACAGTCCTGGAGTTTAAATACATACAGGTGCCATGTATCACCACCAGCAAAATTTTTATTTTTAAGATGGCAAAATTTGAGATTTAGGTTGATAATCTTTGTGCCAAGTTGCATTTTCACGAAAGTAAAAATGAACAAAATAATAAATGCAATCTTCTCCTCCCACCCCCGCAAAAACCACCATGGAGGATAGTTAATGGAAACCCTGACACTTAACTATAACTGCACTTCCAGGCGCCACTGTAATAATGGAGTAGTAAACCTTGTCCTGATAAAAGCTGTTCTGAAAGCAACAGCATTTATTGTACCTCCTCTGCTATTTGCAGAGCAGAACTGAAAAGTAGTTTGTTTTGCCTGGAATGAACTACTTTATGAATTTTAATGTACAATGTAATATTAAAAGCTAAACCAGGATTAAAGAAGATTTTTGTTCCCAAGCTAAAACAGTACTTATGAGAATGTGTTATATAAGATTTTTTTGTTTCAGTTTCGATGGGGAAGGAATGAGCTTCCATGTTTGTGAAAACCTCTTCATATTGGTTATTCCTTCTATGACAACTTACGCTTTTTTTAGGAAAATTGAATTAATCCAGAACTTCTTGCTACTGTAATCAGTCTTATTTGATGAGAAGATATATCTGAGTAGGCCAGGAGGAGATGGATGTGGGTTTTGTTTTTTTTTTTTCAAGTATCCTTAGAAAACTAGATTGATTGCTGATAGGAAGATGGCCAAATGAATTTCTGATTCTCAGTGCGTTACATTTGTAAAATAATGCTCCCCTCTTCAGTTAGTATTTGCAAAATTTGCTTACTGTCAAAAAAAAAAAAAAAAGCTGATCTCTGGTTTCTTTCCTAAACAGAAAATGTGGCTGTAAGTGTGGGTGGGGTGGGAGGTTGTGCTTAAGTGTGGATAAGATGAGAGATTGTTTTGTTTTGTTTTTCTCTCCAAAATGAATACTTTTTCCACCTCCTCTCCCAGGTCCTGAAGTTGCACCGTTGAGAGCTTTTTTGTTTTCTGTTGGGTTTTTTTGAGGAGGAGGGTGTTTTTCCAACCCAGCTTCAAACAGCCTCTGTCTTGAACTCAATTCAAAATTCAACACAACAGCCTAGATGCTTGCTTATGTATAAATTATGAAACAGATTTATGTATGGATATTCTCCAAAAGCTTAATTGGCATTATTACATGGAATTCATCAGACCAGAACAGACCAATAGTCCATCTAGACCAGCCAGAGTCTACACCTGATCTTTGAAGAGAAATTATTAAGAGGCAGGAGAAAAATTTTTGTACTTAGCCAATGAAGTGAATTGGAGAGGCAGAAGGTATGACTGTGAACCACAACTCTTGGTAATCCCCAAACCCATCATTTTATAACTTTAAGACTTTTATTCCCCTGAAGATCTTTGGGCTGATACTGCTTTTTGATGCAGATATTAGTGTTTTCTGAATTCAATTAGTGTTCCCTAATTAAATATCAACAGAAGGCAATAGTTTGTTTGTTTGTTTTAACTTCGGTGATACGCTAGATGCTGTTGAATTTATTGTACCTGTATAAAGATAGATGTGATTTGCAAACCAGAATGAGGATTTTCAGTAATTCCCTTGGGTTAAATGCATACCCATATTAAATTGGACATTGAAAAGTGTGGACCAAGTTGCATAGTTTAAATTATGTCTACAGCATGGTGTGTGATGGTTTTTGATGACCTGGGTGTTCACAGCTCAGTTACGTGATCTATGAAGTACTGCTACAACTTGAAGCTGTCTTTTGAAGCTCAGTAGCAATCAAAAAGGCACTGTGCTTACAGAAAAGACACATTTTGATCAAGATCACAAGAACAAAGTGTTTCCTTCCCAAAAGACTTGTGTATGCTAGCTGAATGCCTTCATCTTCTCGTCTTCCTCTTGGGTCCTTCAAAGATTAGTTACAAGTTAAAATTGTTTTTGGGGGGAAGGACTGAAATTTGTTTCCCAAAATTTAAACCCAAGGTTCAAGAAGGCGTGTTGACAAAGCCATCACTTCTTCATTCTCTAATTTAGCCTAGGCTGATTTTTGCATACATGCAGATAAGTCTGTCTCCAGTTTTATGTTTAACATCCCCACCGGTTGTCAGTTATCTTCTGGCAAGTTCTTCTCATTTGAAGGTTATAAAATTGCCACTAATTTTGTATTTTTAAATTATTTCACTGCATGTTCAGAAGATGCACCTGCTCTTGCAGCCCTGTACTGATTTGCCCAGTATGAGGCATACCGTTTCCTGCTCTCAGTGGGAAGGAGAGAGTTTCATGGTGCTGCTCCTCACACTGCCTGCTGCCAGGCACCTCAAATGTTTCTGAACGGCCTTTGGTACAGGCTTGGCCATCCTCTGCTGCTGTCTCTGGTAAAATGTCACACTGCAGAAAAGGGCATGGCTGCAAAGTACTAATTGTTTTCAGATGAAAAAAAAACCACATGATTAACTGTATGCCACATTCTGGGATTTTTCTTCATTTCCATTTTTACTTAGGACCCTTGTTTTCAGACAACAGAAAGTGCTAATGCCTGCCGGAATGGGGGCAAGGGGAAGTGCTTGTGGACACCTTGTTCTTGCTGGAGTTTTGCTTCTTGTAGTTAATGGGAGAGTGTTAGCACAGTTCCTGAAAAGCCTGATAGGCAAATCAGGCTCAGCAAATCAGGCATGCACTCCCAGTTTCTAGGCTAGATTATTTTATCTTAAAACACTATGGATGATAGCTAACATAAATTGAGCATGGTATTTCTAGGAAAAAATGGGCTGCTGATTTGCCTAAGTACATCTCTCATCCAAAGTCTTTGACTCTCGTGTCGTGACACCTGTGACATATAAAAGCTCATAGAGAGTAAGATTAGAAGATGAATTATCATGTTGTCATGATTTCCTTTTGAACCTCAATGGACTTCAGAGCACAGGAAGATGCTGACTTGCACTGGATCAAACTGATAGTGAAAGTATGGGTTTAGACATGTACTTAAGAGTGGGCTGAGTCACCTTCTGGAAGTGCCAGGCTCTGTCCATTAGGTTTAGAATTAGGCTGAATGACTATCTTAAACTAGATGTGTAACTTCTGAATAACTAAATTAATTCAGCTCCCAATAATCTCAGTCTGAATCAGTAGGTTTGAATTGAAATCTTAATGTTTGATTTTGTTTGCATCATCACCTTGTGGGTTCTTGGCAGAAATCCAGTTTTTCCTTTCCTCTGATCCACTTTAGGATTAGTGGCCCATTAGGTCCACTAATCTTGAGCAAGCCTTGCAAGAGTAACTGCTAAAGACAGACGTTATCCTTAACTACTGAGAATATTGTAGGATAAGCTAAGTACCTGCTGATTTTTTGTACCTCTCAACTGATATTGCAGAAACTGCAGTCTAACCTTGGTGGGATGATGCTTGGTGTTGAGACATCACTTCCATCATTTCCAGAGGATGGAGGAAAGGATAGTCTCCTGCACATCATGTCGCTACTGATGTATTTTTCTTGTTGTTTTCCTTAATGCTGCAGATGCAGCATAAAGGTGGTACTGTAATCATTCTGTCTCGTTTAAATGTTTGGTGTTTATTTAATCTGGACTGCAGGAAGAATAAATATTTGATGTATGTAAGTGAAATACAACTAGAATCAGTAGCTTTAAGAAAGTTCTATCTTGGTTTCATGAAGGAGTGGTTAAAGTATGCATTATTCTAAATTGTCTCTTAAAACCAGCTTAAGAACTAAGCTGATAAGATAAATTTTTTAAAATTCGATCTAAAGCCACAACTTTTCAACATTATCATGCATTTGAGTGTACTGGGCATAAGACATGAATCAAGATATATCTGTCAGATTTCTATTTCATTAGAGATTTTTTTATGTTGCACTTACAATTTTTATTTAATTTGTGTGGGGCAAAGAAATCATGTGAGGATTTGCAAGTCTCTACAAGACTGTTTGACAGGTTTCCACCTAATTTATTTTATGACATTGAAATTTGCAGTGGTCTGTTAATGGTAACTCATATTTCAGATGCACTCACCTGTTACAATGCACTGAATTTTCCTGTTTCCCAGTTGTTTGAACCATAGATAACGTATAATATTAATTCTCTGAAAAGCTGAAAAAATATCAGAGAAAAATTGAATAAAAGGAATAAAATGCAAAGGGGAACTACTTAGGGAGGGAAAGAGAGGAAAATAACTTTTTCATAATGAAAAATGTCTCATATTTTCTAGGTCAAAACTGCTACTATTGCTACAGAGAGGAATGGAAAACCAGAAAACAATTCCATGAACATTAATGCTTCCATTTATGATGAGATTCAGCAGGAAATGAAGAGAGCTAAGGTGTCCCAAGCACTGTTTGCGAAGGTTGCGGCAACCAAAAGCCAGGTAAAACTCCCAGGGCGCAAAGAGCTCCCTGTCCTGTGCAATTATTCCTCCAGATCAGTTTCTGTGAGTTAAAATGAGCAGCTGGGTCAGTGTATCAGCCCGGTACAACAACTCAGAGCTCCTTGCTGAGTCTGGAGGTAACCTCTGGTTCCCCTGGACCAGGCAGGGTAGCGAAGCAGCTTCCTGAGATCTCTCACTCCCTTTTCCCTACCAGCCAGACACCTTCTCTCTGTGCCCGTGGGTCTTGGCGTGGCTGAGAAGGCATCAGGTTCATCAGTTCTTAGCTGGTGTGGATGAGGCAAAAGCTGTGGGCAAACTCTGGCTATTGCTGCCAAATTCATCTCGAGGCTTTGGTGTTTTACAATTATGTGTGCTGCAACAAGGAATGCTGGGGTGCTGGTTTTTTTGCATAAAAATGTTTAGTCAGACCCACTGGTGAGACTGTGCATAAAAGGGGGATAGCACTGTCAAAAAAAAAAAAAAAAAAGACCCCAAAAAATTACATTTATACAAGTTATAGCTGAGAAAAAAATGTGTGCTCTTTGTGGAACACGATGTCTGCTTGATTACCTGCGTGTGTGAATACATATATGTTGCATATTCAGTTTCAAGCCTTTGTTGTGTGGTTTCCTATTCTGTTTTCTTCAACTGAAGATTTTCTGTCAAGTTTAGTGGCAAGAGGGAAATCAGCAGGCACTTGTTGGGTGTGATTATCATAAGTGACATGTTTTCTGAGAAGGATCAGTGGGGTATGTGAAAGCATTGATTTAAGTGAGAATGTACTCAAGAAGTAAAGGAAAAACATATAGAAAAATGGGAAAGTCTAGAACTGTGGTTATAAAAATGCTTGAAAGAAATGGCAAAGGCACCAATGGTTACAATGTTGAATTTTCACATTAGATTAAATGTTAAATCCACTTAATCACTACTCCTTTACTTTTCTAAAATTGCTTCATATAAAAATTCTGCATCTTCCAAGGAAAGCTAATGAAGCTCAGTTAGACCAATGTTTCTTGGGCCATCAGCATTTTAGTTCTGGTTTTCTTTTTAACAAGTCTTTAACTTTTGATTTCTGGGCTGTTCACATTTTGGAGTTCACTTCATTGTACAGAAAGGATGTTGTCTCTTAAGTTATATGGTGTAAGAAGCATTTAAAGGGATATTTTGGAAATGTTGTATCAAAATGATTAAACTCAAGCTGTGGACTGTAAAAATTACAGCTTTATAGGCCACATGCCTGCCTACCCTTCAATCACTGTCAAAGTGATAATTTCAACAATAATATGTTTCTTTTATTGTGGTATTCTAAACACCAAGTGCTGTTTAAACATTAAACTGAATTGTTTATGTTAGTGCTGTACTCAGTGTGTCATACATCAGGCCACTATAATCTCCCATGGAATGTAAAAATTCTGTCATGAATCATGGTTTGTATATCGGAAATTACTGTAATTTTGATTGGAAATTACAGAGCTCTTGAAATGTTTCTAATTATGATAGAATGTTACAGCAGCTTCCAACCTGTGTGCTCCTCAGATGTCTTTATTTACATGTCACAACTTGGGGTTAGAGAACTGTCCATTTTCTGCACCTTCCCCTTTCCACTGCAGTCTTCTGTAAAGCTAAGGTATGAAGCCAGTCTATCAGCCCACATAATTTTGTTCTGATCTGATTTGTGTGATAGTGTATTTATTTAAGTGCAAAGCCTTAAAATTTCTAGGGGGGTCAGCTCTTCCAGTGCTGACTTGCAAAGGGACAGGTAATCAAAACGAAGCCCAAAATCTTCCAGAGGATGCAGTGCAGGTTTATTTGAGCAACGGTGTAAGATTTAGATTCTTGTACAACCTTTGCTACCAAGTACAGAAAACAACACTAAACACATAATTCTTTTCCATTTTACTCTGGTGATTATACCTGTATTCCCAAGGGTTATTTTTCTCCCCAGTTTCAGCAATGCAATGTTAATTTATGTGTCTAGGAAACTTGCAGGTCTGTAGTTAGATGAAGTGTCATTTGTACTAGAAAGCTGCTTCACAGAAGCGACCTCCTGGGTAGACTGGATGTGTTGGGTCTTCTCGAACTAGCTGACTACTAGTCACCCAATTAAAAGTCTTTAAATATGTAGCAATGCCACATACATTAAGGCAGTACATGTATTGTAAATGTTCGTGCATTGGAGCTCTTCAGTGGTATAAGTAAACATTTCTTGGAGCAAAAAAGTCTCCTTTGCACAAAAAAAGAGGTTTGTTCAAACATATTCTCTAAGGGAACCTCTCTTGAGAGAGATCTGTTACCGATATTTTTTTAATTTGGAGACATTGGTTCCATGCTCAGAACTGGAAATCCTGAGATAACCCAAGTTACAGTGAAAAGTCATAAGGACACATATTAGAAAATGATGTGTTGATTAACACATCTGGGTTTTGTTTTTTAAAATCACCAAAATTGAACATTGTTGGTTTTATCTTATTTTGGATATAAAAACTTGATTAACTTCTGAGTGCAGTCTGGACTTGTGGTGTAAAACTATTTGTGACCTAAACCAGCTCTGTGAGGGGACAAAGGTAGTGAGTTGCTGGAAGGCCTTTTCTTTTTTTTTTTTTTTTTTTCTTTAATAAATTATTTTGGGCCAAATT
>VZTE01001513.1:780998-810748 GCA_013397775.1 Eulacestoma nigropectus
CTTGGTTGGGTGGTTTTTGTCTGGTGGAAAGAGCATAAATGAGTGAGAGAAGTGAGAAGAAGTACAAGTTTAAGTCATTAAATGTACAAATGGAAAAAGAGAGCCAAGAAGAGAAAGCTCTTTACAAAATATAAAATTATGTTAAAGCAGCAAGACGGCACAACATAAGGAATGTTTGGTACATGTTATTGAAACTGAAAAATCAGAGTATGGAATAATTATAATTTAGCATAATCCATAATTTTACAGTTTTCATTTTGAATTATTTATCTTATATGATTTGATTAAAGATAAAACTGGCTGACAAGATCTGTAACATCTCTGCATGTCTTAAAGACAAATGAAAAAACTCCACATTATAACTTCACCATTTTAAAATTTTTATTTGTATTGTTTCTGTATAGCTCCCTTTTATTTTTAAAGCGTATTTCAGCTACACATTGTGTACACGCGATTCCATAACCCATCAGGCTTCAGTGTTGCCTCAGTACCTCTGATTCAGTAAATCAGATCATAGGCAGCATGCTGTCATATAATAAGGTGTCTGATCCTTATTACCAGTTTGTTGATGCACAGACTCCTTCAAATTGACCATTGCAACACATGGTTTCCCCTGAAACTAGCTGTGATAATTAGCGTGGCTCTAATGAGACAGAATGTCACTGATCTTGTGCTGAACTGTCGAGTATCGACGCTACGGATGGGAACTGTCAAAGCTTGCCATCTGTGACAGAGCTTGGCATATTCCATTTGCAAGGTAGAGCATGCTCAATAGACTGTTTTTAAACAAATGGTCCATTTCTTGATTAGGGCTCTGTTCTGTTACTGTGGAAGACTTTATATCATAGTTAAACTTTTTGCCTTTTTTCCCCTTTTTTGTTCTGGTGGGGTAAGCTCATTAGGAAATGAAAACGTTCCTGATTCTCAAACCAGTCCTTCAGTCTCCTGTTAGACTTTTGGGGAGAGGTGAGGAGGAGCTGATCATGTATTTATTCTTCTTCCTTCCCCAGTTATCTTAATGTATTCCTTCTAGGGCTTGCACTCCCACAAGCCTTTTATGTGATTTTTTTAAGCATTGAGGGGTAAGGGATGGCATAGTTTTGAAGTATAGAGGAACAAAAATTAAAAAGTCTCAGGTGACATGCAGCAGGAGCATGTGCACCTGGGATGAAAGATTGAACTGGTCAGGAGAGTCAGGCACCCAGGCTCCCGGGACTGGCCCTGCAAAATGCCGTGCAAAAAGTCCAGCGCTGCTTATCATTCCAAAATATGCTTTGTTGCTTTTTATTTCCTCCTTCTCTGGCAGACCACACAGGGCTTGTTCTGAAGAACATTTTCACTAATCTGATCAGGCAGCCAAATACGCCGGGAAAACTGCTTTAATGATCCCACTAATTACCTCAAGTCAATATGAACTGTATTATTAGACTGAGGGAAAATATTCCATTAGGTCTCCCCCTTGGGAGTTTCTCCGCTTTGTGATGTCACCGAAGCCTTCGCCCTCTCGCTTGTAATTAATTTTATTTACACACGCAGGCACGCACAAGGTCACACCTGCACAACCGGAGCTGGCCAGGGAGCTAGTGGCACTCAGGCTTAATCAGATCTGTCATAATTACCATTCTGCATGTTTCTGACACACGCTGTGAAATATTTCAATTTAACTGCCGCTACCAGCACAACCAGATGTAGTGTGAGTGTGGCTGCATTGGAAATATTATTCCTCAGGATAAACTCTCTCCTCCTCCTTTTTCCTCCCACCCCCTCTCCCTTTTACAGCTAATGTGGCACAGAAGCTGATGTATCCTGTAAATCTTGAATGCAGTGCTAGATTGATAACAGCAGATTAGACAGTTTAACCACAAACAGCTTGTTCATTTTTCACAAATGAAAACCACATGTGGTGTAACTAAAATTTCAGTCTTTTTTTTTTTTTTCCCCCTCCTCTTTGGTTGTTGTTTCCTTTTGTGTGTGAGTGTGTATGTTAAGGTCTGCCTTTAGCTGTAAAGAGGTGTGAAAGAGTAAACATACAGGGGGAAGAGACGCTGCCTTTTTGGAGATTATTTCTCCCTGACCTTTATTAAAAACCTTTCTTGTTTTGGCAAAGAAATCAGATGCCACACAGGGGTTTGTCACTGACTCTGAGACTTTCTAATCTCTGGGGTTTATGCCCGTTTATTAAAGAAGTCATCCTACTGTGCTCGTTTTCAAAATAACATGCCAGCAAACACCTTGCTTCAAGAAGAGCTTCTAACCAAAAAATATAGTCTTCACTGCTACCTAAATTTAGCAGAAATAAAATTTTCTGCCAAAGTTTTTCACCATGGATTTTGTCTCCTTGCTAACTCTTTGTAGCTCTTCCTTCGGGGGAAAGATTCTTTTTTTAAAAGAATCCTCAAAATGTTTAGAAATTTTGGCAAATGAAAAACTGATTGGTTTTTTATTAAAATATTCCCATATTTCTTTTGAAAACAGAGTATGAAAAATTAAATGTTGTCTTATGAAAACACTTTTTAGGGAACTAAAAATTTCTGTAAATTGTTTTGCTTTTTTTTATAAATTCATTTTTTCAGGTAAATTGTTCAGCTTTCCCTAATTAAACAGCCTTCAGTACTTGGTAAGGTGTTTTTTTTTAAACCATCTACTCTTTAGTAGATCACAGTTGGCTACTTTTCCTACACAGAGAAAAAATTAATGCAATTTTGATAGAAAGTTTTAATTATAAGACTCTAAAACAATTTTTGCAGCAAGGAAAAAAATGTAATGTGCAGAATGCAACTGAGCAGATTCTCCGAAAGCTGTTCCAGGTATTGTCAGGTGGGAGGAGTGGTGCAGTGCATTGGATAGAAATTCATCAAATCTATTCTGTAATAAGGCTTCCAGGGGAGGTTTAAAAAAAAAGTAGCTTTAGTAAGAGGTTGTTTTATCCATTGGCAGTGTTTTGTGATGCAGTGGCAATACTGAAAGTGCAAGAGTCAGGGAGCTAAGACTCAGTGTTCAAAGTCAGTCAGAAGAAGGTGAATAGGACAGGTTTTGAAAGCCACTTGAAGGTACAGTTTGTAGCAGAAAATTTGGCTATGTAGATGGCCCCCCAGGCTGCTGCAGACAAGGTAAAAGACCCATGCTCATACCAGTTGGCCAGCAGCTACTGACTGCATTAGTAGTTCCCCAGAGATGAGTAGGTCAGTGCAGGTGTGCCATCAGTGTCCCTCACTGCACGGCAGTGCCATCTCCCTTAGTGACTCCCCCAGGATCCATGCAGGCCCCGAATAAAGGGAAAACCTCGTTCTCGAGGTGCAGCCAAAGCCCTGGAAGTGCTGTGGCTGCAGATATCTCAAAAATAAGTCTGAAGTAAGATGAAGAGTAGGGCAGGAAGGGCTCATGTTGGACGAGGTAATGCTGAAATGAACTGTCAAGATTCTTGCAAGGATCTGGAAATACAGCTCTCATTTCTCCGGAAAGCTATTCAAAAAATGTCATGTGGTTGGGAAGCACTGGATTGCCAAAAGAAGAAAGTATGGCACCCTCTACCACCTCCTCCGAGTCTTTTATTTTCAGTTTTTCTTTCTTAGGTAGAGGTGTTCTGGTTCCTACACTCCAGATGTGTGAATCAGCTCTTCCCCAGGCAGCACCTGCTGTCTGCCTGACAAGAGGTGCTGTTTCTGGCAGGATGGATTTTCTTAATCTCTCTTCCTGCTTTCTATACCCTTACCTTCTGTTTTGATTTTATCTCACCACCTTCTCTTATTCCTCTCAGTTCGGCTCTTCTCTTAGTTCTCCTTGGACTTTTTCCCACCCCTTCCTGTGCCTTATACACCCTCACCATCCACTCTTGCTTCATCTGCCTCTTTATCCTGTCCTACCCCTGTCCCCTCTGCCTGCTGGAATCCCACCCCAGGCACATCTCCACATGCACCATGATTTGTACATGTATTCCTTTGTGTGTGGGGCACGGTGTGGGGACTTCATGCCCTTGGCCTTTGCTGGAGTGGTCACCAGCAATACTGGCTTGGTGGGTGAAGCCAGTGGTCGGTCCTTTCTCTGAGTGGTGACATGGATTTAGCTAGGAAAGAGCCGTACTCCTTAAATCTCAGGTTGTTTGTGCCTTCTGTGAGCAGATCACTGATTCAGGAGGCTTTTGAAGATTGAGTATATCAGCGTTTTAACTATTAATGAAAAGGGGAAAAGTTTGAGTGAGCTGTATAAGAGTTAACTAGGGGCATAAATGAAAACACAGCTGTGGTGGCAGAGGCGAGGAGGAGGCTGAGGAGTCAGAGAGCAGCTAACTCTGTGGTTCCTGGCTGGGGGGGAAGCAGGGTACCAAGTAAACAGCGCAGAAAACAAAAGTGAGCTCAACCCGTAACTAAACAGGAAATGACAGGGTAAAATTCCTGCTGAAAAACCGAGAGCTGCTAAATATGTAACTGCAAAGAGTAAAGGCATCTTGTGCAAACACAAATACACAGCAGCAGTCTGAGAAGCAATTTGTTAAAGGAGTGACCGATTACAAATCAGGTGAAGGGCTGCTAGGCAAAGGCAGGAGTAAGAAATAATAGATGTGTGTTTTCTCCCTTAATGTTGAACTTTGTAATTTAAAACATATAACACCTGAAAGAATGTTGCAGGATTTCTAGGTGCAAGGTGAGAAAGGAGATGATATTTTCTTCCAGATAATTTTTTATTTTGCTGTTCCTAATAATTTCTCATTGCATCCATTTCTTTACTTTCTTCAAATTTAACCTCTAAGTCAAACTTCAGATTTTTGTTTATGCATTACCCTAAACTGTTGGCATCTATTGAATAGGCTAGAGCAGGCATGCAGCTAGCTAAGTGGGGAAAAATTCCAATTTGCAAATATTTATCTAATTTCACATCTGCTAGATTCTATCTGAAAACACATTGTTATTTGGGGGGCATCTCATTTTTATTCCTGTGCAGTGTCATGTTCCCTTACTTCAGGATGGCATTTGAGAAGCATATAAATATGGTTTTCAGGATCTTTGTAAAGCAAGGATGTTTAGACTGAGTGGTCCTTAGCAGAATTCCCTGAAGTTTCGGACCCCAACTAAGCAAGATTTGCACATGTATCAGTTAACGTCTGTGAGTTTACTCAGGTGATTGGTTATTTTGCTGAGCCTGGTTCTTAGCATCTCTAGTACCTATAGCATGCAAGAGAAAGCTCTGCTGATACAGGAACTTTCCACTGTTTTTGTAAGACCAGTTATTTAAAAAAAAAAAAGCCATGAAAGGCTTAAATTAGTTTCTTTTTTTTTTTTTTCTTTAAGGCAGCCAGTTTGCTTCACCTCTGATAAATCATTTGCTACTCTTATTTTATATAAGGAGAGAGTCTAAAAGGATTGATCTTTTTCACCTGAGGAACAGGATGGGAGGGATCAGGGCAGGAAGAAGCACGCTGCTCCATACAGCCCCTGAATTAAGGGCAGAAGGTACTGCCTAAAGTGCTGTCTGGAAATACAGCTGGGGCTGGGACTCAGCTGGGCTCCCACTCCTCTTGGCCAGTGAGAAAAATTGTAACACTAAGAACTGATCTCTCTAGAAACTTTTCCCTTGTGGCTGTTCTTGACCTCATCCTGACAGCAAATTACCTGGAAACACTCTTGTGTTGGTTCCCACCCAGGAGAGAGAAACCTGATCTCTCCAGCTTTCCTTTTGATCCAGCTTTCCTATTGTTTTAAGTTTCTGCTGCAAGCAATTGTGCTACAAGTAAGGGTATTTTAGCTTTCTGAGGATTTCACTGCCTTTCGTTTTCCATGGGTGAGATACATGCTTCTGGCTGCTCCCTTCTCATTTGCTGGGAGGCATCGAACTCTCACAGGTGTGGATTTTAAAGGTTTTTTTTTTAACTGCTTTGAGATAATTAACGTTATTAATTTTCTGACTGTTTCTGTGGTTAACAAAATCTGGAGGAAAGTCAGAGAAAAGTTTCTTTTCAATTTTCTTAAGACTCCCCTCACCCTCGGCATTATCAGGGCATTAAATGTTCTTCACTGTGAAACTGAGAGCCACAGAATCCAGCTTAGCTGCAGAAGACATTTTCTCAGAATATTTAAATGTCTAATTCAAATCTATATGAAAGCTTTTAGTTAGGCTGTGAAAATTTGGAGGGATGTCTGAGAATGGATTTGAGCTGTGTATGCTTTGGAATGATGTCACTTGTTGGAATATCTTGTCAGCTGAACTGAATTTACAATGAAGTCCAGATATCTGTGAGCCTGTGATTCCTCAATGTGTGGTAGATCTTCCCCTGATCCAAAATGAATTCTGGAAAGAAAAAAACATGTGACAAGAAGCCATGAAATTAAATTGCTCCATCTGGGAAATTATAATTTTTTTTTAAATATGTAACAACATGATGGGCAAACATATAAGTAATTACAAAAGTTACACTTTGGCCCAATGGCTCTTTTACTGGAGGTCTTTTCCCCCAAAGCAAATGTTAAATCTCTGTAAGCAATGTAATAATAAACATTTGCTGTTCACTGTAAATTTATAGTAATAAAAGAGATTTTCAAAATTGCCAGGCTCTTTCTATTAAAGACTCTTCTCTAACTAAACTGCAGATATAGCTGCCATACAAAATTGATTGCATGTTTAAGAATAAATAAATGTGGGCTGTTAAGGGTCGTGGTTGAATTTAGGATTGTATTTACTTTCAAGGGACACATTGATATTGCAGTGAAATCAGTACTTCTTTCTGCTTAAATAAAAGATAAAGGGCTATATATTACTAGTCACCCTCTGTGAAACCCACTGACCCATTTTATATGACTGTACTATAAAAAGTAATGTACCAGACTAAGACTGGCTTATTTAATAATTAGCAGGTGTTCTTTCTTTCTTTTCAGTTTTTTTTTATTATTGTTAAGTCCTTTTTTGTCAGATGCTTTCTCATGGTTACAATGCCAATTGAATCAGGTGTGTGAAAGAGGAAGGATCTGGAGTAGGGGAAGGCAAAGTAAAGCTTCACTTTTTTTCTTTTTTTGCATCTATTACTTTTTTCTCTTTTTGCATATGAATATAGTTGCATTTTATGCAAGATTTTCAAAGGCATGTACATTGTGGTTTTGATGAGGGCTTGCGCCTATCTATCATTGCCAGGCAATTGAAGGCAATACTGTAAAAAAGATACATTTGAACAGGGGAAAGAAAAGATGAAGGAAGCTGAGAGCAGAGAAACCAAGCTTGGGCAAAGCCCTTCACTTAGATTATTGAATTTCCTCCGTACTCAACTAAAAAGTAATGATACTTATGTTTTCAGTCAGGCTTAGAGTTACAGGTTAGGTTTTTTCTGTCCATGAGCTGATGGTGTCTGCAGTGCTCATACACAGGGGATACACGGACCAGTTTTGATACAGCCTCAGACCTTAACCCAGCTATTTTTTCCCAAGCACTGGCTTTTGGCCACTTCTTGGCCACCATGGCTCCACTTAGAAACAGAGGTCTGGTACGACAGATGAGACTGAGAGCAGGACAACAACTCTCCACATCATTTTGCTTCTGTACTTGTTGGATGCTTGTCACTGAATTTTAGAGCTTGCTTTAGCAAGTTTCCTTTCCCTATTTATTTGGATGTATACAAGAATAGAAATATGTATTTAACTTTGAAATGCTGCGGCTAGGGAGAGGAAAAAGCAGACAAATGAAGAGACATTAGGAATCCTTTCCTCCTAAAATGTCACCAAAAATTTGTGGTGAAATACTATCAGTACCACTGCTAGCTGTGTGGTCATTTGTTTTTCACCACACAGAGAAAAGGTGGCGGTATCATCCAGACAGATGGCGTAGCTGAATAATAGGTTGGATAAGAAAGTTAAGGAAATTGCATAATCTGTCTCAGTATTCTTCAAAGGAAGTTTTTGCTGCCACTGAATTTACCTTTCTTCTGAAAAGCCCTATGAGGTTGTGGGGTTTTCAGTTTGTTCGTTTTGCTAAACCTCATCTATGATGATGGTAGATACAGATTTTCTTAAAATCCACATCTGGCTACCCTTTTCAACATTCTAGTAATAAAAGCCAGTAAAATAGATGAGCCAGGAATCTGGAGATAAAGGACAGATTCGGGTTTCAAACTTTCTCTGATTTAGGAGAATGCTCAAAGGCAAAGCCTGAAACTTAAGGCTGATTAGTGTAAATAAAACACTAAGGCAACCAATGTTCTGGGGACATTTATTATCGCTTTAGACCACATATCAAGAAGAGAATTCATATTCTGGTACCTCTACTCATCTCATGGAATCAGCTGAAAATGAGCTTTTGCTTCTTAATTTCAAGATGCACAATTTTCTTAGAAAAATAGGGAAATCCCAAAGTATTGAATATTCACTGCAGTTTTTTTAAATTAATCAAAAATAGTTTTGCCTCACAGAAGGAAGTCAGTGCTTAAAATTTCTTGAAAATATAAGCTAAAATGAACTCTAACAAATGTGTTGGTCAGTATCAAAAATTGCTAAGTCTGGTAGATTATTAGTTTTCCCAAATTTTTATAAAAATACCCAGTGGCCTTTCTTTTAATAGACTTCAGTTCTTCTGTGAAGCATTTAGGTCTATTCAGCTTTGCATAGGAGCTAGCCAGGACACTTTATGTATTTTAGGAAAAATAAACCTGCAGTCAGAATAAATTTTCCTGCAGCAGGAAATTCCGGAATAACATCTAAGGGTAAAAAGGACTGCTCTTGTCATCTAGGCTTGTTCCCATGTCTGAACCCACAGGTATTTCACACAGAAAGAAGTCAGATTTAAGTCATCTCAGCATGAATATGAATTTTGAATTAAATGCTCTGTTCTTCCCCTGCAGTGGGTGTTCCCTGTTCTATTTTTTCAGATAATTCAAATGTAACACAAACAACATTCCTCAGAGAAATTAAAGCAGTGCCCATTGTTACTTATTGGTCATATTTGCTTGTGCTGAAGTGACATTTGCTTATTTTTGCTTCTCAATGCCATATGCATGAGTTTACTGATTCAGAACTCTCTGAATTTTTGATCCTATGAACACTGTGAGAAATCTCAGTTGAAGGGTTTAATGCATTTTCCAATCAATGTGTAGGGGAAATTTGGCCTTATCAATTTAAATGCTGGAGATCCTTTCATTGCATTATGGAAGAATCTTCTCTAAGCAGAGATTATTCTTAAGAACTTCATAACATTTAAAGGTTAATATGTTAGGTAAAGAACAATATCTTAAGACAAACATTTTTATTACAGGACATGAAGGGATAGTTCTGATTAAATTACATGATTATTTGAATGGGAAAGAAGACAAAGTGCATCATTTCTTGCCCTCAACTTTAATGCCTTTAATCAAATAATGACCTTCTGGAAATAGTTAATTTTAAGCATTTGGAAAGATCAATACCACTTTGCCACCAAAAAATGGCCCAGATGATGAAATTTGATGTATTTAAAGTACCATTTCACCCTTTTAACCTAGTAAATAATTTAAAATGCTTTCAATACTCCTTTGCTACCATTATGTATCTCGCTCAAAGTATTATGACTTTTCCAAAAGCAACCTTTCTGTGCAATGTGCAGCTTACAAGTTTAATACTAAAGACTAATACTATATGCTTATATGGTAGTGGTTGTGTTGGCCCTTTTTCTTCCCTTTTATATGTGGAATCTGTTTTGTAAAGAAATAGAAGTATCTAAGATGAGTGCAGCCATTTGGAACAATAATGAGATTATAAAGCAAGTTGGATGGCTTTTGAGGGGGAAAAAGTCAATATTTAAAGTTTAGCCCATGAGCTCTTTTCCTTTGTTTTGTCTATAAGCTTTCCTGTTAAAGGTGAAGGATTTGGATTGCTCAGACAATTAAGAGCCCATTTTACCAAGTGTAATTTCATATCTGCATTCTATAAACTGGAGTGCCTTCAGCATTGTAAATAAAAAAAAATTGCCCTCTATTAGCATGTTTGTGGGCAGATTAAAAACAGTCTTCATTAGCATAAGTAACACTTACAGATTCTTTTAAAAGTAGAAAATTATTTGTTGAATGATAAATTGCTAGCTTTCTAGTTAGTTGCTGAAAATGTGCTCATTCAAAATGCCTACTTTAGTTTAGTCTACAATACTCAATTTTTTTTAGTTAGAAGTACTGTTTAATGGATTATGTACTTAGTCTTTGTTCACGGTAGATGCTGAAATGCAATTCACACTTTCTGCTAAAATGTTTGTATCAAATATGTCCCTATTTAGATTGATTTCTTTTAACACCATATATTTTTATTATACTATATGCCCCAGAGAATGATACAAAGTAGTCTTAAATATACTATACCGAAGAAAAACTGATCGTGTCTTAGCATTGATACTCTAAAATGTTTTCCCTTCTTAGATTTAAGCTACAGCCTTTCTAAAAAATGCTGAAGTCTTTGTTACTCTGTAAGAAACATTCATCATTTGGCAAATTATTATCACTGTAACAAGTTGACCAAACGAGTTCAATTGCTTCACCTTGTAGCCTTCTCTTCCCAGACTAGATGTGTTTGTTGCTGATTTGGAAAGCTTTGGCCAGAGAATATTTTTCGTGATTGTAGTGTTATTCTCTTTGATGTAATTAGAGCAGGTATTTACACCTTAGGTCTAGATTTTTTTTTTCTTTCAATAAGAAAGATTCTAGAATGGAATAATATTTTATTAGAAACTATGTGAAGGAGCAGAAGATTTTTTTTAAGCACAGCACGGGTCTGACTGAATAGAATAGTATTTGGATATATAGATAAAATGCATAGATGCTTTCTTTAAAATAAGCATGCTCATGGGTATTGCAGAGCCTAAGTTTTGGCAGTTATCCTCTTTGCGCTTTTCCTGCAATAGTTTGGCAGTTCGGCTTTCACAAGTTTTTTTTCCTCTAATGTCTTGTGTTTCTTTACTAAAGCCCTATCAGAAAACCAGACAGAAGACTCTTATTTATTTTAAATATCTTAGGTTTAGCATCTTTTTTTTTTCACCATTTTCTTGCTTACTGTAGCAAGACCTTTGCAGATGGTACTTGGTTACTTGAAAGTGCATAACAGTATTTTCTTTGTAGCAGATGGATTTAAGACTTTTAGTTCCCAATAAATGTAGGTTTACAATACATAACTTTACAGGATTTGTGTTGTATATAACAGGTTTGAACATATTATCTCAGAATTCATCTGCATGGCATTTTCAGCTTATCCAGGGCCTATGCCAGTATTTTAAGTAATAGAGAGAGCACAGTGATTGATAGCAGCTAAAGGCGTGATTTTGAATAGAAACAAAGGTTTTAGAACAGAAGGTGTCAAATTAAACTTTGTCAGTTTGAAAAGTAGTAACATTCTGAAAGTTCTCCAAACATATTTACATGTGGCTAATGTTTATATTTTGCTTTGTACTCTCTTTATATTCAGTGTAATGTTGCCTGGCAAATTTGCTCTGTTTTAAAATCAAGGTTGTTCCCAATGTCATTGCAGAGTTTTTGGGGCCTTTGCCTTTCTGCATAAATGTATCAACTATATTATTTTAACGCTGTTTTTTTTTTAATAATGTACTCTATATGCTGTATAAACCGGTTGTGATCTAATCTGACTTATAAATATTTCCTTATTATTTTGTGGTCATTTCCACTTCCTGTAAAACTATAAAGATGAGGAAAAAAAAGGAAACTAGGCAGAAATTGCTCTAGACTTAAAAAAGAATGAAAGGAAAAAAACCAGCCCTGTTACATTCACTTGTAAATTCAACTGCATTATCTGCAGCAGTTCATACTTTTTTAGATCAAATGGAAACAAAACTTATAAATTTTACAGAACTGAAAATTAACCATTAGAAAAGTCTGGATGATTACTTTCCCTAAATTTTATAAAAACATTTCATACTTTCTCATGTAGATGACTTTTATGAACGAGCTTTATTTCATATAAATAATTCTGAACTGGAAACTAAATTAAATTCTTCTATTTTTATTTGTTTGTCTTGAACCAAAAGAAAGCATATTGGTATAAAGTTCTTACTCTCTTGTCAAAGTAAGCCCCTACAGCCTCTCTTGCTGTCCATCCACTAATCTGTTCTGAGAACATTGGTGAGATCAACTTTCATAAGTATGTTCAGAAATAAACAAAGAAGACCAAAAAATTGTTTCTATCCTTGTAATTGTAAAAGAATTCAGTTCGTTCTTTCCATGTTTTCCATCAAATGTTTCATCAGAGCGTGTCTACTTCTTTAAAAATGTGCCAGGTGGAACAGAGATATTTTGGTAGAATAGCAATCTTTTCTGTGTACCCTGTCAGAGGTATCTGTCTTCATTATTTCAAAATCCCTGAAAGGCTAGCAGAGGCATGTTTCAGGTTACAATTCATCAAATAATTTTAGATAAGGAATTAGAAGCATTATTTCAGTGCAAAAATTGAGAGAAAAATATTGGAAATACAATATTAGCTATCAGTAGTTAATAAAAATAAGGTCTGACCTAGTAAATACAGAAACAGAAAAGACAGTAAGGGGAGAAGGTATTTCTTAGTTAACAAGAACTGTTGTGAAATATGTTTAATCAGCAAAGAATGTTATTACCTAGGAATTGTATTTTCTATTGGACATTTTTTAATTATAAAGACATTTTATAATTATTTTTTGATTATACTGTCTTTTTAAGAAAAAATAAACCTGTGAATCATGTGGTCAGCAGACAAAATATGTGCAGCTTCTAAATGCAACTTCTTTTCCAGCCTGTGTGTATGCCTTAGAGAGGTGTCATGGGAGGAGACAGGTTGTCTTGTCTTTTTTTTTTTATTTTTACTTTCACCGTACTGTCATGATAGCTCTGCTCTTTGTTTCACCACCATTAGAAAGAGGCCCACCAGTTTCGGTGTGAAGCAGTGCAGATTCCAGAGAACCAAAGGACAGTTTTTACGCTTTGGCATGGGCTGGTTTTTTGCTTTGGGTTTTTTTAATTAATAATTTTATAACTGCTTTTCACTTAAAAGATCTAGATGAATTTCTCTTCATCATCTTCTCTCCTCTATCCCCAACAAGCTACCTCTGCTTTCTGAGTGCACCACTTTTACTTACTGAGGTAAACTAATACTGCTGTTGAGCATAATCCAGCACTCGGTATCCCCATGGATGCAAGGTGAGCAGGGAACCACGAGCAGCAGGTTGTTTTTGTTAGGTGCAGGGAGGGCTCGCACATTGCCCTGCTAATACATTCCAGTGAGGTTCCACAGACCCTTGCCACTGTTTTGAAAACATGCCATACAATTCCAGCTGGGACAGGCTGAGTGTTGTGTGCTCTGTGTGGAGGCATTTGGCCACATTTCCCAGTCATCTTGCTAAGCCGTGGGGCAATACCCAGCATCCCGCTTAGTGCATGGTCAAGGAATGGAGTGTGCTCCATCCCTAGGGTGTAGGGGAGCCCTTCTGCTGCCCCTGCTCTCCCCTTTCTCTGCTCCGTCACTTGCACACCTTGCAAGCACCTGGCAGATTTTGGCCCCGTTTAAATTTTTGCTTTTTCAGCTCTGCTACCACCATCTCTATAACATTTGTCATTTTGATTGTTTCTTGGAGGCATTTTCTTCTGTGTCATTTGTTCAGTTTTCCACTTATATCCAAGCAAATGTATTACAAATTTTTATACACACCTCACTAAATATTTTCATATACAATAAGAATGCATTAACATTATTTGTTTACTTTCACTCTTCCTGTTGTGGCAATATTTTTACACTGCATTTATTAACTCTTAGCTAAAGATATGAGTATCTTCAAGGAAATACATATCTATATCATATCCATGTGTCTATTGTACCTGTTAGTAAACCAGTCTGGATAAACCATTAATCCACTACTGGTGCATATAAAAAGGATCTAAAAGCTTCTGTACATTTATATTATTTGTTGATTCAATAAAATGTCACATTATCTTTCCTACAGCATTAAGAAATAAAATTGCATGGACCTATTTTTGAAAACAGATCCTTGAAGCTAAAATAAAGGAAATATGCATGTTTTATACATGTAATATTTTGTTCCTAAATTTTATTGTATCAGAAAATTTCTGCTGATGCACACTCTCCTAGCTAGAAGGTTTACACTCTTCTTTTAGAACTACCAGTGCACAGTTAAGAAAAAAAATCCTCAATTAAATTTTAAGAAGACGTAAGGAAACATTACATTTTCAAGATGAACTCCTATGTCTCTTTTGGAAGCAAATTAGCAACTGCTTCAGTTCTTGCAGGGGATTCTGTAGCCAGCTTCATATTATGTATCCCAAAAACTCTTCGGCATCTTGCTGTCCTTGATGTGGAAATGGTATAAAGGGTGTATCAGAATCTAGAGCGTATCTTCCTTCCCCCTCAACCCGTAGTAATCCTAGTATGTAAAACTGAGAGACTGTTTTTTCTCTGGGTCTATGAGGACAATCTGGAAACAGTTATGTATCACTTGAAATAAGTTCACCTGCAGAGAACCTCTTCTCGTAGCAGAAATTAAGAAGTTATTGCTTGAATGCATCTAGTCATAAGATTCCTGTCTTTTTAAAGGAGGTTAGAGAGCTCCTCTGCTGCTGTGATTTACATTAGGCAGCCCTACAGTCAAGCAAACAAAGAGCAGCACTGTGGTGTGGGACCAAGGGGAAGGTGCTTTCCAAAATGCCTCTGGTTGGTAAGGGTCTGTGAAATGGCTAAGCAGCCTCTCAGTGTGTTGGTGTGTGCTTTAAGCCCAGCCTGTGCAGTGAAAGCCTTTTCCATCAGGTGAGAGCATGAGAGAATGCAGCACCTCTAAAGTACACATTTCACCCTCATTTTGCCCCTTGCAAAGTGACGAAACAACTAATGTTTTTCTGGTTTTATCTTCAAGGGGTGGCTCTGTGAGCTGTTACGTTGGAAAGAAGATCCTTCACCAGAGAACAGGACCCTCTGGGAGAATCTCTCCATGATCCGAAGGTTCCTCAGTCTTCCTCAGCCTGAACGCGATGCCATTTATGAACAAGAAAGCAATGCAGTTCATCACCATGGTGACAGGCCTTCCCACATTATCCATGTGCCAGCAGAACAGATTCAGGTTAGTTTACCTTGGCCAATCCCGCAGAGCGCTAAGTAAATAAAGCTTTAAACGGAGCAAAGGAAATTAGTGTTTCTTCCCTCCCAGTCAGGCTAAATGCAGGTCTCCTGGTACAAGATAAGAGTGCGCTGCCGTCCACCACCAGAGTTCAACGGAGACCATGTGACCACCCACAGTTCTTATTTCAGTTCGGTGTTTGCGAACGTGCGTGGTGGAAGTGCAGAGGCAGCTGTGTGCGGGGCAGGGCGAGCCCCATGCTGGCTGTGCCTGGCTGGACAGGCACCAGGACAAAAAGGCAGGGGCGTGTGGCACCGGTGGCAAAGGTCTTCCCAACAGAGCAGGAGGACCTTGTTGCGCTGCTGTTTAAAAACTAAGCAAGAACCCTCAGCAGTGGTGGCTCATCCTGGGTAGGAGCGAAGGGAAGGGGATTCCTCATCCCACTTTAACCCCAGTTGAGACTGGGGTGAGTCAATATTTGTTTGTTTTTCCTTCAGAGCCCCTCTCCCACCACCCTTGGGAAAGGAGAGCATAGAGGCGCTTTCCTACCAGGCCTGCTGACTGCCGGACCTTGGCTGGGTGCTGCTCCGCAGGTGAGCCGGCACAAGGGCACCACGTCAGGGACAGAGAGGAGGGGATGCAAGACCCACACCGTGAAGCTTGGAAACAGCTGCCCTCTGCTTCAGGGCAGCCCCAGCCGTGCCTCCTCCAGGAGCTGCATGCACCCTTTTTGCTGGCACAGGCACTGCCAGTCGGGAGCGGAGCTGGCTGTCATGCTAAGATGTGTAGCCCAGGTTGTCAGTGGGGACTGCTGTCTCTCTGAGCTGGGGACTCTTTAATAGCTTCTCAAAAAAAGGCCCGAGGTCAGTGTTGTAACTGCTCCTTCTTAAAGGGCAGATATTACCCCATGCTTTCCCAACCTCAGCTGAGACCCTGTGTATCATTTGTATTACCGATACAGAAAAATATTTACAAAGCTAGGAAGGATAGAGTTATCTCACAGCCAGAAACAACAGGAGTGTATATTAAAGATAAAGCAAACTGAATAAGACAATCCCTTAGGATATCAAGTACTAAAATAATTGTGAAAGCCTGGAAACTTGCTGTTTGATTTAGCAAAAAGAGAGAGAAAGATCTATATTAAGTAATAAAACAGCACTTGTTTGAAAATGTACATTGTTTTTAATAAAATCTCTTCTTAAGGGGATAAAAGGAGAAGCTTATGCACAGTATAAGCATTCAACCACTATGCCACTTACTTAGATTTTCTTGCCTTGTTGATAAAAGTTGTGTGTTTGATCTCATAAATATTATTCACATAAGCAGTTGCATTGTAATCTCTTAATATGACTTGTAAGAGTAAGGATTGGGAGATTGGGCCTGAGTTTTGTCTCTGCTCTTCTACACAGTAATTGTTGTAGATGCATAAATATGTAGCTCAGACACAAGTTTTCAAACTGTATATACAAAGCCTCCAGTCTTGTAAGAATTTAATGTGCTGGGAGTAGTCTTGAATCTCTTCAGGATTGGAGCCTTGAATGGGACTGCTCACAGACCATAAATCATGAAAGGACCTGAATAGGGATGAGGAAGGAGCCCTAATTCCAGGGCATTTGTGTCAGATATCAGAATATGAAGATCGCTTAAAACAGTGGTTTCTAAACCGGTTGTGGAGATCTATGCGAAATCTCCACAACCACAAGAGTCCCTATGAAGTGGACAGAATTATAATCCCTCCAGTACTTATACCATTTGTACAGCATTTTTTGCTTCTTAGGGTCTCAAAGAACTGCAACTGAAAGCCTGGAAAGCACTACCAAAACACAAAAAATTGCTGAGGGGAGACTTGCAAGGGGAAATAAAATGCAGTGATAGAAACTGCTTGTTTTGCTGTGGTTGTTTTTTAATAAGAACTGGTGGTTTGTACCATATGACAAGAGATTTGCTGATCCAAAATATCTTACTAACCAGTGCTTCCTGTGCTGTGCAGCAAAAGAATTGTCAACACAAACAGTAGCTGATAAATTTACTTTTGATTTTAAACAGGATTTTATAGTGTACTGTACTCTGGTGGTAGATGAGAAAAACATTTCTGTCCCTAGGGCTCAGTGCCTCACCTTTTAAGAATGTTTCTGAATCCATGGTCGCAAAACTTCATTTTAAGCTCTTGTTAATTATTTACATCATGATTTGCTTTATCGTATTTTTCTGATGTGCATATTGGCTCATTTCTATTGCCTGAGTTTTTGGAATGCAGCATGTTCCCTTCTAATAATAATAGTGCAACTTATTTAGAGCTTTGCATCTTAGTGCTTTATAAATATTAACTAAATAATCCCAAGCACAAACACAGAGGCAGGTAAATAGGTCTGTTCCCTGTTTATTTGGTGGGATACAGGCAGCGCAGGCCTGCTCAGAGACCACAGGCAAGACAGGTCAGAGCCAGAAGGGGAAATACAGATTTCCTACCTCCAGGTCCCTTTGTCCTTGCCAAGGCTGGGTTTGACAGCGTCATGTTAGGCCCTTCCAGCCAGCACATTCTGTCGTAATGTTTGCAAGTTTGACGAGACTTCAGTGCATGCTGAGGCCAGATCAGCAGCGAGATATTTCTGTTCTTAAAGAGCTAAAATGCTCTCCTTCCCCCTGACTCCTCAGTTCCTTCGTCTAGCTATTGCTAGAGATTTGCAGCCCTTGTTTTTGGGCAGCAGCTGCCGTTGCTGGCAGAGCTCCGGCACGTTTGCCCTCATCTGGCACTTTTCTCACTTTGCCCTTGCTACAGTTCTGGCTAAGATGGTCAAGTTAATCCTATACTATGTCACCTACTTAGCATTTTGTCTTGTCTGCACTTGACTCATGGAGCATGTTCATTAAAATTTGTCAGCTAAACCGCACCGATGTTGTATCATCGGTGCTCTCGGTCTGACAAACCCACGGTGTTCTTTTTGTTCTTTCTTTCTTTTTCCTTCTTTTTTCCTTCCTTTTTGTTGTTTAAATTTACTAAGCCTTTGTTTGTAGCTCTGCAATTTCTTCCCCCCACTCCCTCCCCAGGATTTTCTCTTTTTCATTTTTGTTATCCCAGGATAAGAAAATGTGAGCAAGAATACATGTACAAAAAAATGCTGTTCTTTGTCTTGCAGCAGCAGCAGCAGCAACAGCAACAACAGCAGCAGCAACAGCAACAACAACCAGGTCCCAGACTACCCCCAAGGCAACCGACAGTAGCATCACCAGCTGAATCTGAGGATGAAAATCGTCAGAAACCCCGACCGCGAACAAAGATTTCTGTTGAGGCCCTAGGGATCCTACAGAGTTTCATACAAGATGTAGGGCTGTATCCAGATGAAGAAGCAATCCAGACTCTCTCCGCTCAGCTTGACCTGCCCAAGTACACCATTATCAAGTTCTTTCAGAACCAGCGATATTATCTCAAGCACCATGGGAAGCTGAAGGACAATTCTGGTTTGGAGGTGGATGTTGCAGAATACAAGGAAGAAGAGCTGCTCAAGGATTTAGAAGACAGCATCCAAGACAAAAATGCAAACACGCTTTTTTCAGTTAAACTAGAAGAAGAGTTATCAGTAGAAGGGAACACAGAGATTAATGCTGAATTGAAAGACTGATCTAAAAGTATTATTTTCTTTCAACAGTGCCGCTGGTATTTACTAATGAAATGAAAATTCCATCTTGTGTTCTGTCAAAAACCCTTATTATTCATTGTTTGGCCAATGAATCTTCCAAAACTTGCACAAAAGTTGAAAAAAAGGATAATGCAGACTGCACTAGATGTTTTACTCTGTTTTACAAACTGCTTCGCAGCAACAGATGAAGCGTTGAGGATTGTTTGATATTAATTTGTGTTCACTGGATACACTGTGAGTGTACCCAATAAGCATGATACCAGTGATTTTGATTCTGGAGCCTTCAGACAAGCATTACAACTTTTGTGATTTACTGTTTTTTTGTTTCTGTTTTGTTCTTGTTTTTTAATTATTACTGTAGCACTCCACACTTGATCTTTGGAAACTCACATTTATTTAAAAAAATAAAATAAAAAGAGTTTGTTACTCTTGTTCTATTGTATGTTACAAAAGAACTATAGACTGTGGAATGCAGTTTAAAGATAACATATGCCAACAAATGCCTTGTATTATATGGCACTGCCGTAATTCAGATTTGTTTTCTTTTGGAAATAAAGGTCACTGTATTTTTTTTCCATTCTCATTGTTACATGGTTTTAGAGAAAATGAAAAAGAAAATGTGAAACACAATTTAGTCCTCATTATTTATTTGTAGATCCTGCAGCATCATGTTGTAATTAATTTTTTTGGAAGTTTCCGTTAAATGTAATATTGCTTCTCTTGTTACCATACTGATTTTTTTTCTATTTATAAATGTATTTTGATGGGCAGTAAAACAAAGTGTCTTAAAAGTTTTAAATAGAGAAAATGTGCTTTACACAGTTGCCTATAAAAAGTGCTCTATGTTATCCAAGCAATTCATACTATAAGCTTCACTCTTATTGTTGTATGCAATTTTTACTATCATGCAAATAAGCTTAGGTAAATAAAACTAATAGATCACCTTAGAAACTTATGCAATTAATGTGAAAATAATTGATGTTTGCAATGTGTCTTCCTTTGGTTTACAATCAATTTTAAAGCTACAGCTGTATAAATTTTCTGTATAAAGGTGTATTTCTTTTTTATGAGTTTATTGCTATGAAAACACCAGTTATTTTGTTACAGCTGGCTGTTTTTATAAGTGTATCACAATTTTCTTTATGCAGAAATGTTCTGACTAGGAGTGGTTATTGACTGTAACTACACAATTAAAATTGTTTGTATGGTATGATATGGCAGGGTTTGTCTGCGTATGTGTATATCTGGGAGGAATAACTTGTTCTTAGTGCGCATTGTACCTTCTTGCCACCACTTTGTTCTCCTTTAAAATCACAGGCAGATTTTTTTAATGACCTTCTTAAAATTTGAATTTAGATAACATACTTCAAAAAGAAACCCAGTTTGGTTATGAAAATCATAACCTGTCTTTTCTTGGTTTAAAAACTTGCCTGCCCAACAGAGATAGCAGGATATTATTGAGTCAGAAGGCTATCAGGCATAAACATATTTACAGTTCCTGGCAGTAATGCACTTATAATGGATACAGCTGGTTTTATTTTACATTAGAATTATGCTAACACTGTTCCTTGCACTAATGTATAAACATTAAAAAAAAAACATTAATAGTCATAAAGTAAATAGGAAAGATGGGCTTTGCCCATAGCAGTCCTCTCCTAAGCAAGATTATTTTTAATGATCACTAATAAGGTTCTTGATAAAGCCATAACAATTGGTGACCTCTGAATTTATGCAAGGCTCATGTCTAAGCTAAAGAGCAGTCTGCAGCTAAAAGTTGTGGAGTACACACTGTTGTTCTCCTAGGAGAGAAATAGCTCACACTCGGTGTGACTCAGGATGGGGATTCAGCTCAGTTCTGAAATGACCAAAAGTTTGCAAAACTCAACATAAGTTTCAAAGGCACAAATAACTCTTACCAAATTTCTTGGTTTAGTTCCGTTAAGTTCATTAGGAAGACACATATTAGGCAGCAAGATGTCATTCTACATATTTAAAACTGCTGCAGGTTTTCCTTTGTCTCAATGCCCTTGTGAGTCCATTGAGCAGCTCTCAGCTGTGACACCCCTTGGCTGCTCCCAGGACTGTGTTGTGGCTGCACCATGGTTTGGGCTTGGGATCCAGTCCAGTTAAAAGAAAAAGCCTTAGTACCACTCTGGGAGGGAAATAAGCCATAGGAGGGACACGTATACATAATTTGGCATTGCATTCCAGTAAAGAGGCAGTAAAACTATGCTCTTGCTTAAGGGACTTGTAGTAGCTATAAAGCTATTGATAGCCCAAAGCTATGCTGGTCACAAAAGGGCAAAATTAAGCCTAGTCTAGGGAAGTCACTGTGATAATCATTGGATTTCTTCCTTATTTCAAATGGCATCATTGCTTTGTACAGCCATGCAGACGGAGCTATGATTGATCCTCGTTCACAGCCGAGGGGCAGGATATGTAGCCCAGGCAATGCAAGCTGATTTGATGGGCAGGACAATACAGCTGGCACCCTTGGGTACACTCTGTAACTAACAATGTGTGCATACATAAGGCAGAAGGGAAGTGAAGGAAAGACTTTCCTGGAATATAGCTCTCTCTACACTAAACGCTAATACACCCAGCACTCCGAATACCAGAAACAGGGCAACCCTATAAAAGCATAAGAAGAAATGTTTATAAAGTAGTCTTTGCTATTTTGCAAGCAATTTCCTTTTCTTTTATCATTTAAGTTTTACAGGTGCTGAAGTAGAGGCCATGTGTGCTTGCAGATGGTTATTATAGCTGTTTCTTTTCCATTATCTTTGTTGTTCTTTCTCCTACTGAAGCTGAGGTTATCTTCCAAATAGTTCAGCCTCTGTAGTCACACATTACCTGCACAGGAGATCGAATCATTGCCTTTTTGTGTCCCACTGGGCGGGCTGCAAGTACAGTCTTTTAAATTGGCCTAAGTGACCAAAAGCATTTTTGTTAAATCTTTAGCAATGTTTTCAAAGGTGATATGTGTATTAAGGGTTCCAGCTCTCTGTGAATGCAAAAGATTTGCACTGTTAGGAGTTAAGCTACAACAAGCATATTCCACCTTGACCCATGGACCAGTTAGACTACCTAGAAAATTACCTTATGTCCTTTTCTGTTCCTTAAATTGCTTTTTCTCGTCATCTGGTGGAAACATACAAAAAAACCCAAAACCCGAACAAACAAACACAACTTTCCACTTTGGCAAAGCTTAAGAAATCAGACTGGAATTCTGTAATGAAGCACAAAAATTGAGACATAAAAACACTATTAGTTGTGAAGTTGTTTGTAAAACTCACTGAGTAGGACTTCTCTGACTGTATGAAATGAGTATTACATATATAATTAGGGAAGAATAGGGAAAAAATATTACTAGGAATAGAATTTAAGCTGCAAAGAAAGCCAAACACCTAAAAAAGAGGGAACTGAGTGCTGGGAGGGGATGGCAGGACTTAGTTTTTGCTACAAAACTGAAGTTTTTACCATGTGTTATGGTGTTTACCATAAAAAAAGGAGTATTTTTACTCCCTGATGATTCCCATTATTCTATATTTAACTGACAAGATTTATGTACACATGGTAGAGTCCCCAGTGTGTGTTTTTCCACCCTGAAAGAAACCGAAATAGGCCCTAGATTCCAAGAGGTCCGTGTTCTGGGGACAGTCTCAAGCCCGTCACATCCGCAAGTTGCTTGTAATTACAAAGACTCACTGCCTTATGATACAGGGGTTTAGATTTGTGTTTTGTATAACTACTTTAAATTGGTAAGATGACCCAGCAAAAACTGTCCATGTATAAAAGTAAATTATTGCACTTACTTTTTTCTTTTAGTTGGGAAGGTGCAGCAAATGGAGAAAGGAGAAGGTTTCTCCAAACCAGTGATTTTTTTGCAGTGATTTACAAAGTCAGTGCTTTGATTGTGTGCTGGGAAAGCACCAAATATTACTAAGTTCATTTGCCAAAGCAAATGCTCTGTATGTTAAGAGCAGTATAAATTAAATATTGTAGAGGCTCTACTAGAACATCAAGTATTACCAATTCTGCTTAACTTATTGAGCTTGTGCTTTGAAGTCAGGTGCATTACAGAGACCAAAGGTATTTTGATTTTTACATAATGATTTATATTGTGCTTTGAATAACAGTCCCAATAGCAAAGCAGGGATATAAATATACTCCCAGGCCTTTTTTTGCACACAGAGGTAATTTAGGTTGGTCTCCTCACAGTGCCTTGCGTCCACACAGTCTTTTACTACAACAAATGAGCTAATAATTCAAACTGCAATAAGTGATCCTCCTTGGAGCAGGAGTAGTGCTACTTGGCAGTGAGTTTGTTTGCTTTCTGGTTCATACAGGAGCCTTCCCGCCTGCTCTGCTGCTGGCAGCCCTCCCACTATCTCATGCTGTATTGTTTCGTTTTGGCCTGACCTGGGCACTCTCCCTGCTCCAGGTCGTCTTGGCCAAATGTCACCTCTCCTGGTTGTATGCCGGCACTCAGGTATTTGTGCCACAGTTTAATATGAGGCAGCAAGGACTGTATGTGTCTGATGTCACCTACCCTTTGTCATCACCATTCACGCTGTGAGCCCTGCAGAGTTGCTTGAATAAGCCACTTGAATTGGAAAGAGAGTGACAACTGGAGCAAACCCACCAGGAGACAGGTTTCTTCTGAGCTGATGGAGTAGATGGGGCAAGGGGATGTGCATTCCAGAGGGGAGAAAGATGGAAGGTGCCAGAGAAAGATGAAAGAATCAGAAAGGTCACCATAGCTACCCTTGCATAGGGGATCAAGGATTTTTCCAAGGCGTGCTATGGCAATACTCGAAGTACTACAGAGCACTGACAAGACTCTATGGAAAATGCACAGCTGTCTCCAATTGTGGGATGGGGCCTGTCAGGCAATATCTACTTTAACACAAAAACCTCCTCAGCCGTCCATGGCAAGAGAGGTCCCCTATCAGTTTGTCCTCTGGTACCATCCCTGTGCGTAAGATATGCAGGATTCTTTTTGTCAGCTGCTGACATGTTACCATGGCAGATGCTGCTGGGACTCTCTTTCTAGGTTACTTGCTTACCCATACAATGTGCTAAAGTAGTATCCAGGCTGTAAACCCTCTCATTTTCTTCCAGGATCACATCCAAACATAAGCAGTATATTTGCAGCCTCAAACCTACTTTTTGGAGCTGTCTCCTACAGTGCTCCTTCTCCTTGGACTAGATGTGCCACAGCAAATGTGTTGTATAGCTCAGATGCTTATCATAGTGCAAGAGAACTGTGGGTGCAGAGATGTGTAAAGCACACACAGTTCAGAAGTTTTGGGGCAAGTAATGTCAAAAATGGGTACAAGTCTTTATTAGGATTAAAAGAAAAATGTGTTTATTGGGTGGCCCACAAACACCTTAATATTATATTTCAAAATTAAAAGAAAATAACCCGGGAACGCAGTGATGAGAGACCCTTAGTAGCCAGCACGGCTATGGATCCCAACCCGAGAAAGACCCTCAGTGCTGGGCCTCCGTTGGTTTTGCTCCAGGAGAAAAATAGTTTGTAAAGCAGGCCTACAAAACCCAGCACCGGGCTTTGCCTAGGCTAGTCCCAAGCTGGGGCAGCACCCCAGCAAGCACTGAGCAGGAACGGGGCAGGCACAGCGTAGGCAAGAAGCGAGCGCTGGGGCTCGTGTTTCAGGCTTTATAGTCTCTTGTCTCCACCCCTCTCCGCCCCTCTCCGCCATTGTCCAGCCTCTTAGGTCGGAGGTGATTGGTCGAGTCAAGGGGTGATGTAAGGTCTTTCCTCCAATGGCTCGTCTTTTGCTAGGGGGCAGTCTCTGGGTGACGTCACCTGGGGGTTTCGGCGGGAAATCTCCTCATTACAATTCATCGTTGTCGTGGTGTCCAGTGACAAGGTGCTAACAATGGTCCTTTGGCTGTGGGGGTAGGGTCTGTCTCTTTAGAATGAAGCCTGTCCTCAGAAATGATTTCAACAATTATCCAGGATCTTTTCACAAATCTTAAACTTCTGAAACTTGTTTAGAACTCAGATACAACAGTTAACATTAAAACATTCAAATGTGAACTCTTATAACTTTTTTTAAAATAAACCAATAACTTTATTAACTCCCAATTCATTAACTTTTTATTTTAATAATTGGGCACTTCATTAATGCAAAAGCCAACTTTACCAATTTCATGTTTGACAAGTAAGTTGCCCCAAGAGGCTTCAGAGAGAAATTTCATACTGCTGTAGTCATCTCAAAACATCAGTTGCAATGACTGAAAATTGGTGGGGCCATAAAAGTTCATGCACAATCCTACTATATTTGTGGAGGACCTCTCCCAGAACAGAATTTGAAACAAAGGGCACCCTGTTTTGTTACTTGCATTACAAAATAAACATTCTTTGCAGTATAAACCTTGTTGCTTTTCCACATCTGTGTTAAAGCAGGACCCTGTCCTAATAACAAGCAGCACTGCCTCAGCTAGGCCCATATATGTGCCCTATCTCCAGGGGGTTCCCCTGAATGTGGCATGCCCCAAAACAGCTTAACTCTTCTTCAGTCTCCCATCGTCAGCCTAAACATGGCCTTTCATTTGCAGTCAGCATTTTCACCTGGGCAAAGCAATTTAGAAAACAACTTACCTTAGAGCAAATCAGGGCAGGGAAAGGTAAACTAGGCTGTCTTTTCACAAGTGAAGGAAAAGTGGTTCTTTATCCTTAACAGCATGGCAGCTTGCACTGTGAAATAAGTAGAGGCGTTGTTGTTGGCTTGCCTTAGTAGGAAAGATGCTATATCCCCAGCCTAAAAAGGATTTAATATCAGCTGAGAGAGTGAAGGAGACAGAAAAGGAGGAAAAGGGAGTGAGAAGAAATATCTAGATCAAATCTAATTGGGGGCAGTCATGCCTAGAGATGGCTGGAGAATTACAAGACTAGTTTAAATTAAAAGAAATCAAAGTTGGCCACAAGGAAAAACTAAGTGAGGACCACTTTGTGTTTCAAATACTGGATGTCCTGTGAAAACGCAGAAAGAATGAACGCAATAACAGAGTTGTTTCAGAGGAAAGATTAAGTAGAAAAGGCTTGTAAAAAGGTAGTTCAGCTTGTTTCTTCAATACCTGCACAACCATGAGTGATGTATGGAAGGTAAAAACAGAAAGAAAATTCAAAACTTCTTGTAACATAACTAGAGGCAATGTTTGAAATTATTAACTAGCAGGATTAAAAATCAGTAAAAGGGAGCATTTTTCTGCACATCCAACTGCTGGACTCACTGCTATACACACCGCTTCATACAAAAGCACAAATGGCTTTTAAAATGGCTTTGCAAAGAAATTGTGAAAACAAATGATTAATCTTTTGAAGAGGCCAAGGACTGTTTTCCACACTTGTACTGGACAACTGGCAACCCAGCCAGTTGCTTTGAGTCCTTCATAGTCACAAATGTGACAAATTTGAGTGGGCTGAAATTTGCAGTTTTCTTGGTCAGGTATGCTACATGCAGTTTGTGTACTTTATTCCCCATATTGTTCATAACCAGATTTTAAAAAAACTGATTTGAATAATTTCATTGAGGACTAGGTCACCTCATATTTACAAAACGTTCCCTCCCACGCATGCCAGCATAAAAATTTATACTCAAATCATTTTGGTCATTGCCATGGTACCGGTACAGTTGCTGTTCACAACTGTGCTCCAACTGCAGCAAGAGTAAAGTAGAGCTCCTTTGACCCCATTTCCCTACAAAACTGGGCCATTTTTTATCACTTGTTACCACCTTTCTTTCAGCCTTCCCTGTGCACATCCAACTTAGCTGACCTGTTCCTTTTTCTTCTTCAAAAGCCCCGAGTAAAGGTTCACACAGGATTTAAAAGAAAAAAAAAAGAAAAATGTATATATTTACATCATCATCTCATAAGGCATCGCTCCCAAGCTTTTTAAGGATGCGCTACAGGATGGCCGGGACAAGAATCACAGGAATGTACTGGTTTGATTCCAGGTCTCCTCCAGTTCTCACTGGGCTTTCTGGAATACACTCTGGGTGATGGGATGGTCACTGCTGGGGGTGCCTCCCCAGGGCACCACGCAGCCAATGAGCCTGACACCGCTTGCAAACGCTGTTGGACAAAAAGAGCGCTGTGGGAAAGCAGATCAAAGCAGTGTGATTGCATTTCGCGTTTGATGCAGCTCATTCCTGAAGCCAGGGTGAATTGCCTAATCCAATGTATCATTTCTGTGCAGGCAGACCCTTGGGCTGGCATCGTGTCCCATGGAGCACTGCTCCAGTGTGCAGCATCTGCCACCATCTGCCCTAGGGCTTGGCTTCAGATTGCCCTCCTCCCTTCCACCTCCTTTTGGGAGATGCTTTGCACAAACTTTGAAGGCCAAAACTCAGGCTGTTTCAGGTCCTTCAGGGCATTTATTCCCCTCCCACTTCCTCCATTACTTGATCTTTGAACCACACTCCCGGCCTTCAAACATTGAAAGGGGCATATTTCCAGTGATTTAGCTTCAATTTCACTTGCTATTAGTTTCGGAAATATAAATCTATCTGCTTACCCGTTGTCTCTCCTGTTTAATCAATATGTCAGCTGTTGATCACAACCTCTGCCAGCCAGGCAGTAGATGGGACAATTATTCTCACAAGGACTTTCAAGTCCAGACTTTTAACCCACAGGGTCTAACACAGAGCAGCTGCAAGAGCTCTGAGTAGCAGCTGCCCCTTTTCTACTGCAGCTGCTGAGCTGCTCTCCTGATGGTCTCTGGCTACTTTGCTAGGGCAAGGGGAAAACTACTTTGTTTTCTGGACATCATAGTATAAAACCTTAGTATACTGCTGCTGTAACAAAGGAGGTGAAATGCCACAGTCGTCTCCCACCCAGCATGGCTGTGATGCAGATTTGTCTGGGGTAGTTCTTTCTACCTTGTACTCAGCCAGCAAACGAGTGAGAGGCACGAGGCACAACAGGAAAGCTCTTCCTGGCCTTATATTTACAGAACACTGAGACTGGGGATAAAAATATTTCATTTAAGGCTGTATTACCCCACACCTCCTTGGTTTTGTGGTAAGCGCTGGTCATCAGTATCAAACCATCTGTACTGCCAGAGTTGAGGGATATAAAGCTATAGCTGCAAAGTGTTACTGCTGCTAGTAAGAAGTTATGTGCCACATGCAAGTCAAGCAGCTATAACTGCAGTTTTCTGCCTGGACATGTGGTCTTTTACCTGCTTCTTCAGCACTGGTGTCTGGCAGGGTAGGCAGGAGGGCATTCCTGACTTCAAGGAAATTCCCTCCTTCTGCTGATTTCTCCTTCCTGGGTTTTTCCAGAGCCTGGTTCATGTGATTCATTAAGGGAAAGCAAGACACAAAGTGAATTCATATCCACATGCCCAGTCCTTTCACAATACCTCAAAGTGAGTTATATGGCTGGCTGTAGGGTCAGAAAATTGTTTCAAAGGATTTGTGCTGACTTTTTTCAAATGTTCTTTCCAGCTGTGTAATCAGCTGTCACATCAAGGCCCCACAGAGGTGTCCCTTCCAGCAGGCAGATGAGAGGGTCCTTCAGCACAGAGCAACGATCCAGTCTGCTGGGTCTAACAGTGTGTTAATGGCCCACCAGTAAAAGTGCCCTAAGAGAGCAGCACCAGAGGCAAGTGAGGAACAGCACAGAGGAAAAAACATGTGGGTGGGAAGGATTGCCTTGATACTGAAAAAATGGAAGAAACAATAAAAAGAGGAGGGAAAAAAAAGAAATAAAAGACAGATGACAGAAAAACACACTATCAGTAAAATGTCTCACCCCTCATCTATACTAATTTTATTCCAGTATTTCCTCTCATGTCTTACACAGACTTGCCGGTTTTACACTCGGACAGAAAAAAAGAAGCAAATAGAAGCTATTTCTTCCCCAGTGAAGGAAGTGTTTTAAACTTTGATGGACTTGGATTCTTCTAAGTTATTTTTTATTATTATTCTTTCTTTTGGGTCCATACACATGATGTTTATCTCATCCATGTATGGGAAGAGGGGGAGGAATGGGTAGGCTTGACTTGTGCTAACTGTTGACAACAGTTGTTTAATTTTTTGCAACATGCACCCAAGTATCATGAGACTGAGTAAAATATAAATAAATATGGTCTTTGGAAACTCCGTATATCTTTATGGCCTACAATACCTTCAAATCATGGAAAAACACATGTTTATTTGTTTGTTTGTTTTAAAAAAGATTTTGGTGGCAATGCTACCTCCCATTGCTGTAAACAAGGTCAGGAGGCCAAAATTAGTCTGTCCTATTTTGCACAAAATAGTCAACAACTTAAGATGTTTTTGCAATAATCAGAAAATTATTGACCGATGTCAACACCCCCTTTCTGATAAACTGTTGAAATGTTAATATTCTTGGCAAAATTGTTTTTGCTCTAATTACTGTATCCATCTGCTCTATAAGATTGATTATACTGTGAGAATGTTTGTTCTCTTGTCTCCTGCAATGATGGGCCTCTCCTTGGCGCAGAAATAGTCCTGCCTCATCTTTACACAGAGACGAACGTGCAGCAGAAATCAAACCAAGACTCAGCTCCTGTGCAGTTGCATAATAATTCCTTGAAGGAGTTACTACAGTAGACATCACCTGCCTCTTGGATGGACCAACCCTTGGAATACTATTGCCCTGGCCCAGATGAAAATAGCTGGCTTTCACCCAGCACGGGTGTCAGTGACCAGGAAGGCCACCAAAAACCTGGGAGCCCACAAATGCTGGCATATCTGCAGCGTTACTGATTCAGCTGAAGAGAAGTTTGGCTACTTGGCAATGCCAGGCCCCCTCTGCAACAGCTCCTTGGCAATGAGCAGCCGAGTTGTCCGAGGAGCAAAGCGTTTCCTGTCCTATTTTCCATCAGCACCTGCAAAGGCTAATGTTACCTGGATTGGATTGGTTATTTCTGGAGCCAATCTGTAATACATGTGCTAACTGTGGCACACGCCAATAAAGACCCAGTAAAAGTAATGTCAAATATTAATCACTATTAAATCTGATTAAAACAGAACAAACCACAAAAAAAACCCCATATGTTTTCTTACCAAAAAA
>VZTE01001513.1:810798-859127 GCA_013397775.1 Eulacestoma nigropectus
AAAAAAAAAAAACAACGCCAGTGGAAAAATGATTGCTTTATTATAAAAATCTGCTTTCTCATGGCAAGTATGGGAGAAATTTAAAATTGCATTTGATTTTGTACTAGTATTTCAAACTACATGCACAAAAAAAGTCATGCAAACTCAAAAAAATTATTTTCTTTGAGCATTCTTGCACAGAACCTGAACAATTTCATTGGAAGATGATGCTTTCCTCATACACAAAATAAAATTCAGCAAAAGCATTTCTCTCAGAAATATAATTTTCAGTTTAAAAATAAAAAAACCAGCTGTTAGTTTCCAGATAGTTAACTGTGTAGCCATGTCTAAAGCAGTCAAAAGCCACTGATACTCGGGCTGAGATTGCTTTCAGGTTTTTCATTTTAAAAAAGATTTAGGGTCTTTGTAAAAATCTTCCAAGTTCTTGACTCCACAGGGTGTACTCAATGCATATGATTATCCTTGCAGAAAGAAGCTTAAGGGCTAGAAACTTCCCAAAAGGAAGAAGGACTTTATAGATATTGGAAGGATGGCTTTTTCAGAGCTTTAAATTCACAATGTATGAGTACATATAACTTTTCTAGAACTGTAACGCAGCCTGAAGAGCATCCACATTCATTTGCACCTCTGTGTTAACCCTTCACTTGTGCCAGCAGGGAGTATTAAGTTGTACTCAACTAATTCAGGCTGCTTCCAGTGTCTCAGCTACTGTACCATGCAGGATCACTTTCAGAAGAGTTCAAGAGAGAAGGGGGAGAAGAACAAAAAATCTGTTACTAGATTTATTTGAGATAGTATGGGAGAACTAGGTTTTTTTAGTGAAATTCCTCCTCAGAAAAAGGTGTTGTATGCCCACTTCCTTAATGTGCTGTTACACTGCTTAGCAATTTTTTTTTTACACCTGAGAAATATTTCCGTGGGAACAGGGTGACTGCAGTCCAGCCTTTACATAACACCTCTCCCATCTTCTTCTGGGCTTACCTTCTCTTCCCATTTCTCACAGCAGTTTCTAGCCTTAAGAGCCAGCACAATGTCTTATCATTCCTTCCATTGCATGAGCAGGGGAAATGCAGGAAGGCATCCTATAGGAAAAATGTAGCAGAAATTTCTGCAGACTTCTCGCTTCAAATGGGGTTTCTCAGGCCTGGCATCAAGCACCTGAGACGTCTATTCTGCCAGCACTCTGTCATGTCTTTGTGTTTGGTGACCACCATTCAAAGGGCTTCCTACCTGGAAAAGACAGGTTTTGGCTATTGCGGAAGCAGAGGAGTAAGAAGATTCCTTTCAAAATGAGCAAAGTTGTAGTTAGGTACTTGACAGATATAAGTCTGGGGTAGCTTATGCTGAAATCAGAAGCGATTTCTAATCAAAATTTGAGCTGACAGCTACTTTTAATTTTTTTTTTTAAAAAAAAACTTTTTCAGGGTGTTTTTCATCATACCTTTGTTTAAGCCCCAAAAAGGACAGATATGGTTCTAGTAAACATCATGGCAAATATAACACAGAAAGTTTTGGCACAAAAATCTCTAAATCTCAGAAATTAGAAGGACTGAAATTTACAATCCTTACCTAGAACAGATACAAATACCTCAGAAAAGGACATCAACGACAGTGAAGACCACACGTTCCACAAAGAGCCACTAAGAAATTCAGAAGGTCAGAGGTAAATTGGGGGTTTTCTAAACATTAACCACTGCAGTTACTCCTTGTGCAGGGACCTGAGCACTTTCTCATCGTTCCCTGCACAAAATACATGGAGAATTGCAGTGACTGAATTAGGCTTGATAATTTCCTGTCTGCCTGCAGACTCAGACTGACATCCTGACGCTGTCCTACACTGGAGGACTATTTTAAAAGCTGCCTTTACTGGCACGCTGGATGTAATGCAGTCTCGTTTTTAAATGAAATTTTTGATTATGGAGAACAAACCCATGGCTAGGGAAGCATGCTACAGAACCACAGTCTGTGGGGGACCATGCTTATCCCAGCAAAATCGCTTTCTCAGTGTTCAGCATTACTGCCGTGTCATGTTACAGTAATAACTGCAGATGAAGAGCTTTTAATTCATTGATAAAAGCAGAAGGCTGGAGTAGCTGGCTAGCTGTAATGAAGCTTATTATTCTGCAGCTAATTTGCCCATTATGTTAGAGTTTTATTTCTGAGCACTTGTACCAGAAGACAGCCTTATCAACATAACATCTAAACATAGAAGGTCCTGGGAAGAATGTTAATGAGCTGTCACCTATCTCAGCAAAGGTCCTCATTATTAATAGAGACTATCCTAAGTATAGATCAGAAACTGTCCCTGAAGAGTGTGCAACCTGTGTGAAATATGATTGCTCATTTGGAACATAACCAGAAAGTAATGGCAAAGTCATGTCTCATTTAAAAAATTGTGGTTTCTTTAATGATGGTAAGTGGATGAGGGCTCAGATGAAGCACCCTGGTCCGGCAGCAGGATTCCCACAGACCCCAGCAGCCCCAGGTGGAGATTTATCCTGGGAAAAAAGCTGCTTATAAAGAAGGACTCTGTTGTTCCCTATCTTCTACTTTCTTTAACTCTTCTGCTTCCTTATTCTTACTCTCTGGAGGCCAGGAGCCCTTGAAGACTACTGAAACACAGTAGTTCCTGTTACTTCTACTACTGAGATAATCCAAAAGCCTAAAAGAGAATAGACAATAACACATCTATTTTTGTGTCAGGGAATAAAAGCAATGTCATGATAGATGCACAGGTAAAGGATATGGCATCTGGAGACCCACTCATCACCAAGATCCAAGCAAACCTTTAGTCAATCACATATAATCATGGCATCTTCCCAGGAATACTGAGACAGGTTTTTGTTATCCTAAAATTCCTTCGAAATCTCATGGGGAAAAGGAATTCTTTCATATCCTCTTGCTTTGCTGGTCTCCCACCATTCCCAGACATACAGGTCCAGCTCGTTCTATGTGGTCAGCAGAACATAAACATCTTGTTAAAACAGCATCTCCTTGGACGACTCTCTTTCAGGAGGAAACATCACCACTGAGCTGCCGTTGTGCCTTAGGAGGGAGGAAGAACAAGAAGTGCTTTAGTTGTTTGGAAATTTTGTAAATATGTCTACTTGTCGCTAAGCTGATGAGAAAGTCATATATTGGGTTAGACTTCGGCAGGTTTAAGCTAGACCAAAGCACAGCAGAGATTGCTGTAGGATATACTTTGGATCTGTATGTAACAACACTGTAGTTCAGAGAGGTTATTTATCCTAATCCAAAGAAGCCCATAATTGCTTTGCAAGCTCACTGCCTGTTCAAGGGAATTACAGGCCTGAGAGTTTCTCGCCTGTGTTGTGTCCAGTCAGAAAAATTGAGCTTCTACCTCTAAGGGGAGAAAAAAAAGAAAAGAAAAGAGAAAATGTAAAACCCCTCTCATTTTCTTTAAAACACAATACTCAGCAGCAGGTACAGTCTCTTTCTCTTTCCTATTCATTTAAATATTGCTGTCAAAAAACTTGTTGTCATTTCCTAGTGGCAGTGTGCTCTGGTTATTAAAATCAGTTTAAAATTGTACGTCATGACTTATTTGTAAAAGCATCAATTGCTGGAAGTATTAATGTCAAACTGATATAGCTGACATTAGATAATCATCCTCTGGCCCCACAGATGAAGCTGTGGTAGGCCAAGGGGTGAGCATGGTTGATCCCACGGGCTTGCCAGCCCGCTGGCTATCCCGGAGGAGCTGTGCACAGGGGTGACATGGCCATGGGGGCTGGATGACAGGGGCATCCACACCTGATCTTGCCCTTCCTTTTGAGCAGCTGGCCTTTGCCCCAGCCTTTGCCATGCTAAGGGCCACCTGGAGCCAGGAGGAAGACGAGAGAGAGCTACCTCAGTAATGAGATTTACTTAAATCTGACCCTTGCTTTTTTCCAAAAAGAGACATTTGGGGGTCAATTCCACTCTAAACTGTGCTGCCTGTGCTCCAGCACATGCTGATTAGCCATGAAACATCAGGCTGCCAAGCAGAGCAGGCACACTGCATGCCAAGCAGCTTTCCAGGGCAATGCCTGAGCTGCATGACCCCAATCCCATGCCTGAGTGCAGAGTTCCTGTATCTCAGAGCAGGACGGTGTCCACACACCCACAGAAGGGAGAGACTTACCACTGTGGGTGGTGGGGGTCTGACACATGGGATCCAGAGCCCTTGCAAAAGGGAAAGAAATGGTTTGAAAAATAGCTGAGGAGATGGACAGCGATGGCAAATTCCCCTTCCCGAGCAAATGCCAATGAACCAGCACGACCTCCTGTGCATATAAGATATTTTGTCTATTAGAGACCAATCTGCGTAGCTACAGGCAATCTAGACTCCTTAGGGAAACAGAAGGTTGCCTACTTAGACTTATTAAGATGGGAAATGGCTGAGCAGCTGGATGAACAGGCAAAAATAAACTACCTGATATTCTTCCAAGTGCTATACAGACACCATCCCCATCTCTCTTCAGTCCTTTCGGCTTTGCAAAGCCAAAGGGATTTAGATGCTTAACATTCAGGACTTAGAAACCCAAATCATCAAAATGTAAACAGGCAGCTTTGAAAATCTGTCTTAGGAGACAGTATCACTGATTTTCCATTAGACTTTCAAAAACAGATGTGCTTGGGTCTGGCAAGGGCAAGTGTAATTGCCAAGACATTTTGAAGACGTTTCCATTCACAGTGGCCTGGCATGCGGACAGCAATGCAGAATATAGGACTGACCCCCAAAAATCTGCTAAGATCCAGGTAGATCACAAACCCCTTTCTAATAAGATCTACTCAGTAAGGAAAAGATCTCCAAGATGCTTACATCACAGAAATCTAGAGAGAACATCAGACATCAAACTGTAGCTAATGGAAGAGTCCTCATTTTGTCATGTGCCATTCAACCATGATGAAATTTTAAGGAATTATAGGACCAGCTCACATTACCGTGTAGTTAATTTTTTATGTGGTTTTTTTCATCAAAACATTTTTTCAACAAACCGCTCTTTGGTATCGATGGCTTTGTGTAGAGCTTTTTTCCTAGAACAGGTACAAATGTTTTGTAACAAATGAGTACATATGAATAGTTCAAATAGTTTATTCTTGTAAGTGTGCATTACATTGAACTCATGTCCCACAAACTCAGTGCAACCAGTGTATTGATTTCCTTTTCAATCTTTTCAATGATTCCTTTCTTTTTCCTTGAAAGAAAGAAATACATTGTAGCTTACTGTGCATCTTTATACTGGTGGGAGGCTGAGAAAAACTCTATTTAATAGTCATTCCATCTCTAAAGTCTCTTACTCTGTGGTCCTTGGGCATGGAGGCCAACATCTTCCAACAGACTGTGTAATGTTAGGCATTTGAATCTGTATCTACACACATAAATAAAGTTAGCCCTGCTTTTCAGAGAACTCTCATATCCCATCAGTGGGAGTTTTTATGGACAGAAGACTGAATAAGCATTGCAGGATTTAATTAGTACTATTACCCAAAGGAGTGCTTTAAATATGGCTATATCAGAGGACGCTGATACAGTTCAGCAGATAACTGTTCTTTTTTTTTTCTGTATATAAGCTTTCAGTGATTCTTAAGAGAGGAGAATATTGTTCCTTAAAAATTAAGTTCAGCTATGTACCGCTTGAAGTAATATTTATTTGATTAACATGTCATGCATTAAGGACATCAATAGTCAGAAAAAGGGAAGCATGGAAAACTAGAGTCAGAGCAAGAAAACTGTCTCTTCAGAGCTATGCTTAACTGCTGACTTAGTAGAAGAACAATCGAGGACAGTTAAAAACACCTTTACAAGCAACACATAACACAAACCCACATAGCTTCTCAAAAGGAACTCATCACACATATCCTTGAAAAAGGAGGAAGTCCGAAGTCAAAAACCACCATAAAATTTATGACCATCTTCAGCTGGTGCCTCAACTAGTGTAAATCAGTATAGCTCTGCTTGTTTGGAGTGACACTGACTTACACGAGCTGTATTGGACTGCTGTGCAGATGTGCTTCTTACATACCTAAAGAAAGAAAAAAAAAATGAAAAATATGGAGGGGGGGAAGGTTTCTAAATCTATAGTAGAAAATAAGCCAGGAAATCTGTGCCTATGTTTCCTATAGGAAGACAGGTATTTTATTGCTTAACAGCCCCATAATAAAATTAAAGTTTCAATTTAGAATATATCACAATGACAATTTAAAGTATTTGTGTAACAGAATTAAATTCCATGCACATGTGTTGCTGTGATGGTTTGGCATATCTGTCTTCATGGAACCAATGAGTTCAGCTGGACATTATGAGCTCAACTTACACTCTTGATTTTGCTACATTCTTAGTTTTTGCTGTATTACATATTTACTTGTAGTGAGGCTATGAAGCCTGGATATCTGTCTGTGAATAGGTCAGGCATTATATTGCTCATAAACAGAATAAAATAAATATGCTGAACAGATCAGCCCTAACAAATAGTAGGATGGCTTCAGCCCAGCTTTATGTAAAATAAGGTTTGGAGCGGTGGGTTTTCTTTTCTCAGGAAAAAAAGACAAAGATAAGACATGTAGAATAGGCATTTTAAAAGAATTTGTGTAAAGGTAAAGAACGAAAAAGGAATGACTATGTGGAATTTCATGCTCAAGAAAAGAAAGTTGAGTTTAAAAAAATTAAGATGTTACAAAAAGGAATCTTCTAGTGTCCCGAAAGGACATCACTCAAAATCCAAAAACCTGTCAGGAGAAATGCAAGAAGAACAGCTGAATTAATTTTGCAGTGAATTCAGTCATTTTTGTCCTGACCGTAATAAAAAGAGCTATACTTGGGAAACGTTCTGCAAAGTGTACCGCTTACTGATTTGGACAAGTATTTCTTTGTGAAAGGCTACATGGGGAAAAAAGAGTGCAGCAAAAGTCTCTGGAGGGGGCACTTGAGATGTTCATGGTGATTCCATTGGAGTGGGCTCTTGCAGGGGGCAGTGGCAGAGCAGGGCAATGAGCCTCTTTGCTGGGGTGAGGCAGGGACAGAGGACGGGGAAGGTAGGGGGCTACCCAGAGAGGAGCTGCTCACCCTGCCATCCAGGGTGTCTGTCCAGCACCAAAATCTCTGCAGTGACTTCCAAAGACCAGGTACAATCTGAGGACCCTCAGAGCTGCTTCCCTATGAGACCTCCAGCCACACTCAGAGAGGGCTTGAGCTGGTCTAAAGGCAGTCTTTCTCTAGTTGTGCTGGATCTTACACCTTGCAGATAGCTGAGCCAGTGGGATCATTTCTCAGTTCCTACAGATTTAGTCATTTAGTCATATTCATTTCACCCACCTCTCACATTACAGCCCTGCTTTTCATCAGCTCTGAATTTGTCTGGATGTACAAGCCCCTCCCCATGCACTGAGCTCATAATAGAAAAGTAAAGCATGAAAAACAGCCAATAGAAGAATACACAGAGGTTTATGCTGAATATTTCAATCAGTTCTACTTGCATTTTCAACTTTTTCTAAGGTTTTGGGAATTGGACTAGACCGAAGTGCCTCACTCGTGATAAAGTATGGAAGGCAAGGAGAGTCTGGTTAAGAATGAGGTAACCAATTTGAGTAGAAAATGGTTGAATGGGGACTAAGATGAAAAAGATCTTCCTGACTCCAGCATAAACATCCCTTTGGCATGGTGGGAAAAACTTCTGCCAAAGTGAATAAGTATTGCAGCCGTAACTGGTGGCTGCAGCGGGTGTGCACATGTGTAAGAGACAGATGAATGATTTAGTAGATAAATGGCAAAACAGGTGACATGACTTCTGATTCTGACTTATGGAAATTGATACCTCTGCTGAAGTACAACCTGTTCTCCAAATCCTGACATTAATACAAGTAGCAGCCAAAAGGCAACCCCAGCGTTTGATATTTGCGAGAGCTCAAATATTGATTGCACTACTTATTAATGAGTTTCATTCATAATAAATACATGGTATGTTTGCACTGAGGAGGTGTTTTCTAGGGGATGAATTACATGCTGTATTAAACAATGAATAATTTCTTAATCTTAAATGTGAGTAAACAGCAGGAGAGTAAGTGTTATGGTTATAGGCAATTTCAGAAAGGTGCAAGTGTAGCAAGTGCTCCAGCACACCTGATGAGGCATCTCTCACTCCAAATGAAGATTTCTTTGATATCAATCACTACGTGAGGTGCTATGTGCTAGAAATCACTGTCCTAAGTCATAACAGATAAAGGATTTCCTTTTTAAGTACTAAATTCCATGTAGTTTTATTACTGTATTTATTATGGCAATTTTCTATATTGCCCTTTTAGAGCTTCTCCTACCTTAATTATGATTACTTCTACAATATCTGGTCTTGGCCAAACCCTCATTTTTTTATTCTCCATGTAGATCTATTTCAAAGACAGTGTTTCCTTTAAAGGACAGATGACACATTTGAAATCCAGAGAAAATAATCTATCATAAAACCTACACAGAATGGACTTTTTAAAAATGGATGTTCGACATTGCCTTTCATAATGGATGTATTCCCCAAGTTGCTGGTCAAGTTGCCATTTATTGTAATGAAACAGAAGATGACGTCTTGTGTTTAGGAACTGAAAATCCTCAGCATTCATTCTTTCTTTTTCCCTATGTATTTTTCACTACAGTTCCTAGGTGTTAAATTTCTGTAATCAGCTTTTGATATAAGAGGCAAAATAGGTGCGTATGGATAAGCAGAACATCCAACCAACAGTAAAAATGATCACTGTTCTACACTAAATGTGCAGTTTTTCTTGCACAAATATTCTCTCAGAATACAGATCACTATAACTGGGCTACTTGAAAAATGTAATGTAAAGCTACTGTGGAATGTTTTCTTTCCTTCACAGCTAATACCCACAAGCCTCTGTTTGCATAGGTCTCCAGGAGTGCATTCCAAGATTCCCTGAAGGAAAAGGAAACTCAGTAAACGTGGACATACCTTCACTGACCTGCCAGCTCAGTGCTCCACCTCAAACCCTCCACTGGCCCAGCCTGCCTAAATCCGTGGCCGAGACAAGCCACGCTTGTGCCTGGGGAAATCCCACCCCTGGAGAGGACAGAATATTTGGCTTAGCTGCCACATGATCCATGGTCATGTAGTGGGGCAGGTACAGCTCTTTTAGACCACACAGAGAAGCACCTCCTGCCTGCAGACAGGCACAGCTAAGAGTACAGAGCTCAGCAGAGCTGATCCACTCCATGCTGCTGCGGGAGGAAGACTTGTATACAAACATTTGTGTACAAGGGAACAAACAGATAAAACTCTTCTATGGTTTGATCTGATTTACAGAACAGACAGCAGACTGGTAAAGTATTTGCAGAATGCCTGTAATAATGTTTCAACATTTTACCTTCACTGTAGGCACCAAATTTCCCATTGAATACCAGCAAGCAAGATTGATCTCAAGAGGAACAGGCAGCAACTCTCACACTTGTGCCTGGAGCACTGTCTGAGTCTTGGACACACAAACATTGGGCTATACCTGCAAAGTGGCATCTTCAAAGTTGCATCATTGGCTCCAATACAGATCCACTGAGACCCCGAACTCTTTCATTAGTTTCTTGACAATGGTGGCAGACTCTTGGATAGGAAAAGCATCACTTATTTTTGAGAAACAGCATATGGTACTCAGAATCCAGTGGTTGCCAGCTTGTGATGTAATTAGCCATGATCTCTGAACATCTGCACTCATCAGTTAGCCTTTAAGTTGGTGATCTATTGTTATACATCAGAATTGAGATTACTCTTTTTTTGGGCATGCTTCCTTCAAGAATGCTTAATATCTTTAGTTAAAGTTCTTAGCTTCAAAACCCTGTGAGTGCTCTGTAGGCAGAAATCCTATTACAGATTATCACCTCGTCACACTTGAAAAGTTCTCCTGAGACTGGAAAAAGAGGACTGCTTAAAAGGCACTGTAGGAGAGTGAAGGACCACAATACATGATGGTATTGTCAAAACAGAAATGCTCTCCTCAGAATAACAATGTTTACTAAATCATATTTGTAGCCTGATACTGTCAGGCTTACTGTCACGCATATGCATGAGGTAAGTCCAGTAGTTTTGTAATAGGAAAATTGGAGTTTAAAGATACTAGCCAGAAGAGCCAAGAAGATGGAAATATTTCAAAATTTTGCTAGAGCTTTTCATTGCAATTAGACTTTTCATTAGACTTTTTAAAGTCAGAGTGGCAGCCTTACAAAGTGAGCAAAGAAGAACAATTTATGCGATGTTTGTTTTTTCTTTTTGAATTACAAAAGCAAATTAACCTAATATTTGTGACCAGTTATAACCTTGGATTACCAGATGGATTGAAAGAGACAGTAAGGCAAGAGAGAGAAACTATTAGTTAAACAAGTAATCTCATTGAAGCCAGATGGGCTGTTTAGGCAATTAGGATTATTCATAGAAGAAGGGACTTAAGGAGTCTTTCAGAAAGCCCATTATCTTTGATAGCAAGGTTACACTGGGCAATGTGAACTATCTGGAAGAGAACTGATGATGGTAGAAAATTGAAAAGAAAGAAAAAAAAATTGAAAAAAAGGGAAAAAAAACTAGGAATAACAATTACATCCAAAATAGCAAAATCAAACAATAAATGAATTGATACATAGTTTCCCTAGATGTCTAGAAAATACTGTTAATTAGTCCTGAGGCAGCAGAAGGAGAAAGAAAAAAGTTACTGTCATGAATGCTGGGCATTTAGCAATAAATCACTCTTTTTTCCTAGCTCTAGTAGTACTCATGTACATAACTGTAGGACTTCTAACACACGTGAAGGACACTGTTAATATTTGAGATTGTCAAGCTTAGTGTAAATAATAGTCCAGCTTCTCAGTAAATAGGAGAAGGCTACCATGTGGCCTATATTGAATTTTCTTAATTCAAGTTGAAGAGTTCCTGTCATGGCACACATTCCCTGACAGTTTCTCTGCAGCACCTGCAAGGTAGCTAACATACACTGAATTTTGCATTAAAGTTTCATTCCCTGGCTAAACACACCACTCAAGCGTTCCCCGAAAGTTACGCACTGGACAATGTACCTGGAAGATAAACAGATACATTCAAAACAGCCCAAACACACACTGGTGCAGACTGAGCTGGCTGAACTTTCAACACAGTCAATCCTGTTGGTTTGCCCAACAGTCATTACATCTTTCTAGGGAATTCCGAGCAAGATTTTCTTTCATCGCCACATTACACCACCCATAACAGGTTTAAAGTCTCATCCTGATTCACAGTGGAAGCTCATTATGAAGCATGAATCCTGCAAACTGCCTAGTACCAAGATTAAATCCTTCTACATGAGAGGGACGAAAAACTCGTCCTTTCTGAGAAGTTTTTCTGGAGCAAGCAAGGTCCTTCAGGTGAAGAAATAGTTGAGCCACGTAATGAGGCCCTGCAAAGTGTCATTCAGCTGAAATCAGGTTAAGATAACCTCAAATGACAAGCAAGAAGAGAACGTTTATTTTCCCTGATTTGCAGTGGCTTTGCTATACTTGGCTGCGACACAAAGAATTGAGCTCTGATGAACATTGCAAGAAGAGAAGATGGATGATTGTTTTACCAGCTTGAAAGAGAAGGGAATCTGGGGAATTCGTTCTTATTTATATTATTGCAAATATCTTCTGTTTTTTGGCCTGAGGAAAAAAAGACCAAAGGACATTTAAAGCCTGAATTTTTTTCTGTAGCATTTTCATCAGCTGACACAAAGCTGGCCAATTTATTGCTCTGACTGACAGCAGCTGATCAAGTGTTCCCACAGCCACTATCACAGTGTGAAACATTGGGTTCAAAATGGTGATGGGTTCATTTGCCGTAATTCTAAATGGGACAGAGCCCAAAACCAGGATCCCAGCTCCCTTGAACTCGAGCTGTTCAAAATTCTGATTCATATCAAAATCTTACTGCTCAGGTCCATCACTACTTAATTTACCAAGGCTGTTACTGGCACAGCTGTCTTCACTATCTTCTACTGGCTGTCTTCACTATCCCTCACGTGGCAGCCACAATAAATTATGCAGCTGGGAATGCAGTGGCATGCAAAGCGATTGACCTGTGCAAGGATAGTGATCTCTCTCACATAGCTTTGCTGCAGCCCCATGCTGTGCCGAGCAGCACTGCCCTCTGCCAAGGGGACCAGGGCTGGATCCCCTACTCTCTTCCATGTGAGAAAATCCGACCTATTCAGCAAATGCTGCTTCCCTCCTGTTAGGTAGCAGTGGCACTGGGCAACACTGACCCGAGAAGATTTCCCTTAAGCAGGACTGCTTCCATCTTTCTTAAGAACCCTGTTAGTGAGCAGTGCTATAGCACATAGGAGGACTTCTCATGCAGGGACTTAGGTGCCTTTAATGAAGCCTTCGCTTTAGTCTGCTTGTATACTTGCTGGAGAACTGGATGCAGGTTCAATAGCTGATGGGATCAATATTCCTACCTCTAAAGCTAGCAGTGTGGTGAAATGCTACTGTGACTACCTGAACCTGAAGCCCAGAGGATGGCTTATTTGGCTGAGACTCAGGAGATGCATGACAAATACAGCAAAAGTGGGTTAAAAATGGGAGCCAAAGCAGCCTGCAAAGTGCACCTCATGGCTCTTAGTAAAGAGTATGCAGCAGTAAGGGCCTGTTCCTAAGCACTGAGCGGTCCCAAACTGTTCCTTTATTCTGGCTTTTATGAGAGAGGATCCCACTGCAACGATCCACAAGCTACTCTGTGCTCCATGCACTCCAGCCTAAGGTTCTCAGGACATTAAGGCAGTGCAAGATCTCCCTACTCTGGGGCTAATCTGAGATGTCTTCCGAGGGTGGCATTGCCCAACTTCAGCAACTGCATCACACACTGTTCCTGGTAGTGTTTCCAGCTGACAAAGCCCCCCACAGTTGGGGTCTCCTCTTCCCTCCTCACCGTGGCCCTGCAATTAACTGCTCTCAAGCTGCTGTTCCTACTTCCTCAAGCATAAAAACCTCCCAAGGGAGCAGAGAGGGGCAAACTGCAAGTCTCTGGCTTAGCTCCAGAGCCTACGTAGAGCTGCTGGCTTACAAATCACAAAATGACCTTTCCTCTGCAGAGGGAGAATGGGGGCAGCTGTGTTCCCTATGAGAGAGCTTTCCCTCCTTCGGAAAAAGGTGCTTCACAGCCTGCCCTTACCTTCGTGCAGACATTCCCAAGGGACAGACACGGAGCAGCGTGGCCTGTGGTAGTGCTAGTGGCTAGTTTGCACCTTGCTTTCTGTCTGAAGCATCAAATATTCACCACGAGTGCCAAGCTACATATGGCGCAAGGTATACATTATTCCACTGGCAGCCGTTATACGACACTGTAAGTAAAATAAAGTAACAGGTAGATATATTTTTCTTGTTAATCACAAACCTAATTTTCTATTAAAATGTATGAGATGACAAAATCTCAACAAACTCTTTAGAGCTATTACTAGAGGATAAAGTATTCCACCAAAGTATTAATATTAACATCATTAAAAGAGTTTTATCAAGTGTGCCTTTATCTCCAGATTGCAAACAATAGCAGCCTGAAGGAGAGATATGCCCTTGAGTATTGTGGTATGAAAACCAACAGCAGTTTTAGAGCCACATAAAGTCTTCTTGTGGCTTCAAAATTAGGGGAAAAAATTCTTGGAGCCACAATTATAAGAAGTAATAGAGTAAATGAATCTATTTTTCATCACCTTGGGCTCTGAAAAGAAAACATTTGAGAATTATATTGATAAGAGAAAGAGCTGAGATATTCAAATGCATTTAATGTTGTTTTAATTGATTAAACTAGATCAGGAGCATTTGAAAATGCATAAAGGAGTTGTTTCTGCATAAATATTCAAAATATATCTGGTTCAGAAGATAGGTTATGCTTTGTACATGTAAGTGATAGAAGATATCTATCTTCCATAAATCCAATAATGTCTTAGAGACCAGAAGATTAAGAGTCTTACATTTTTAGGGTGCATTTTTTCCCCCAGTCATTTGCTCATATCACAGAACTCTTTCTTCCTCCTTGTGGGGAGGGAGTGCTTCTGGCAGTCCTGAACTTTAGAAAAGGGATTTTAGAGATGGGAGAACAAGGAAAGATTTTGCTTCTCCTCTGACAACCCATGCTAGGTTTTTCCAGGTCCTGTGGTGTCAGTGAGTTACAGATCAAAGCATGTGAAAGCCTGGACAAATACCCCAGTCACTATTTGGAAAAATATATCTGCTTCTTGGCATCTGATTTCCAAGGGACATCAACACCATTTCATCTCTGAGGATAAGAGCTCAGTTTTTTAAAGCCGTGAACCATTGACTCCTTGATATCAAGAGCACCCCATTTGGTCTCCCCAGCTCTCAGACCCCACAGGTTTAGCAGAGCCTGCAATGTCCACTGCTCCTGCCCAGATCCTGGCCGTCCTGTCCTAATGGCCCAGAAGCAATTCTTCTTCCTTTTGCTAAGATCAGTGTTTTTTAATAAATCCCAGTAGTGGGTTACTTCAACAGATTTACCAAATGAGTCTTGTGGGCATGAAGGGATGGTGTATGGGAGAGGTAACCAAAAGCCAATCCACTGGAGGGCCTGTACCAATATCAAAATTCCCGATCTTGACAAGGTCCCTTTAAAATATTTCTTTGTTTCTTGATCATAAACTCAAAATAGTCCCCTTTGCCACATCACTATAACACTGCTCTGAGATGAGGAAAATAGAAGAATATTGTACTGTAGATGTCTGTCTCCCAGCTGCATTGAGTGATGAGGCTCTCTCTTCCCTGTATGTTCATAAGAGGTAATTTCTTCTAGAGTCTCTCCATAAAAAGCTCCTTACAGGGAGCCCACCATTAATCTTGAGCACAGTAAGTATTAGCCAACATGGTAAAAAGAACATTAAAAAAAATCTTGTCCCTAAGATGTGGAAGCCTAAATAATGACAGTAATAGCATAATCTCACTCTCACAAACAAAGTTGTTAACTGACAAAAATAGAGTTCATGCAAAGCGGAGTACACAAACAGAGCAGAAAAGCACGACTTTCTTCACTAATTCCCAAATAAATAATACCAAATATATTGCATTTAAGTGTTTCATTTATTTTAAAGAAATACTTCTAAAAGAAGTGTTCCAATGACAGACCATGAAGAGCACTTTATAACAGATTAATTATATCCTGAAAGTTACAAGTGTCATAGAGTAAGAGGACTGCTGTATAAAACACCAATATACCATCCTACTCAGCCACCCGTTCAAACTAGGCCTGATCCTGAATTTCCAGCTGAGAACTGGAATTATTTAGCAATTATTTAGATGAACATAAATATTTAGAGACAGTTTCTGCTAACAAATCTTGTCTTTAGGAGCCAGACCCATAATAATATTCTTGGCACTAGTTTTCCACATATAAATCACCCCCCTAACTTCACACCTTCCTTATTTCATTTTTACAATTTTGTAGAATACCCAGTCTGGTTTATTTATGTGATGCTGTATCTCAGAGTGTCTATACGAACACTGTTATTAGATCTAATTCTGGCTACATTGTCACCATTAAAAGCAGCCTTACGGTACTAAAACAAGAGACAAGGGAAATAGGATTCTTAGAAGCAGTGGTTGAAAAAAAATTAAAATTGTTTTCTAGCTGAGGAAAGCACAGACAGACAAAATATCCTCCTTTTCCCTGAGTTCTGCCACAAATCTCTGCATTGCTTCCCTCTATTATATAGATAGAAACCAGACAATCAACTGGTTCCCCTTGGGGGACCAGTGAAGTGTAAGGTGGACTAAATCTGGTAATTTAGGTGCTTATCAAGCATGTGGCCAGGGAAGGCCTGACTCTGGCTGGAGCAAGCACAAAGCAGGCGGTGCCCAGTGGCTACCCCTGCCCTCTGAGATCTGCCTTTTCCAAAGGAAAGCCCAGAGAAAACAGCTCAACATTTGCAGCTCCATACGAATTGTGTTGCAAGGAAACCAGTAACTAAAGAGGTCTCTTAAGCCAGGATGAAGACTTACGGCGTGAAGTGGCCCAAGAGGATCTGCTGGAGGTGAGGTTGAAGAGTTGGCAATCATCTGCCATACACCTATATAAACCACCCTCCCTCCTTCCACTACTGACACAGGTGTACTGGAGCAAAAGTACAGTAATTCAGCTAAGATGAGACATGAAAATATTCCCCACTACTAAAGCTCATTTTAAATGCATTGTTGCTGGCACAACTCTCTTTCTATTAAGCTACACAGAAATTCAGGGCATCCTGCAAGTTATTCCTTGCACCTGTTGCAACCTGGCCATTTTTTTCTTCTGTGAAAAAGCACCTTTTTTGACAGCAAGCCCACAGTGCTCCAATAAAATTGTCTATTTGCCTTGCTTTGTATGTTTTGCACTTTTTCGACACAAATGGAGTGTGTCACAAGTTCACTGCTTCAGTTTCCCAGAGCACGAAGCCTTACAAGAGGAAATAAGCTTTGAGGATGAGCTGTCAAAGTGCAAGTGGGGAAGTGTTGAGCAGGCAGGGAGAGCAGTGGCCACAAGCAACAGCTAAAATGTACAGGCAATCTGCCTGTTCCGGAAGTGGGAACAGCACTACCTTCCTTACCACAAAAGCAAGTCATGGTCAAAAAAACGACTCTTCAGGCCTTTCCAAGGCTAGACAATGTATTAGGGAGAGAAAGAATCAAAAAGCCCCTAAGCCAACCTCTGCTGCCTGTGTTTGTTCAAACAACTGCTGCAGCTTGAACCTTGCAGTTTTAGCACGCTTTAATTCATGGACCCGTACCCCAACAAAGAGCTTACCAGTTTTCAACTCAAAATGCAGAGCAAAAAGTAGCAATAGCAGCAGCACCACAGCTGAGTTCTCTATAGATGGTAAATAAATCATGGGAACAACAATCCCCAATTTCACATTAATTGTTTGGAAATCTCTACAACATCAAACATTTTGTTAAAAATCTAGAAAAAAATCACCGCGGCTCTTTTGTTTTTTCTGTTGTTGTTTTGCTTTAAAATGATTTGTTCTAAATACAGCTTAACATGTAGATGACTGGTTTGAGACTAGTGTATTTCTTCAAGTCAGAAAAAAACCCCACAGTAGTGGTTTGGTATGGGGATATCAGCAGAGAGGCTATTTAATAACAGATACCTGGAAGAATACTCAGCTCTTGCACAAGGATGGGGACAGCCAGGCCTTGGATTGGTCCAATGAATTTGCCTCTATTTGACTTAATTTGGGCAAAAGCACTTTTCAAATCAGAATGAATAGTCCCTCATTGATTATGAGGCATTGGAGGACAACAGATAAAACAAATCTAAAGTTCCTCATAAAAGAATGAAAGAAGTTAATGACTTGCTAGGTTGTTTTTTTTTTTTACTTTGTTAGTGTCACATTCAGAAAGGAAGAGTCAACTCAGTTTTTTAAGGACCACTGTCTCTGCTCATGTTGCACTTTGACATATACAGCCTGATCTTGTCCTTGTCCTTTTTCATTTGTTTACTTGTTTGGCTGATTTATTTGCAATTCAAACCCGTATCTAATTACTGCCCAGTAACAACATTTCCTTTTTCACAGAGCAATTGCTTTCCATATTTTGGCTTTCCATTGAATTTCAGTGTTCTGGATCACTTGCCTCTATTGTTCTATCTGAGCTACTGTTTTTCCCCACACTGAATCCCTTTATGCTGTTTTTTGCCGATGATTCTAGCCTCTCTATAGCCTATTGTAATTTTTCTATCTTCACTCAGATTTGCAACTTCTTTTGACTTTGTATCATCTGACCATGAATTACATTAGCATAACTATTTCTTTCCTCTTCCAAATTTGATTCCTAACAACCAGCTCCTTTGTGTTGAAAACAAAGAAGTAGTTAAAATATAACTCTCCAACATGTTGATAAAAGCTGTCACAGGATTTCCCTAATTTATTCCCAGCAACTACCTGGCCTAAATAATAGATTCACCTAAAAGGTAGGCTTTTCTAGCCCAGTCCTTCCTCGAGGGTTAGCAAAATAAAAAACACAGCAAAATAAGGAAGCAAAAAAAAAATCATTAAATTTCTTTATAGTTTTCACTTTGCCCTGATTCATGTCATGTTCTTCATTTTAACCTTTCAGGCTAAATTCTTAATGGTGAAGTGGAAATAAAAAGAAAACAGATTGAACCAAAGTCTGTAGTGCTGAGTCACTGCTCTCCTCCCACTCCTTTCAGCTGTGTCTGTTACAGATAGGTGGCTTCAAACTCAGCCTCTGGGGGTTGGTAATTATGGGAGATGTGGCAATGGGACTTAGGGACTGGATAGGTAGTAAAGACTTTTTTTGGGTGGTGGGGGAGGTTTTGTCTAGTTATTAAAGATTCTCTTTTTAAGTGAAGAATTCTGGCCAAACTTTCTTGCACTATGTAGCATTTTAGGTATACAGTAAGATGAGAAGGGATTGTGGATTACTTAAACCCCAGAAGAAAAATGCTGAGAACGAATTGGCTACATCTGGGAAAGACTTTTTTAGAGGAACTGAGCATAAAACAAATGATTTACTAGTGATCCTTAAGCTTAAGTTGCTTTTAGTGCAAGCAGCCATATTGTATTAAGGGAGTTTTTGATATGACTGTAAGATGGGGGTTTATAACTGTGCTGAAATTGAACTGCATTTTAAATCTTTATGAGATGGTATTAAAGATTCACTGGTATCAGAATATCTACCATCTGGGCTATTCTCTAGTAGTTGGGAAATGGCTATTTCTTGGAGCCTCCAGGTCTATTTTAACCTGCCATCGGCTGTAACACCTGTTCCCCAGACCATTTTGTGGGCACTAATGTCTTTTCCTATTCTCGTGGTGTTGCACAGGCAGAAATGAATGAAATTCAGACATCATGTTCTCCTGGAGGTTTCACAGGGTCCTCAAAGTTCTTTCTACTCCAGCAGCAAATCCTCAAGTTAACGCAGCCAATGCTGCAATACCAACCTTTTTTTCAGAACATGTCCCAAAAAAGGTGTTTAAGAAAAATACTTCTGATTAATAAAATTTTTTCCTTCACTACCCATCAGCCTGCAAACCAGTTGGTGACATGAGCCAACTGTGTCTTGGCTGCCCATTGCATCCAGTAATGTATGGCCCCAGTGTGGATAGGGGACCGTAATTCACTTGCAGGACTCTGCTGATGTCAGACAGCGCCTGAGCAGTTTATGAACAGCCACAGAGCCTTGAGAATGAATTACGACCCTGCATTCACTCCTAGGACATCTGTTGTTGTTCAATATAGAGTATACTTTCTGTAAATTAAAAAAAAAAAAAACAAAAAACAAAACAAAAAGCAACAACTGCACTACTTCTTCACTTACTCTTCAGTCTCCAAAGTATCTTTTTTTTCTCCCTTTATTTGAAAGCAAGCCGATTCACTAGAAAGTCTGAGGTTTGCCATGCTATTTTCTTGCTAGAGTTGCAGGGCCATCATTCAAGACTGTGGTAGCTTTGTAGCACAGGTAAAAGGATGATTTTTCTTTCATGCTTGTGTATGCATAACCATTGACTCTACAAAGCCAAATTCCAACTAAATCAGTTTAAAGGTACTGTTATTTGAGAATTATCAATTCCCACCAAGTTTCTTATCTTTTGTCTGATCTGAATATTAAAGCTTCTTGCCATGTCACTTTAATTCTTTCCATTGTAGGTTCAGTTGCACTGGGGCAAATCTGAAGTAATCTGGTGCATTTTGTTTCTTTGCCAGTACAAGTGACTCAAATCCTTGGAGTTATTCCAGTTTTTCAGATTTTGGCCCAGAGAAGCTAGTTACAGCATGTGACATCAAAGAGGCGTTTGTGAAAAACTTTGTTAAATGGTCTATTTATGAACATTTCTGGCCATGTGTCGTGTTTTCTGTAGGTTTCCCCCCTCCTCCTATTTTATTACTAGGGACATTTGCCTGAAAACAGACTATTTGTTACTTAGCAAGTTCATTTGCTCCTGCTGCTTATTCCTCACTTGAAGTCACTCCTGTGATTGTGGCATCATAATTAGTTGCTCTGGAGATGATTATGATGTCACAGAGGACTGTGTGTTATATGGCTGCAAGTGATGAATAAGCAGCAGGAGCAGATGATCTCTCAAGCAATAAAGACCATGTCTTTATGAAAATATCCCTGGAAACAGAAGGGCTGAAATTCTATAGTAAAACAATGAAAGAGTTTGTAGTATGTCAACACTTTCTACAAAATAGCAGTGTTTCTTTTAAGGGGGGAATTGCGTTGGAGGGAAGGGGTTATGTCCTTCCTATCAGCTATGTGCATCGCTTTACAATGACTTTTGAAATATTTGGCCTTCACTTGTCCCTAGTGAATTACAGAGAGATTGAACGAGTTATACCTATTAATAAAACGATGATGTATCCTACAAAAAATAGAATGTTCATTTCTGATGGTCAGTGACCCCCTTTACTACCTCTCGGTCATCACAGGAAACAGTAAATTAAATGGGCATTGACACACAACCTAAATCCCACCACTGTCCTGCTCCACCCAGAGGGGTCTTTGCCACAGGAGTGTCCTGCAGGCCAGGGTAGGCAGGATCCACACACACCCTGCCCTGTACCTGCAGCAGAGGCTCCTTGCACGGGACACTTCCTCACACAGAAAACTGTCTCCCAACCAGGCACTTCTTGGCATGTCAATCTTCTCCTGAAATCTTTCTGCTGGCACAGTGCCCTCAACTTTGGTGCTCTTCTTGGGTCTGCTCTGGGCCAAGGAAATAGTTCATCTCACTCCTTTCCTTTTTCACACTGTTTTATTCTCACCTCTACCTTCTTCCCAGCTGTCTACAATGGACAGGAGGCAGGAAGACCGACTGCAGGTCACTTACATAACAATAACTTACATAATACCTAAAAAACAGACATTTCTACCAGATGTAGTTGAAGGTAGCATGCCACCTTGTTTGCTTTCTGTTCACTTGGTTTTGACCCACCTGCATACTAGAGTTGCCTTCTCTAATCCTCTAAACCCCATAGGTAGAATTCCCAGATAAGACCTTATCTCCGTCACAGCATTTCAGTCTTTCCAAATGTCAAAGCTAATGAATTAAGCATTCCTAAAAAAGTAGGCTTTAATTTATTGTTTAATACATTTGGTGTTGCTCATTTTATCTGATTGGTTAATCTAACAATCTAGTGGGACAAAAAAAATCTGCTTGGCGCCACAAAATACAAGGGAATGCTTTTCCTACTCTGACTACAAAGCTTGCTGTTTAATTGTACAAATATTTGTGGGTTTGGCTAAGGTGAGCACTAATTTGTTATTTTAGCAAAAAGCTTCAAATAATTTAGAACACGCTAAGAAAATATTCACTGCCTTTTTGCAAACAGCGACGTGTTAAATGTTTAAGACCAGCTACGAAGCTACTGAAAGGACTTTGCAAGTAGACGCTTGTGAAAAAAAAAGCAAAATTTTCAGTGGTTATTTTCTGGAATGTTGAAAAATACAGCTTGCAAGAACCTGCCTTGTGGGCAGACAGTCTCACTCTGTCTCTAGTTATTTATTTTAATTAGTGTTTTGGGCTTTTTTAACCTCTGACATGGGTTTTTGTTTCAGAGGCCTTACCCTTCTAGTCTTCAAGAAGAAAAGTGTCTGCTGCTGCAAAAATAAGAAAGGCAGTGATTGAGCATCTGCACAGTCCTGTCGCCCAGCAAGTGGGGACCCACTGAATTCAGATAAATATCCCTGGCTCTTGAGGAGGGGAACTTCAATAAATCTCAGCTTCATCCTGATTATAGACCATGCTGTAAGTGATCTTTTACAGCAACACCCAGTGAGATCAATAGCCACATGCCAGGAGAGTTCCTCTGGGAGCGCTTCCCTCGCCGGGCAGGGTGAGCCAGCAGCACAGTGGCTGCTGCGGAAGGTCTGTGTGAGTGCCGGGAGGCGTCGGGGCCATGACATGCCGTGCAGCCTTCTCCTCCCACTCCTTGCATCAAGTCGTGCAGTGGCAACCCATCTGCCAGGATGCTTTTCGGCAGCCGTGAGGGGCCTCTAGGGAATTCTTCCTGAAATGTTTAAACCCTGGCACAAACTCCAAGCTCAGAAATCTCAGAAAACCCATGGCTTTAGGTGCACACGGAGCACTCTTTTTCTCCCCCCTCACATGCCATGAGCTAAGTGCATGGATTTAAATGGTAGAGCATCTATTAAAAACGGAGAAAGGAACAAAAAGAAGAAGAAAAAAATGAACATATTAGTAATAGCTAACTATTAGCCTCCAGAGCACTCTGGCCACAGTCCAAGCCTTCCCTTGGCAAGGATGAGTGACAGCACTGGGGGCAAGTTGCTGCTTTCCTCCTCCAGCCATTAGCCTCGTGGAGGTGCAGCATTTCCACAGCTATTGCCTCTTGGGGTGTCAGGCTGCGCCACCTTAGCCAAGAAACCACTAGTCCCAATCCCAATGCTCCCCTCCACTACTGCTGCTCACCTTACTTGCTACCTGTTGCTCTCATCGCCAGGTCTGCCACACCCTGTGCTGCCAGCATGCTCTCCACCAGGTCTTTGTCATGCTGAAGTGATTCTTCACATCACTGCTTTAACTCCCTCAAGCTGGACTTCAGGGCTTCCTTTGCCTCCCTGCTCCCCAAGGCTGTCAACATGTGACATCAGGCTATGATGGCATCCCCTCTAGGAGTCTCACGGAGAGTGAAGGTGTCCAAACTTTTCGCAGAGTCTCCCCTTACCTATACTGTGAGCTTTAATATAAAGAGCCTGTCTGGAGATTAAACCCATTGTCCTTTCCTTTTCAAGTCTCCAAGAAACAGTGAAAGAGCTCTCCCACCCCTGGGGCATCATGTTTTTTTCTGAAGCTCTTTGCCAGAAACTGCTGCTGTGCTGTGGCCTTGAGTCCCACCTTTCCACTGTAGCTGTTTGGTTGTTTGCTTGTTTTTGCCAAAAGCAGATAAAACACACATCAATTTCTTTCTTGAGGGAAAAAAAGCAAAGAGATTATCAGAAATTTGCCGTGGCTCATGTCAGCCCTATTCAGAAGGAGACATGAGGTTAAGTCTTTACCTGGCTTGAAGATGTTGCTGAAAACCTGACCGTGAAGGAGACATCTCTAATGTCTCTCTCTGTGGTGCTGGAGGGAAAAGCAGTCTGTGCACTGCTTTCCAGCCTTTCTGCTCAGATCAGCAGCAAGGTTTTAGGTGAAGCAATGGCTGGCTGATTGAATATGACTGAAGTATATAAACTTCAGCCAGCTAAAAAGGACATTGAGAGAAAGAGCTCGTAGTTAAAGGAAGCAGGGACAAGTTGGGAATGACAACCTTCATCACGAGGGGGACAAAATCACAGGTCAAACCATCTCAGCCATTCAAACATCCCCTTGACCAATCCCATTTAGAAAATGCCTACCTATAATCCGGGTCATCTGTCACACAGTACTCAAAGAACAGGGCCATCAGACTCACATCTAGAAGAGCTTTGCCTTTGCTCGGCTCTGGGTCATACCTATATGCCTCGTGACTTGCTGTCCTCTACAGACGTGTGGGTGTACCTGGAAACCCTTCAAAACCATCCCTGACCTGGGACCACAGCAGAGATGATTGCTGCCCTTCATGCACAGATGCCCAGATGGTTTTGAAAACTGCCTATTCACTAGTGTTTGTCTCAGAGCATGGCAAGATGTACAACCTTACACAAGCGCCCTCTCTTCATGAAAAGTTGGGGGGTTTTGTTGCTCCAAGTTAAACAGCATAAAACGAGGAGAATGTAGGTCCTGTCGATTCCCCCAACTGATATTTTTTACCTCCTGGAGGACACAGTAACTGCTGAGACTGCGGAAGTATTATCTTGCTTTCAGAGAGCTCTCTGATGAGGAATTCAGCGCTGTAGCTGTGGCACGGCACGAGACACGTGGTTGGGATGTAAAAAAGTGAAAAATAGGGCCCAAAGAGCTAGAATGTCTGTGATGAAGCTCCTCCTTCAGCAAAATGGGAAGTGTTAAAGCTCTGAATATCAATCAGCACTTCCCACAGGCAGTGGGATTCACTGGCAGGATCTGCCAGTGTCTCTGAGACACTGAATCCTTTCCTTAAATTAAAATTGTGACCAACTAGAGGCAAAGCAAATTACTAAGGTAATCAAAAATGAGTGACATTACTCTTGTAAAAGAAATCTACAAAGTGAAATTCACTGTAGGATGCATGAAAACTCCATCAGTTCTTCATTTTATGTAAATGAACCCCCCAAACACTTGCAAATCACAGAAAATTGTAAAAATGCACCACAGAGTTCAAGTTTACAATTCAATAATAATAGTGTAGAGCATAATAATAATAATATAATAGCAATAATAATAAACATCCACTGTTTTATTATAACTACAGATTGTGTCTGATTGAAAGTCATTAAAAAAGTATGTGAAAATATTGAATAAAAAAAGCAAGTAGTTTTTGCTCTAGCTGTTTATGTATAATACACTTAGTTTCTCTAAAGCAAATCAGTGGAGAGAGGGGAGGAACAACAGGAAAACCCAAAATAATAAACAAACCATTTTTAAGACATGTTATAAAACTCCTGAGATTCAATTGTAAGGGCACTTTCTCCTAGAAAGATGACAGCAATTATCTTCCTGCAAAGAACAAGAGAAATACAGGGACACTCTCCTGCAGTTCAAAACACTAGCTGTAATTTTCAATCTTCCTTTTTTTCTGTCTGAAATTCAGATAAAGGAAGTGGCGTGCACTACCAGGTACCACCAGAGGAAAAGGTACACAAATTATCTACTCTTGATCAATACTAGTGGTACAGACCAAAGCCCCATGGTCATTAAAAGGACATTTTGCATAGCGGTTTTGCCCATGCTTCACCTGTTCACACTCTGGGGCAGATCAGAGCCCGCAAGCTCCTGAATACTTTTAAGGAATGGTTGCAGAGGCTGTGAGAAGACCTCAGCGGTGTTCAGACAGATCAGTGGATTGCAGTTTACTGGTGGGCTTGGCTCTGGGATTGGTGCTCAGCAAAAGGAGACATTGAAGCACATATCCAAGTAATACCAATGGTATTGCTCCTGCAAGTTCTCCCTCCCCGTAGCTATTGCAGCTGGAAGGGTTTCTGCTCACGCCCGTGTTGCAGGCTGAGCAAGACAATAGGTGGCATGCCAGAATGCAGCCTCTTTCACAGCCAAATGGCTGGTGGCTTTGCTCTGACCAGCCTTCCTATAGTAGCAGTAAGGGGACTCATTCCTTTCCTCCTCCTGTTCCTCCTCTTGAATTTTTCTTCCCATTTTCAGATAATCCCCAAAGTTAGATTTAGGAGACACTTGTTCATGCATCCTGACTCTCTTCCTGGAAAGCCTGCTCCTTGTAATGTAGTGCCCAGCAGAGCTTGTGTTTTCCTTAAACATGTTAGAAACTCAGAGAGGAAAAGAGCTAAGCGATTGCCATTGAAGCAGTAACAATAGCAGAAAGGATGCGTGGAAAAGCAAATTATTCTGGATTTCAAGCACATGAGCAACTCTTAAACGTCAATCCCATTATCTCATATTTCTGATTTAAACAAGGCACAAGTGAAAACCAGAGGATATCAACAGATGTGGTTCATCTGGAATTTAAAATGAGAAGCATGTTTTGAAAGCTAAGAAATTTATAAGATGTATTTCCCAATTTATGGTCCATCACTTTTTTATATGTGCAAAACAAGAAACATTTCTCTTGGGCAGCAATTCTACAGATTAGTACAGACAGAAAAAATTTTTTCAAATATTGGGCCTTGGTTTTCCATTTCCTGTAATTATCCCAGGATTCTTATCTATACCCTAATTATACCTTAGGTATATAATTAATACCCTAGGTACTAGCCTAAAATAACTCTCTCTATCCTTGCTGTTTGCACCCATCTAATTCTCCTGGGAAGAAAAGTTGTTAATAAAATAGATGAACTATTGTCATTTTTTCCCCCAAAGCTTTAATAGAAAAGAGAGGACAGCTGAAGAGCAAATGGAGATTCTTACTAATTCTAGCATCTTTTTACACAACTCTTACCTTTTTCTCCAAGCTTTCGTAAGCTGTAGGCCTTTTCCTCGCAGTTCTCACTGCCCTCAATACGAGTGTTACTGGACTTAGTCTGGTGTTTATATTATAAATATATACTATAATATAGTTTATATATCATTTTATTTATAATGTATTATATATTACAAACATTATAAATGCTATTATCATGAAAAATAGCATTTACCCAGTGGATAACACTACAGATGTTACTCAGTAGCTAGTGAGATGCCATACGAACCATTTATTTCTGCCCTCTGGATCTCAAGGGAGTGTGAGTGGATAGTTTCTTTCTGAATGTGCTATGGTCCAATATGTGGAGTAATTTTTCTGCAGGAGAAGCAGAAACTCTAGACTAGAACCTCTCTAGTCGGCAAGGTGTTATCTGCGGCTGTAAATAGGGAGATGTGTGGAGTACAGGCTGAAATGATGTCCTACTAAAGCAGACAGATGAAAACCTTCCTTGTTCTTCTTCCTTCCTTTGCTTGATCAATCAGCCATGCAAGTTTTGACATTAATACATTGATCATTTTCCAGAACAGCGTGTGAAACAATCATTTACTTTTGACCAGTCTCAATTATATCTTATCTACACTAGGTCACATAGTCTATCAAACCTATAACTTAAAATAATGGCAATGGTAATTTGGAACTGGCAAATGCAATGTTACGAAAGGTTAAATTTAAATTTCTCTGGGTCAAAGGTATTTAAGGATAATCTAGGCACTGGTTTGAAATACAGCATAGTTAGCTACCAGATGAAAATGATTTTTCTTGCAGCAATTACCATAGTAGTCCCAGAAGGGGTTTGTTATGTTAAAATGGCACTAAGACTCCAGAACTGTTCACAGGCAGGTTTTTAGGCTGCTTTGGATGGCCTGCTGTTTGCTTTTGTTGGCAAGCATGACCTGTATGTTTATTTTATTCCTTCTTTACTTCACATGGCGAATTCTGTCCTCTGCGTGTATGAGAGGATTACAAGCAATAGATGTGAAAGTTTCTGTTTACCTACAAGGCATGTACAAACAGAGGGCCTGATCCAAACCCCATTATCATCAGTGGAAAGTTGAGTCATCGTCTCTGAAAGTCTAGCCACCTTTTTCAAGGTACCGAATACAAATATATGTTCTTCAAGCACCATATTTGAAAATTTGAAAGATATTCTTTATGGGGAAAAAAAGACATGAAACTACCTTTTTTTAAATTTCCCTGTAGCTCGTGGGTACTTTTTTTTAAGGCAACTTTCTGTTTGACTGAATTCAAGTTATATGTCATCAAAGATTATACCACAGCTGTGGCTGGAGACCAGTTTTCCCTGGAAGGATTTATGAAGCTGTTCTTTCAAAGACTCCTAGTAATGCGTAAGACAATTTTCTGACCCACTCACCCTTATGGTGAGTGTGCTGCTCATAATCTCTATTTTTTTGGTGAACATAAAGAATGCAAAACAATGTCAGCATCTCATTTGCCAAGAAAAGAAATAAGAGAAACCCACAGAACAAGGCGGTCAGCCTAACAGCAAGGGTGGAAAAAAATGCACACTATATCACACATGATATACAGCATGGAAATAAGTCTTCACATGGTGCATAGGAGACCTCATAACATTCCTCTCCAGGGAGTCAGCAGGAGGTAAAGAGCGAAACAGCCTTTGTGTAACACATGAGCACATCCTGTAAAGAGCATATATAGATGGTGAATCTCTCTAAAAACTGATACTTAGCATGCTAAGCAAACAAACAAGCAGCTGAATACATGTAAATTAGATGAATGGCTTGGGTATAGGAGGCAGGAACCTCATAAGTCAAATGACTCCCAGCTTCCAGAAGGATTTGCATATAGCATAAGGAGGGACCTTCTGCAGATGCAGGTTTGCTAGCAGGGTGTGTGCCTGGGGAGCTGCGCCTTTGTGGAACAGGCTGATTGGAAGAACAAATTAATAGACTGGAAAAAAAAATCCACTTTCAGAACTTCAAAATGCAAGTGCCTGGATGCAATGGGTTCATTTTCTTGCCCTGTGTGTTAGTAGATCGTACTTTTCTGGTTGAAGAACCTTGCTTTCCTGCTCAGATACTATAAGTCAGCAATCAAACATTATTTCCTACCAGTGGCAGCTAGGAGAAAGAGACAATTCCTGTGGTTGGGCACTGGAACGGGATGCAGTCCCTCAATTACTGCTTGCCTCCATTGCTCATTTATAAAACAAGAAAAACAATTTCAAGTTGTTTGTAAGGTCTTCAGAGTAAGAATTGCCCCTAATGTTTATCAGCACACAGCCTAGCATGCTAGATGACATGCCTGCTATGTGACTGCTCTGCAGACAGAAATAATAACCTTCAGGAGGAGGCCTCTCTCACTGTACTTTTCTTTTCACAGAGTACTGAGCTGTACTCTGTTGATGCTGAGTCAAAAACATGCACTTTTCTTCCATATTCATTACTGTGCTATTTGGAAGGCTCAAGGACGTGAAGCGAACTTTAAGCTGAGAAGATGTTAACAGAATGTAGACATGAAAATCAGTGTTTCTGCCTCCATCTGCTTCTTGGGTCTCAAAAAACACAAGTGCCTCTGTAGCACAGTCAGTACAGTGACAACTTCTGGGCCCAGTGGGCAGACATTTTTCACATCCTTTTTTTCAGAAAGACTGCCAATACTAAAACCTTGTCACTGCCATTTGTAGTGCACTTTTAATTTAACACATCAAGATAAAATTGTTTCAGCCCACTGCCCAGCACTTGCCACCATGACTACTGATCTGAAGCAATGCTCTCAAGCACACAGAAAACTAGGAGAGAGCCTGCAAAATTAAAAAAAAAAAAAAAAAAAAATCAAATCAAAACCAGAGCAGATTAAATTAGAGTTCTAACAGAACTTACTGAGCTAGATGCTATGACCCCAGTCTTGTGGTCTTTCACATGTTCATTTGATAACCAGGATAGATAATATAGCTCCAGCACGGACGGAAAAAGAGGGACAGAAGATTGAGAAGGTGGATGTACAGCTGTTAGGGCCCCATGGTGTCATGTCAATCACCTAATAACCTCAAATCTCCATCCTTCCATAGATCAGTGCCTGCTACGAAGAAATGTCCATATCTGAAAACTATTGTACTGCTGTCCAGCATTTTTTCAGGATGTTATCTGGAGGCTTGGAAGGAATCCTGCTGAACTAAGTGACTTCCACCTTACTCCTCTATCTGAGCTGGTTTTTATTGCTGAGAAGTCCTTCAGATACTTGAGTACACAGCCTCATAATCATGCTGAGATGCTCTCCCTTTGGGCTATCTTCTGGCACTGTGTCAACTCCACCATGCAAAAGGTCTAATGAAAGTGAGAAACTCAGTTTGGTTTTGAGAAGGCTCTGGGGTTTTTTTGCCAGACCTGCCAACATCACAATATAAGTCAGCCTGAAACTTGCTCTAAATTGTCATAAAATCCATCTGGGACTGAAGCTGTAGAGTCAAGTTAGCAGTGATTTCACTACTGCTCACCTCTACTCTGCTGAGGTATCATCACAGGATGGACAGAGGAGCCAGAGTGGACATGCAATTTATTACCAGACAATACAGATGAAGAACAGTTTGTAACTTATCAAGTGGGTTCTTCACAATCTTTTGATCTGTGTTACCCACTCTATTGTTAACACCTGTGAAATGCTCAATAAAACACTCCCACAAGCCCTTTTTGGTATCTCCAACGTGCAGTCTGTTATATTTCCCGTCGATGATGCAGTGCATAACTCATTTAGAGGGGCATGTGAAGTGTTCATGAATGACAAATTAAGATTTAGTTCAAACATCCCTGATGGGGTCTTGGTGCATTTACTGGGTTTATAGATCTGTTTCCTGGGATTGTACCTTATAAAGTTGCATTTGTGGGTTGTTTATTCAATGAATTAAGTGATCCATTATGTTTTTGTCACTGTTTTAGACATGAATGGTAAGTAGGGAAATGAGTGCTGTAAATATCTCTTCTTCCCGATTATCACAAGAGTGAAAGTTGAAGTACAGCAAATGGAATAATCTGTTCAGGATTGCAAACTGAAGCAGAAGAACACATACTCAAGTGCATTTAATTGTGTCCTACTTCTTCCATCTTGGGAATTTGGAGAAACAAAATATTTCTAAAAACCTTTGTTTGATAAAATGTGATATGGTAAAATAGAACAAAAAATTTTGAATGGAAAAAAATTTGGTTTAGTTGTAGTTATTTCAGATGTTGTGAATGGTGATGGGAAGAAAAGATTATCCCTCCACCCCCTTCTGTGAGCAATTCTCTGGAATTTCTGTTGCTGTCCAGTGTGGAATGTGGTATAGTGTTTCCAGATCAGAGGGCAAAAAGAACTGTCAGTCTCATAAAAGCATGCCATTTTGATAGACTTCTATCGCTATTTTGAAGACCAAGCAGGTTTTTATAATGTGCCTCTGGCTTCTGTAGGCATCAAAAACTTCTGATTTTTCTCTATTGCTAGCTAGATTTTTGCTAGTACTGAACATCAGAGTTACTAAACAGTACAGTGGGGAACTAGATTTGGTTTACGTTAGTGTGAATTTTTTGGGGTTTTTTAAACCAGAAAGTTATGCACCTCTGCTAGAGGCCACCAACCACAACGCTTATGATTTCACTCACAGGCTAGCTTTCAAATAATTCTCTAAACTAGAACAAAGAAAAGATTTATTGGAAGTTCTCAACCCCAGAGTGGCCGATGGACGCAAGCAGGATGGAAAATGAAGTAGTGGCTTTAATTCTGTGTGGACAAGCAAGACACTTTGTAGAGGTCCAGAAGAAGCCAATGGCAGATCAAAGTTCTTTCACCATTGCTGTGTACCACATTTCTAAAGAAAATTTCTGTATTTGGATCAATTTTCCATGGATGGCCTCAAGAACTTCACAATCTTTTACAAAGTTATTTACTTTGGAAAAGTAGAGAAAGACAAAGCTTTCCAGGCCCCTTCTTGCCCCACTGAAGGGTAAACACTTATTTTTGAGTGCTGTGGGAATAAATGTGCCTATGTATGCACACAGCACAGGCTGATAGCACTGGGATTGCTCTGAAGGTTGTGTATTTCACATACACTCTGCACTTCAGGCTTGGCAAGATTCAATCATTTTCCCTACTTCCCTTTCCAGTACAGACACAAAATATTCATTGATGTGGGTAAAGATGTGTCAGGAGGCAATGTGCTCATTCCCTCTGCCACAGGGAGTTGTTCTGCAAAGTTGCTAGTCTCTGGTAGCTTAGCTGATTCCTTTCCCTGTGTGTTGCAGGAGCATCCAGAAAAGCTTACAACATACTTAGGGTAAAACCCTTTCCATTTGCAGCATAATCATGTCTGGCTCAGGCAAATTCAGTGGATTTAATGCGGTAAAAAAGAAACTTCCTTTTCTGAGCTCTCACTCTCTCACAAAACAGATTGATCAATAGAGCAACACAGTAAGAGCGAAGACCTGTTTTCAAAGAGGAAAATATCTTGTGAATAAGCCACTGGCCTGAAACTCAAGAAAATGTCTTTGCTTATCACATGTTTGCTGACAGAGAATCCTTGCAAAATGCTGGATTTCCAAGAACAGATTGCTGAACTCCTACTTTCATCTCAGGAAAACTGCAGCCAATAAATCATAAAACCAGAATTACAGAGACTTTGTTTTGGGGTAAAATCAAAACTAGAATTAAACATTCCACTTTCAGAAAATAAACCTCTAATCCTGGACTATTGGACCAATGAGCCATAGCCAATAAATAAATTTCACCACAAAATAAAGGGCAAATTATTTGGCCCCATTGAGCTGTCAGATTTTTTCCCTTTTATGCACTGTTCCTGTAGAGCCCCATATCCAGAGACAGCTGTGGTCAGATTGCTTTCATATTCTGTGTATTCTCCTCCAAGCTCCTGACAGTTTAGGGCAACATCAGGATGAATGCTTAAGAGCAAAACTTTAGTCTTTGCTACTGATGAAATTTAAGTGTCAGGTAGCACCACTCTTATTCCAGAAAATACTGGAATGAAGCATGTTGAAACACTGTGTGCTTCAAACCCTTTCTGCTTCTTGCTAAAAGAAAGGTGAAGGACAATAACACTAAGAAGACAAAGGACGTAGAAGCCTGTATTTACATAATTTACTATTTACATAACTTGGAATTTGAATTTGGTCTGCAGTCAGGAAGAATTTTTTTTCTGTATGTAAGATTGTTACAGAACTGGGAGGAATTTTGTTTTCCTGGTAGTAAGATATACCTTTTCCAGAAGTATGTCTTTTAAGAAATGCACCCACAGCTGGCTAGTGTACTGGTGATATCCCTGTCCTCTCCTGATCTGCCTTTGTGACACATTAAAATTTTGTGGATGTTGCCTTTAAATAAGTGTAGAGGATATAGGGAAAGTCTTTGCAGGTTGTGAAACACAAAATGGGCGTTCTGTGACCACTCGCCACACAAAATGGCTCCCAGAGGTTCCTATGACTATGGGGAAATTATGTCCAACATTCCTATGCAGACTTTAAAAAGAAATTTTTAAATCTAAATATTACTTTGTTTTCCATAATTGCAGCAAACAGCTGTGATCAACATTCAGGTAGACCAAAGAAAAAGATCTTTCAGTCTTAACATTTTTCCTAACAAGTTAACTATCCGTGACAAATTTCAGATATGTGCTACTCCGGTCCCCTCTATTAGAATTCATTCCATGCTGTGGATTTTAAACTTATGCTGTCAAATTTAGTCATATTGTATTTTTCAAGAGGTTTGGTGCTTGTTTGCTTCATTCTTCTAACGCAGGCTCATTCATTCTTGAAGATAGCCTCTTTCGTCAGAAAAGGAAAGGAGTGTGAACTTTTTGTAGTAAGGGTCTCTTAGACATCACTTTAAAGACAGATGCAGCAAGAATTTTTAAATTACATAGAAAAAAAAGAGTCTTTGATGATTCTTCTCAATAAATCAAAATGGCTTGGTTCCAAGTCTGCAAGAGCTCAAGTTTTGAAAGGTCTCTATTTTGAGCTTTCTGTATTCCAATCCCTCACAAACATGGGGCCCAGAGTGATGATCCACTGCAAAATACTCATTTCTGGGGACGTGAAAGATAGGTGCCTCTGATGAGAGTTGTATGAAACCCAAAAACCTTTCCTGCAGTGGAACGATTGCTTAATATCCTACTAAATTATACTCCTGCCTCTGAGTACGACCATTAGAAGTGATCCTTAAAGATATTTGGAGACTATGGTTTACGTGTAAAGCAAACAGATTGCATTTGTAACATTTAACACACAATAACGATAATAAAACACACTGACGTGGGTTTTCTCTGTAAACAGTCTCTTCTGAAGATAGAGCCAGTGAAATGTTTTGAGAACTTTGACATTTATAGCTGTATTTATAATCTCTTTTGGATCATTTCCTCATGGAATCACATGTTTGTGTATTTTAAATTCTCTGGAGAAATAAAAATGTTTAAACAAAATAATGATGTGATAGGCACTTTATGAGGGCTTGTTCAACATGCGCACATGTACAAGCAAGGCTGAGTTTGTTCTGAAGTCAGTGAGTGGGAGTTTTGGAAGTGGATATCAAGGAGAGAGCCTCTTCACTGGAATGATTAAAAAGAGAGGAAAAAAGCAAGAATAACCAGGCCTGCCACAGAAGATGGGACTTGCTCTCTGAGAAATAACATGGCAGTTGTTGCGCTTGCTGTACCAGTATGAAAAAGAGGTAAAGAGAAAGGAGATACACTTACGTTCATATGCATGCATATGCCTCAACATGTGTAAATGAATTCACACTGGCACACATCACATAGGCACTTGTATTAGTGCGTAATTCACAGTAGATAATTTATTTGCCAGTCTTTCTACTAATGGCACATACGTGAGCAGACTGCTTTTTTCTAAATGTGATTCTCATACCACAGAATAAGAGGAGGCTTTTACTGTATAGTGAAAGCACAGGTATTTAGTGTGAATATTGACACTGGATGTTAAAATTCTGGTTGTGTCCCTTCACTGTTACGGACCACAAAAATTGCGTGGTTTTTCCCTATTTCTACATCAATGCCATCGTAGTAAAAACTAAAGAGTAAAAATGTTTGTTTCATAGGAAAAAAAAGAGTTGGAGCTATTTCCAAAGGGAAAGTACAGATGAATAGGATTAGACTTGTATAAGTTGGGTATATTTTTCCTGGGCACCCCAGCCTAACTTAAGGCATCATTCAGCTGTATGGTTAGATTGTCACTCATGTTCCTCAACCCACAAGAAAGAAATTAGCCATTACAGCAGGAGACAGAGAAACTGCCTGCCCAAATTCAGGAAGAAAAAGCCCTGGGAGGCCTGTGCCAGTATTGCCTTCAGCATAGCTATGTCTTCACAACCCAGACCCGTATCGCCTGTAGAGTCTGGTGGAGGGGGATTGAATGCCACATTCCAAGAGCAATCACATATCTCAGTTCTTCCAAAGTGCTAAAAAATTGTATAAGCACAGAGAAGCAAGTTCATTTTTAAACTCAAGCAAACGCTCACCCAGAATGTTTTACAATGCTCAGTTTAGCTTTCTCTTCTATTTTTTTCATATTCAAACAGTATCACAAGCATGTCAGGAGTGTTTCTAAAAAGAAAAGAAGATACAAAGAGCTTGTGAGCCCTGGAAATGTTTTTCTATGTCAGCTTCAAAATTCTCACCAAAGCTGTGTAAGAAGCTCGCTAGAACAGCACCAGATGCTCAAGTGTCTTCACTAGTTGGAAAATGATAGCAATTCAGGAGCTACACATAGCTACCACTGAAGTCAGTGATATCAGATCCCCACTGATATAAGGAGTCACTGGATGAAACCCCATCTTTGTTAAATAAGTTTCCCTGTCTACCAACTAGAGAAAAAAAGTAGATATAGTTGAAAATAGAGGCTGTTCCAGAAGGAATACTGAGTTTTTCAAGTCTAATAGATGCTCTTGTAATACAGACCTTTTCTTCCAGGGATTTCAAAATACTTGGAAAGACAGCACTGTTTGCAACTCTTCCCTGAAAAATAAAAAACTCAACTGTTCTTTCTCTCAAATGTTGATTTTGCTCTTGGTCCTAGCAGCATGTTTTGTTCTGTGATATATAGTGAAACCTAGGAAAACCTCACATAGCAGAGGAAAAGCACACAGATTCTGGGACAAAACGTGTCTTATTTAGCATATTAGCACCTGAATATGTCTTAAAAGACAAGAACTGCTTTAGCCTTGGCTTGTGGATGAAGAAGAATTGTCACTAAGAAGTAGTTCAAGGAATGGAATGACTTAAGCAGAGATCTCTGGGGAAGGGAACAGAAAGCAGAGGGTAGAAGTCTAGCATATAGAGCTCATGTAAATAAAGCACTGACCTTTACTTCAGACACTCTGTTTCAAGTCCAGATTTCTCTCAAGTAGAAGTAGACAAAGGTTGGTGGAGAGGTTTATTCTCCTGTGACCTGTGTTAGGCCCATCAGACATCCCAAGAGAAATGATTTGGAAGGTCACAACATAGCTGCTGGCTATCTTTTAGCTGTGGAAGGGCCTCCAAACTTCACTATTTATAGAATCCTCCTGATGATTGAAAACTATCATTTGTTGTTGTTTTGACCTCTTAACAAGTTCTCATCTGGGTTCCAGAACGTTTAAAGACTAGGGAATTCCATGCTGAGCCAGAATGAGCAACAAGATAGCTTTTGACAATTCCTTGTCAGCTATATCATGCTAAGTACTTTCTGCAGTCTGTGAAACGAAACCATCTTCCTCTTCTAAACTACTCTGCTGCCCCACTACATGTATTCAGTTAGTGAAGTTCCCAGTTACTCCTTAAAAAATAGACCCAGAATTTTATAACAGATTAGAAAATCCCACTGTAGTTCTCAGAAAACTGCAGGAACTGTAATTGTGTAAACAATGTCTAGGTAAGAAAAATAATTCCTGTGACTCATGGAGACAGTGAGATATTTAATATTTTTAGATGGCACACCACAGGCTTTAAAGAAGCCTACATACACCACTATCCACTAAAAAGGTATTTTCTGAATTCTTTTCTCCTTCCCACCATACGTCAGATTTCTTTTTTCCCTCGCGTATTTTCTCTCTTACTATTCTTTCTCCCATTGCGTTCATATTCCTACATCCTTCTTTCCCTTCTTATCTGTGCATCCACATCAAGGATCTGCCATGGTAAATTACATATTTTTGGCAGAGAATATGCAGTAGGCTAAAAGAAGATGTGTTCCTTTGTTTTTCTTCTGGCCAGATCTGAGTGGCTCAGAGATCAAAACCCCAAAACACTTTTTATAAGCCACTAAACTGTAAGCAGTTTTTATTAGAGATGTAAAATGTCTCAGTATTGCAAACTTGATTCGCCAACCCCGTCCCTGACCAGAAGATAATATCCCAACCTTTTTTAACTAGAATATATCTACTTAAGTGTATCATAAATGAATGAACTAAGTGAATCAATAAGCAAGGGGGGTTTTCATTTATGGATAGAAAGAACTAATCGGTAGTAATATGATTGTTCTCTGTAGAAAATGGGTAAGGTATAGAGTGCTGCTGTGGAGACGTAGGCAGCATTAGTCACTGTCAATATTCTCTGAGAGTTCTACCCATTGTGATGAAGCTTTATAAATCTTTGTCATGTCTTCAGTGCAACAGACACACAAATCTTCTTACAGTTCAGGTAACATATTAACATAAATAGCCAAGTACCAAATAGTATATCTGACAATCTCCTTTCAGGAATGGGGGTTAGATTATTAGGTCATATTGTGCTGTATTATCTTACGGTTTTTTTCTTTAATGATCAGTGTATACAAGGAAGAAAAGCAGATTTAAGAGATACTCACGGATGGCATTAAAAGTAGATTGAACAGTAAAACAATGTGCATCATTTAAATATGAAAATCCTGTCTCTCATTTATTAGAGGTGCTACTCACCTGAATGCTTCCTGAACATTATTCAAATAACATGCTTTTTCCTTAAAGATATTTATTGTATCCAAGCTGATCATACTCTTAGGAGTCCATTCTGGGTCTAATCCACTTTAGTTGCCAACTGAAACAAACCTATTGACATTACATAAATTCACACTAACTGATGCTTTGTTATCTTCTCATCCAGGGCTTGGATGCAGTTGTCTCTTTTATTTCTACGCCAATCATGTCAACATCTAGGAACTGATGCCCAAGAGGTATAGGAAAATAACTAGTTTGGTCTAAGCTATTTTTGAGTCATATTGCATAATGATTAGATTTAGTTCCAATTAGTAACAGTCACAAGTGCTGTAAAATTCCACCTACAGTGTCAGTTCAGGGTTGAGACCAGCCCCTGTTTTACATTGGCATGTTGATTGGCTAGTAGTATCTCTTTCTCTCTCCTCTCTCCAGCTCTTGTCTTTTCAGGCAATGCTACTCACACCTTACACATCATGAAATGTCATCAATGGGGCACTTGTCACTATGAAAAGAAGATGAGCTAGTAAGTCAATAAATTCTTTTCAGAGTATAGTAAGTGTCTGGCCCCATCTGTCAGCAGCACACAGTGTCTATTTCTGAGTTCCTGTTAGTTGTAAAATATTATTTTAGCAGATATTTCCAGAGGCAGAAGGATTTGACCCAGTGTCCCAACAGGCCTGGGACAAAGACATACAATGATGAAGAAACATGAGCTAAGAAAAGTAAATTTAGGTCGACATTGTGATTGCTTTCTGGGAGAGGGGAAAACAAGTGAAAACAAAACAACAAACAAACAAAAAGAACCCCACTCCTCAAATATTTGTTTCAATATGATCCTTTAATATTTGAGGCCAATGTATCGGGAAGCAACTATTTGATTCAGGACTTAAATAAGATGCAGTGATAAATAACCAGAGTAACTGTGCAGTGAATACATCAAACTGCATGCATGCAGAAGAGACACAGAGAGAAAAAAAGTGTGTTTGTACAATTATACTTATGCCCAAAAGTAATTATTGAGTGGCCTGCACTCTGGTCTGGAGGACAAAAATAATCATATATTTTCCCATAAAAATAACAAGGTAATTACTATGTAAACACTGTGTCTCTACATGGCAATTATTGCAGGCCAGGTTTTGCTCCCCCTATTCATACTGACTACTGCTACCAGGTGAACTGGCCCCCACCTACTTGTACCACAACGACTATTAGGGAACCATGTACTGAGTATGGGAAAAGGTGACAGCCTTGTGTAATTAAATGGTCAGTGAGCAATTATTGTGTGAGTACAGCATAATGGAACACTGCAAAAGGATCTCTAAGCAGAAGACCAAAAACATTTAAATACTGCACTATTACAGTCAACCTGTCCTGCTTCCATTGCCAGTAAAAAGTTTTCCTTGCACCATTTTTTTGCTCCATTTCTATGTCTCTTTTAAACAATTCTTGAGTTAAAGAGCAGAACCATAACAAAACCATAGAAGCCAAAGGTGCATGAGAAGGAGTACATTCATCTCTTCACAACTCTGTTGAGCAGGTACACGTGTGCTGGTAGAGTCATCTCAGCAGAAGCCAGCCCTGTGCCAGGAGTAGGAGGAGCACTAGCCGGCAGAGGTGGGTGGCATGCAAAATTTTGAATTCCAGTCTGATTTCTGAAGGCTGTTCCAACTGCTATGTGTCTTGGTTACCCAGCCACAAGATCAGAATATGTTTATTTTCTTTTTTGTCTGGGATGCTATGAGAGTAAAATCCATTGCTTAAATGTCAAGTACTGAGGAGCTGCAGGGACAAGGGTGTCATCCATAGAAAGATTTTTTCTTCTCCTCAGTGACCCTCGTATGCATTCATTTGAGCTTTTCAACGCTTGTGTAAATACTGTGCCTCTGTTTTTATTTGATTGCATTTGAGGATCTCAAAGCACTGTGAGAACTTGAATGATCTTGGTGATACTGTTCCTGCTCTTGTTAAAATCAATAGCAGCACACCCTTTGATATTAGTAGCAACGCAGTCATGCCACAGGCTTTATAATATGCTAAGGAGGAAGGTATATATCTCATGTTTTTTCCAGTCAAAAATACCCTGTTTTTCCTTAGAAGCAACAGGAATGGAGAAGCTTCTTGGAGATTGATTATGTTGCTACCAAAGTAAGTGGAATTGTAGGTGTTGATGACAGAGGTGTGCCTGAATCACCACCCTCTACTCCCTGTGCTGGGGTATGCAACAGTGGTCAGTTGTCACAGAAGATAAAATGAACAACCAAGAGCCAAAAATTTCTTTGTATAGAACTGAGACATTATAGTGTCTAATTGACAAACTGTCCTAAAATATGTTTGTGTTTTATGAAGCATTCTGCCACAAGACCATTGTCAGCCTTATTATAAATGTAACCCACCAGCACCTAATTGGTATTCCAATATCTTTGAGCTGCGGCCTAGAAAGAAAGAGCAGAGCAGAAGAAAGTAGTAAAAAAATCCCAGTCTTGTCATAGTCCTAGAGTGGTAGGGCAAATGCCTGTTCCTATACTGTACATGCATAAACAGCTCTTTCTCAGCTGCGATTTAATGTTGCTATACCTTTGATTGCAATTACATTGAATCACATTGCAACAAATCTTTGTAATGCCAATCCCATCTTTCCACCTCATTGACAGCTCTGGAGATGCATCTGAAATTCATAGTAGCCTCATAGCCTATGGCAAGAGAAATCCACGCTGCTAAAATTTTATTTTAGAATTCAAGCTGGTTTCTCTCAGCCTAGGATGCTCTGGTTTTAATCTTTTGCTGCCTAGCACAGTGTATCAAAATAACCAGCCAATATTGTTAAACTGTCAGGGGTCCTCACTGCCGCTGAATTTTACCAGTATAAATAAATACGGCAACTTAAGGAAAAAAAGCATCCCTCTGGACAGAATTTTTAACATTAATAGAATTAAGGGGAGAGTGAAATTGTATATAAACTTCAACTTGACAACAGCCTTCTCCTTTCCTTTTTTCTTCTTTTTTTTTTTTTTACAGAAAGAAAAGGCTTGAGTGGAATATTCAGGCTGATTTACTGCTCAGGCTGATAGGGACTCCAGGCTGGATCCCAAAATTTGAACACCGTTCAAAGGGAGAGATATTTAAAAATCCCAGAAAAAGAGATATTTCCAAATTAATGGCATTGCCCAAATGCCTTGGCTCCTTGCACCCCACCAGGAAGGTTTATTATTTTCTGGTAAAATGTTGCTTGAATGGGGAGTGGTAGTCAGTGATGCGTCAGTGCTGCTCTTTGAAGACATTAAAAAGCTGAATGCACAACAAAGAACAGATGTTCCAGCATGCTTTATTTATGCACCCATCAGCAATCTTCCAATGACCACAAAACACAAGCTTTTTTTTTTTCTTTTTTACTCCTCACAATATTATTTTCTGATCAACTCACACTCCATTTTTCCTCCAGCTGAAGTCTTACGTGAACGGGGGGGGCTGTGTGGGTGCATGCACGCGTTTGTGTGCGAGTGTGTGCCTGTGTGTGTGCATATGCCTGTGCATGAGCATGTGTGTGTGCTTGAAAGTCTGCTTCCATCAAAAGCAGGCTTCTATTGAACTGTCGAACAGGTGTGGATTCTGCAATTAGATCACATTTCAGAGAGAGAGAGACACTGAGGGTAATAATGGCGGTGAATTCTTCATAGTCAGATGCAGCACCATAGCGACCAGTAACAATGAAGAATAATAGGTATTAGTATTAGGGTGATTATTTTTAGTTTATAGAATCATTTGATTGAATACTGCCATAAGGCACCGTTAACGTGTGCACAGCGCTTGCCAGCTGTAGAGCAAACTTGTTTTACTGGCACTTATCTGAAATTCTCATCTCTCCCCCACCCTCTCTGCTCACAATTGGAATGAAAGTAGCGATTAGGAAGTGAGATGTAATGCAGATTAAATGTTATGATGGACTAAGATCCTGATAGGTTATTAAAACTCACTTGCATTTGGTGTTTTAAAGGCATAGTGTTTGCATATTTTTCTATCGGTCTACATCTTTTGGAGATGAAACAAAGGGAACATTTTAAAAATCCACTCATAACCAGGAGGCTTTTTAATAGTGAGTTTCCAAATTTATGACCTTCCTGTGTGTGTTTTACACCTGTGTGCTGTAAATATATATTAAGTATGGAGCAACTGTGTTACCAGTAACCATGGATCTGATTTAAACAGAGCTAAGGCCTCTGCACTGCAGTGGGCCAGATCCTCAGCTGATGTAACCTGGCATCTCTCCACCGAACTCAGAGGTGCTACATAAAGTTGTACCAACAGAGGATCTGCAGTGAGGGGAGAACGACAGCCTTAATTTGGAATTTCCCTGCATCTGTTGGTATAAATCAGAGGCCTAACATTATTGTCACATAATATTCTGGTGTAGCAGAGGTGCCGTGAATTTTTAAACATAGAGAGAACTGTTGATCTATTGTTCCTCTCCCACCCTCCTCCCTCCCTACTTTTGGTTGGCATTGTAAGGAAACGAGAATATTGCAGTGTTGGACAACATGGAAAATTCTGATCTTTATTCTTAATAGATTTTGGTATAGATTATTTGTTTTCTCCTTAGGCACAGAACTTGGTTCTTTAGAGACCCTCAGAAGAAACATAGTTATTCCTTTGATGTTACCTAACATCATAAATATGCCATTATTCCTTCCGCAATAATAATTGCTATTAACAACAGTAGTAGAAGTAGCAATATTTGGTAATATCAAAAAAGCATGCTCATGGCTTCATCAGAGAGGTGAATGTTGTAATCTATTTCTTGTAGACTAAGTAAATAAAGACTAAGTCTCACTCAAAGACTTAGCATGCACTGTGTAAATAACACATTCCAATTTCAGTTCTCTTTTGTTGTTAATTAGAATTATATTTTCAAAAACCATTAAAATTATTTTTTAAAATGCCTTCAATGTTAGATCATTTGTCGATCTATTGTTTTATGGTTGGTTGTTTTATTTGCATTTGAGCCAAGGAAACAAGAAGGGTGTTATTACTTTTTTCCTTGACGTTATGAGAGTGTCTATGCAGATGTTGCAATACCAACTTTTCTGTATGATTCTGAATTGCAATCATACTTTGCATTGACATACTGTTCCATTTATTCATCTGATTGAATACTGCCACAAGGCACAGCTAACGTATGTTAACAGTGCACAGTATGCATAGCCTAGTGCTCTTACTTCACAAAAATGCTAGCAAATACAACAGTGGGTACAAACTAAAAGCCACACTCTGAATTTTGGCAGAGGTTGGCATAAAAACACCTCCAAAAGTTACATCCTGTGATGTAAATCTCAGTATGCCTTACACAAGTCACGAAAACAGCAACGGGAATCTGTAGCGTATGTATGCACTGACACTCTAATAAAACCACTATTGAAAATAGTATTTCATGTGTGTCTTAGTTTCTTTCTGTATACAAACCATTCAGATTTTTTCTGCTAATATTTTCTCAGGTGTTTGTTTCAGTGTTTGGGTTGATGCTTTGAAAAGCATAGTGCTAACTCCGCTACATTTTTTTTTCTTTACACTCCTCAAAAATATGTTATAGTAATTTAATATGCTTTAAAATTTCAGTGCTGATGAGGAGTTGCATGCCATTTTTTAGCCCACTGAACAAAAGGCTTACTGAGTCACACATAGCCTATTCAAATAGGAAATGCAGATGCCTGCTAATTTATCTTCTCACATAAATTCCGTTTACCAATCCATACAAGAATTGCCCCCATGTCTTTGTAGTACTGCAACCAGAACGGATGCTGTCACTCAGGGGGGACATGTGACCATTAGTGCCACCACCTTGGGGAGCTCTTTAGCATACTGTCCTCCACTGCTGTAATTAAAGCTAACAAGAGCAGTCTACAAAGGAAAATAAGAAAATGCAAGGAGAGAAACCTGCATATTACAGCTTGCAGCAAGCAGGAGAAAGGAAGTTGGGGAAGCATTCCTATACATTCTCCCAATATGCAGAGGAAAGCCAGATTTCTGCAGGGGTTACCAGTGAGGAGAAAAATAAATACACAGACAAGACAGACCACTCACTTCATAGGAAGATTTTTCCCCAACCATTAGTTTAAGAACACACTGGTTAGAGAAAAATATCCATTTCTTAAAGGAAAAGGAGAGGAGTGCTTTTGCATTGGGAGGAATAAATAGAATCAAAATTCCAATATTTCTTCCCTTCTGTCAAAAGGAGATGCTAAAGAAGAAATTAGATATTGCAACTAGGGTGGGGTACTTTCCTCTGGGAACAGTTTAGCCACCAAATATACAGTTTGAGGTTGACCACAGGTACTCACATATTTATTTTAAATTCAATGAATAGTTTCAGTTATAGAAAGACTCAAAAATAGAAGATGAAGTAAAAGCTCTTAAGATACACTGTTTTAAAAAACAATGTTATGCAGTTCTGCTTGGAACATTTTGCTTTGAAATTCAGCAAATGAGAGTTCTAATGGATCAAAAATGTACAAAATAAAGATAAATTTTATCTTGGATTGAAATGAAGCATTTTTTATTTTCCAATTCATACTTAACAGAGGGAGAACACATCTGCATCTGGTCAACTGGAAATAGATTTTTACTCCTGCTTTTGCAACTCAGCCTCTGAATAAAAATTTGATTCTTTGCTTATGATTTGACTTAAAGGCACATGCTTGATGCAGCACATAGACTTTCAGAAAGGCCCAGCTCCCAGATCTCTTTGACCAAGTGGTTATGGATTCACCTTTGAAAGCAAGGGATGGATGCAATATCTGATGGGCATGAGAAGACAAGTGGCAGCTTTTGTTTGCCCATCTTAAGAAAAGACCCAGTTCCACTGCCACAATGAGGAAGATGTGCAAGGCCAGAAAGCAGCAATGGAGCAACAAGCTTTTGAAAGCTACAGTTCTGCTTAGCTAAATCTTCCATTTCTACCCTACTCTGCCAAAACCCCTTTGGGATTTGGCAGGGGCCCAGTGGTTATGGGATTAGGAGGTAGTACCTTTGAGAAATGGTGTTTTATATAGAACAGGTGATATTTCTCCTGTAGCAACAGGACACCTAACTCCCATATTTTCTTGTAGACCTAGTTCTCACAGTGGTTTTTCACCACAGTCGGATATATAAAAGCAGATGGATAAGTCTGTAAAGAGTTCACATGGAGGAAATGGAAGCACTTGAAGGATGAATGACTTATGACAGGCACTTAAGATCTTGGCTGATTTAAAGAAACTTGTCATAAGCCAGATCCCTGAGAACCACTGGGCTGTCATCACTGTCATCATGGTCAAGAGAGTGCTGGGCTTTCAGCACTCTCCAGATCCAATTTGTATATGTTTGGGCAGCGACGTATATTTATATAGCACAGGGTAGAAGGAAGGCAGCATCCCTTCAGTACCAATTCCTTGTATCAATGTCCAAAACTCAGTTACAGCATGAAAATGCAATTGGTGGTGGTGGTTGTGGAGAAAGGATACGGGGAGGAAGAGAGGGAAGGAGGTGGCTAATGAAAGACTAGCAGATCTCAAGAGATGGTGTGTTTTCAGCATTACACCATCCTCAACACCAGTTTGGGGTATCTGGAGAAGAATATGGAACCAGACCTCACTGCAGAGGGTCCCTAAGGAACATAGGAAAAAAGGAGAGGTGCATGGGGATCGCACTATGGCATAGGTCAGGATGCCTGTGGCCACAATGGAGCTAAAGTTCCACTAGAATTTCACCTCTTCAGCTCTCTCTACTGTATTTTAAAATAATCCCTTTAAAGAAATAATCAGAAAGAGTCTCATAAGTCTAGGAATAAATGTATTTGTTAACTGTTTCACTTTTTTTTTTTTTTTTTTTTTTGTGGAAATGTGNTTTACGTTTGTGTTTTTTTTTTTTTTTTTTTTTTAGTGGAAATGTATGAAAGTAGAAAAGAGAGGCTGCCGTGATGTTTTTTCTTGGTGGAAAATAGCATTGTTTGATAAGCCTCATTGCTTTGCTGGTGCTTAGAAAATTAATTCCTTCTAACTCACAGATGAGTTGACCTTTGGCTGAACCAGTCTGCTGTCATTTTGGGATTCCATTTTTCATTTATTTCAGGAGAGATTCTACCATCTTTGCCTCTGGTACAGAGTGCTTTACCTCTCAAGATGTCCCATCAAAAATATGCTACTTAATGTCAGTAACTGGACTTCCTAATTGTTATTTTGAGAAAACACTGTTTTAATTGCTAAGAAGTTACTTTCTCATTCTGAAACATATCTGGGTACCGGTGTCTACAGACATGCTTGCACTTTATCTGCTACCTCTCAAAATAACTTGATGCAAAAATGTGCTCTGTGCCCCAAAGGACTTGTAATTTGAATTGAATATTGAATACTAGAGGCAAATCAGAAGAAATAGGCTGAGAAAGGACTGGATCACAGCAGTGTAGACATATACCTATTTTTTTGCCATATACAACGTTATTTTGCTCCTACTCAGGTAAAACATGCGTGTGCAGGAGGCACTAAAGGGAACAGAAACATAGGAGAGTAATGGAAGTAAGAAAACATTGTGAAAACTATGTCAAAATGAAATGATGATGACATCCACCACTGTGAGAAGAATATGCCATGAAGTCAGATAAAAGAGTTTGCCTGTTTGAAGTCAGAGGTGTTGAGTAAATATACTTAATATGAGCATGAGATGGAGCAGCAGTAAAATACTTGATAAACAGACAATACAAGCCACCTGGCACTTTAAAATCCTGTTATAATTACATTTATTCCACACTAATAATAAAATATGTAGAAATTATCTATATTATTTAGGCTTCTGATGAATCATTTGCAAAATCATGTGATACCCAAAAAGCTCTGCCATCACCATGTCATTTGAGAAGTAGCTTTTAGCATCGCCGCACATTGTTTTCACAGCTCGCATTATTAATGTGATCATCCTCTAACAGCTGTCTCATGAATCAACACAACCTGACTCCCTGGCAATAAAAGTGGTAATCCTGACCTGTCACCATTTCACCATCACCACCACAAATTTGGGCATCATGTGTGTGGCTGCTGTGCTGTGCAGTCTGGCTCCGTGTGCATGTACACTAGGTTTGTGATGACAGAAAAGTTTGAATCAATAAATCCACTCCGAGGAGACAACAGGGAGGGGATTGCCATGAATGCATGTGTATTCACATTTAATGTTCCCCCATCACACTAATTTCCTGTACGTGACCACAAAAGTCAAATACCTACAAATATAGTAGGAAAAGGAGGCCTGTGGGCTCTGTGCAATAGATCCAGTCTGACACAGAAGCACATACGCTTTTTACTAGCAAGAACTAAACTTAAATCTTACCAAGGATGCAGAAATTTAGCTCGGGTTGCTATTTCCAGAATATCATTGCTGGACTCTACAAAAACCTGGATTTTGCAAATCTTTTTTGCAGGGAAATGATGAGATACTCCATGGGGGAAAAAAAAGGAAATGGAGAAACATAAGAATTTCTTGGAGTCAGTGGAGAGGCCCTGAGGCAATAACACTTTTTTTTAAAATTTGGATGAAGAAAATATGTAAACTTTTTTTTTTCCCACTGAGAGACAGTATGAGTTCTGGGAAAGCAAAGAAAACTCAGTCCAAGAATACTCACAAATTTTGAAGGTGCTTGGGATGAAGATTTTGCTATCTATGCCTAGGATGGAGCATCCTTTATGTCAACTGATGTTGGTTTGTTCCATTTCCATACTCAGTCCTCTGTCACTTACAGGATGAAATAGTAGGTCATCCATATCAACTTCCAAATTTTATTTATTCAGGAGCAGTTAGGTTTATGATTTAAGGCTCTTAATGGGTGCTGGAAATTTTTGTAGAAGAAAAATGATTAATGAGCTGAAAGGAAATGTATTGCTTTATAGGCAATTTAGATTTTTTGTGGAAAAGGATCCAAATAATTAATATAATCCCCTACCTGTAAAAATGAGGTTTGAAGTCAAGATATATGATACCCAGAGGTGTACATACCTGCATATACTGACAGTTTGTTCACAGAAAAACCCAAGCCAAGCTATTTTTACTGCATGAGGAGTACCCCAAAAGTACCCAGTCCCAAAGAGACACCTTTTTTTGGAAAACAAACTGTGGTGTTGGTTCAACTCTGTCATAAAAAGAAAGGAAACAAGAGCAGAGCAATGAAAGAAAAATGAGAAGACAGTGGGCTTTCCCTGTCTAATATCACATATTCTCTCTTCCTTTCCTCCTCCCCCCAGCCAGCTAAAGCAACTGGCAGGTGCAGTATTGCTCTGCAGATGGACCAGGAGTGGCACACATACAGTTATATACACCTGGCACACTCGTGTTTCCTGCTTTATATCACAGGCCAGCTAGCCAGGCAGTAGCCAGATTTGAGAGGACATCCCCAACAGTTGTTGTGTATGGAGAGGAACCAGTCGACTGGCAGTACACTGTTCACCCTTCTCCAAAAATAGACTGTGCACTTAAGCCAGGGCAATAATTCTCCTTTTCCCCCATTTTTTCACTGTCACTCTTTCTTTGTCTTTCCTTCCTTGTTATAACTACAGTGGATATTTTTATGGATGGGACAAGTCGGTAGAGGTGATTCTACAGCACTGAATTCCTCAGAAGTTTATACAGATTTCCTAATGTTCTTCCTAGTCTCCCAATCCTAAATCAGCTCTTTTTAGGTTGGGACTGGGGGAGAATAAAGCTGGTGAAAGGGAAGACCTAAATTTGCTTGTAAACTAACTCACAGACCACATTTATAGAAGGTTTTAGACATCTAAAGATGCAACTAATTATTTGGTAGGATTTACAAAACCATCTAAACATAGACTGATCAAAGTTTGTATGAATCAGACAGATTTACAAAATCATTGTTTCTAGGAACCTAAGTATTTTGTTAAATCTGGTCTGGTATCATTACAGAAGTGCTTATTTTTCTTAAAATCTCATCCAACATTCTTCTTAATTTCTGTCATTTCAAGGGCGGGAAAATTGCTGCTGTGTGCGTCTGTGAAAATATTGTGGACTAGGTTCTGCTAACAAAGGCACTGGAAAACCACTGTCACCATCTACCTGCTAAATTCTCCATCCAGTGGAAATCCTGAGTGGTGGAGGATCAATGGACCAACTCTCACAGCCACTCCACTCCCCACGAAGGGTGTAACCAAGAAGAAAGTACCTGAATCCAGCAGGGATGTTCACAGCATCTTAAAGCAAACTCACGTTCTCTTTATGTGACACGCACTCTTTGAAAAAACGAGTTCTCTAGACAGAGAATATTTTAAGGAAATATCCCACCAAAGCAAGCTTCAACCAGTCTCAAGGCAGGAGATTCTGCTCAAAATACTTAACATTACAATTCAAAAAAAAAAAAAAAAAAAAAA